>VXBQ01006195.1:1700630-1794164 GCA_013400175.1 Phainopepla nitens | reverse complement strand
GCATCCAGACAGTTCTTGAGTATCTCTAGGAAGGGAAACACCACAACCTCTCCGGGCAATAAGTTCCTGTGCTTGGTCACTAAGTTCTTCTTCATATTCAGATGGAACTTCTTGTGTCTCAGTTTTTGCCCGTTGCCTCTTGTCCTTTTGCTCAACACCACCAAGCAGAGCCTGGCTACATTCTTGACACTCGCCTTTTAGATTTTTATAGACATTGATACTGTTTAGTTCTCAGTCCACTTGCTGTCCACTCACCCAGTTCACACTTCCCAAGTTTGCCTATGAGAACATTGTGAGACACAGATCCAAAGAAAAACAGAAAAGACAAAGAGAAATGTAGTCTTATAACTAGTAAGCAACAATATAATTTTCATTCTGAATTCACTGAGCTTGCGTATGCCTTGCTTTACTCTGAAAGGGAATATCTACTGAGAGCAATGCAGTTACTCGTGTAAGTTGCTTTAACTCCTATTAAAAGTGTATTTTATCAATGTTGATCTCTTCTTACTGATGAACTAGTATACATACCATCATAATTTAGTATTTTAAAATGTGAAAATTGATTGCTATCATGGAAAGGTGGACAGGAGGGCAAGAAGGCAGGAAAGAAAGAAGGCAGGAAGGGAGGGATCAAGTGGGGCAGGTCACAATGGAAGAACAATCCTTCAGGAAAATAAATGCAAGCAACTAAAGGCCAGTAAAGCTGTTTACCTACAGTGACCACCTTGTCATTTTCTCTTAGTGAAAGGAAATAATTTTTATGATGATGCCAGTTCTAATAGGTATTATATGGATGAACATAAAAGCACTAAGTGACATTCAACCATTAGTGTCCTAATGTAAATCTCAGCCTAAACTCCTAATCATTACAGTATTCTCTGTATATTGAAAACAAAACCAAACCAACAACAAAAGCCACTCCAAAAACAAAGCAACAACAAAACCGTCAACCCTCTCCTAACAAAACAAAACCAAACCCAGAAACTTCACAGATTTTGAGCTCAGAAATTCTTTATCAGTGTCAAATTGAAGAGTTAATGTTTCCAAGGAGAGCTTGAATAAAACTCAAGCCAAGTGACCAATTAAATATTAGATGGAGCAAAGATAGTCCATACTCATTGCACCTTATTTTAAGTGATTTAGTGAGTTGTTGCAGAATTTAGATCTCTTCCTTTAGATTCCCCCAAAGAGAAAAAAATATACCCACCCCAGAAATTACTTAACTGTCATACCACTCTCTCACGTTCCTGTCTCTATTTCCTGACAGCAGGGCAAGCCTAACTATATAGATTGAAAAGAAAAAATAGACTGTGTAGAAAACTTTGCCTTATGATCAAGGGATATACAGCACATCTTGCAACATGATGCTGAGAGGCAGCAGCATTCTTTCTTAGAAGAAAATATAGAGCATCCTGTAACAGAGCCAGGAAGTCAGTTAACAAATCAGTAATGTTTAATTCAACAATTTCTCCCCTAGCTTTCTGTCATTTACTAATATAGTTAAACTGAACTCTAGATTCAATTTATACTCTGAGGGACAACTCCTCAGACTGAGATAAGTTACTGTTGCAGAAAAATATTAGTAGTACATTAGATGGGGCTAAACAAGAAATGAAAGGAGAGTATATACCTAAAAGACATCAAGGGAACTTTACTCAGAAACAGAGTATCATCTAACTAAAGAAGAATCCTAAAATAATTGTGCAGAGAGGTAGAATATGGGGTGGGTGGAGTAATAAAACATTTATGAAATTATCCTTAAAGTCACTTTCTCTTATTATTTCTGATATTAACTTGAAGTTCTATGAGTAACAGCTAAGCACTTTTCACTGTTTAATTTTTCCCCTCTGTTGGCTTTAATTAAGGTTGTCCTTGTGGCAGACTCTTCAACTTAACAAATTTCAAAATACACCTATTAAACAACTGAACTTTTCTTGTAAGAGAACATATTTTCCTGACATATATTTCATATAATGGTCAAGAATAATAATATTTATCTCTTACCAATATGTTTGCATATTGGTAAGAGATAAATATAGGAAATACAGTAATTCAGGAAAACTGAGATGGTGTGGAAAAAATAATTGAGAAGAAATGGAAACAAAAGATGTAGGTGTTTACTTGGTGCTTATTATGATGCTAATCTCTTAATTTGTTCTGAAAATCTGAGAGCTTATATTAGTTTTGACTAGTGTTGGGCTAATTTGAGAAGAATGAGGATATCATCTTTTTGCTAAGGCAGAACTTGAAAACTAAAAGAAAAAAACACTAGCATGTCCATGATACAGAATGTTAGTAATGCAATTAATAAGTCAGTTTTCAGAACCAAGACTGTCAGTGATATTAGGTATCCCCTATCACAACATTCAAAATGACACAGTGAGTTACAAACACAAGGTAATTTTACATATCACATAGCACTTCTTGTTATCTTAAGAACCTTAATACATTCTGACAGTCTGTCATCGAGCAATCCACTCTCAAGATAGCTTTTCTGGCTTAAGCTTTCACAGCAGTGGAGGCCTATACAAGGAACACCCACTGCACTAAAATCACTATTCTTCCTCTTATTATATTCCAGTGGTTACTACTGTCAAAATTGGCTACACTTTTTCATTTTATTCAACCATGTTTTAACCTGTCTGATTAAACCATAGCATACTGTTTGTATGTTGAAAAAGCAATTTTTAAACAATATTTAAAAATAATCTGCTTCATCACTCCTTTCTTTACATTGTCTTCACATCGTAGAAAAATCAATGAGATGTGTGTCAAAAACTTAGCTTTCATATATTCTTCATTGTGCTTAAAAATTAATGTAATTAAGAGCCAAGTAGGGTGAGTTCGGTATGCTTTTATTTGTCTGTTTTTCTCACTATTGTTCAAAAGCCTACCATTTCTGCCTTCTGCCTGCATGTGAACTACAGTTTAAGCAATCTATCTGGATTTAACTGCAGATTAAGATACCTACATTTTTCCTCCTACTTGTGGGTTGTCAAAATTCCCAGGATAGGAAATTACATTCAAGATAGTAAAGGAAATCTGCACACCTATTCATCTCACTGGAGACACAGACATGGAGTCAGCTAATTACATTAGGCCTTGCATGGGGCTAGAAGTAACATTTCAGGTAACTTATGGTGTCTGAGTCATCTTCAGGGACTTGCAGTTATGACTGAGGACCTACAGAAGACCTGTGTGTGGTTGACAGAAATCAGATGGAAATCTCTACAACATGTACAGCAGCAAGCCTATTCAACATGCATAACTTGAGTGTCATATGTGACATATTTATTTCACCTAAATTGAGTCTTCTTTGAACATAATGACAGTAGAAATTTAGGGAAGTCAATATGTAGATAACTGCACCTTCAAACTGAAGATTTTATTTTTCAAGTTGTATTTTACATTAAATTTTAGTTTTTAAATTTTGTATTCAAGTTGTATTTGATATAACTAATTACATTAAATTTAAATATTTCACATCTTTGTTGCCTCATTTTAGTTCTTGAAGGCTTACCTCTTCTTTCTTAGTAACATCCTTTCCTCCCTCAATTTTTTTCCTAATTGTTCTTGCCTACAAATCATCTAATCTCTTGTAGAGTTCCAAATAGTTAAAATAGTTATTTTTGTCTTTTTTTTAAAACTACAGAAACATCTGTCTTGAAGAACAATTCTACTATAGTTGCCCTTAATTTCCTTCTTACTTTTTTCTAATATTTTTATTAGTATCCTAACAATATACTCTAGGAACTATATACATTGTTACTATATCTACACAGCCAAACAACAATTAGTTTAACAAGATAGGAAAAAAATATATTCCATCCTTAAAAAGATTGCTTAGCAGCTCCAGTCAGCCTCTACTTCTGAGTCATGCAGTGTGTTTCTGCCTTAAAATAGCTGCTTTTGGTTATTGGGTTTTTTTTCCCCTGTCCATAAGCTAAAGGAAATTAAATTACATGGCAAACCTTATGGGGTGGATAATAATATACTGAATTAGATTTTCAAGTAACATATGAGGAGGTTTTGAATCTGTGAATCAGCTATAGCTTCTCATAACAACATTTGCTCTGAGGCAAAGCTTACCAAGATGAAATCTAGATTTTGTGAAAGCTTGTTTCTGGATTTAATCTTAGGAACTCAGCTCTGATTCTGTGGGATTTTTTGGTTGGTTTTTTTTTGTCTGTTTTTTTTTTTTTTTTTTGTGGAGCAGAAATCCCCCTTTGTCTTCAAGGTAGGAGAGAAGAGATATGGACAATGCTGAAGGAAGCATCCAGACATGACCACCAGTGCATAGCAGAGTATCTGCAAAAATATACAGTAAGTGCTACTCTTCATCAGAAAATACCCCTATTTCCATATAAAAACCTCCAAAGCTTATGAGTATTTGTAAGACTATTCACTCAAGCACTTCTTTTTTTAATATTGATTTAATTTTCAGGCATTCATCTAGAGGCAATACAATTGACTAACACACAGTAAATAATTTAACATCATTTGGCTCAACCATTTGACAAATAGAAAAATTTTGAAAAGTATGGTTGCAGTATGAGCTAGCAATAAAAATCACAAAAATATGAGTTTTATTCATCATATCAAGCACTTTTGATAGCTTTGTGTAAAGAAAAGGGTCTGTTATACTAAATACTAATTTCTTCTTCAATATGCCCATTACTTATGATCAGACTCAAGAAATTATAAACTTACATACATGGGGAGGGACATCTAGCCCATCTGGGAGGCCACCTAGCCCACCTCTGCACTCAGAGTAAGCCACCCTCAACACTGGGGTCTGTAGCAGCAAATGGGTATGGATCATGCAGCAAGAGCTCATATGAAGTTTGTAAAGAAAACCTGAAAACTTTGTAATAACAAATTACTACATTGAATTTAGTCCAAATGCCCAACCACAACAGAAACAGCACACACACCAATAAAGCTTAGGTTATAATGCAATTAGCATTATTTCTATGTTTGACCACAGGAATCTTAAAGATGTGTCAAAATTAAGTGTATGTATAGCATACAGAACTGGAAATGAAAAGTCCATCTCAACTTATATTCCAAGACTCTGCAAGCTTATTTCAAAGAAAAATAATGATCAAGGTGAATATAAATATTTCATGGAAATTAAGATAAAATTTTTGATGCCATGCTGATCGCTACCATTTTCCCACCTTCCCAGGAAAAACAAACAAACATGATTTTTTTGTTTGTTTTTAAGGGTTTAGGAGTTAACTTTGAGTAGCACTCTACATTTTCTCCTATCCACAAAAAATAAGAAAGCAGAAAAATCCATGGCCTGCTATCAGAAACACAGGAAACAAATCTATTGAGTATATTTTTATTTTACATATACATTGTATCCATCTATGTATATTTGGCCGATATCACAACAGTATCAATAAAGTTCATCTTTGGAGATGGTAATATCCTTGGAAAAATAATGGCATATTCTACTTCCTTGGATATAGAGTCTTGGAGGTTCAGAGTGAGATGAATGGGGCAATTCATACATCTCAGAGGCTTTATTCTGGTTTTCTACTTGCCTTAGGCAAAAGACAGTTCATCAGGTTACAGTGTCTTGATGTGTTTGAGGTTATATCTCTTGAAACCATAGAGTATTGAAATACTATATATATATATAGATATAAACTTAGGATCATGGAAAACAATTTTTAGGGACTGTTTAATTTCAGAATAATGGGAAACACACAGCTCTATTTACACTAGAATATACAGGCATGCTTCTACAGCATGTAAACTTAAAAATTGCTTTATAATTCTTCCAAAGAGTATGGAGGCATGACAAAAAAAACCCCACTGAGTTATACTCAGCACCAGTTTTCATCATCTTTTTTTGTTGTAAATCTTTCAGCCTCTTTCAACCCATCTATTTCCTTTAATAACTGATGCTTTTCTTTGTGGTTTTTTTTAAGATTTTAAAATAAGAAAAAGGAATAATTAAGCTGTGTAGTAAAAATATTACAGAAAACTTGAAAATGCCAGGAAAAAAAGCACTTAATTTTTAAGGACTAAGGTACAGACTGTTTTTCTTTGAGAATCTTCAACATAATAGCCTGTAACTTGAAGATAATATGCAATGAGTGCGATGCAGAGGTTGTTATGGTTTCAGGGGCTTCTGTGACTTTTACTGACTGTAAAATCCTACAACCAAATATGTTAGACATGATCCTGGGGGTATAATTCAGAGAACTACGTAGCTTCCCTATATAGTACAAATATGCATATACATGTACCTTCATATTAAGACAAAAACCATTTTCCTCCCAGTAAAACAAAGCTAATATTGCTGCCTATATGCTTCCAAAAACTCAGAATAACTATGCCAGTATAAAAAAAATCATTAATATCCCCATATATGCAGTGTTATACAGTGGCCACAGGGTTAGGAAAATTACCCAGCTACTCCTACAATAAATGTTTTCACTAAACAAAAGAAAAATATTTAAAGTTGTGTTTTAACGTAATATTTCCAAAGTTAGAGACAGAATACATGATATTGGTATTCAATGGAAGTTGGGTGCCTAACTACCCTTCATGCTTTTGAGTCTCCTTTTTTTTCTCTTTTGGATATTCTAAGCAAGTCAAAGTCAGCATAAAAAAGTGCCTTCCTTCTCATAATATACACCATTTCCTTTTTGAACTTTCATTTCCCACAAAACACTTCCAGTCCATATTTGCAGAGTTTGCTTGTAAATACGCTAGGCATTTCCTGTGAATTCATCATTGTTTCCATCAAGTTCTAGATTAATTTAGCATTCTGGTAGTTCTCCCTCTAATTTAGTAAGTAGATTATTACAGTGAGACAAGACTCTTCCCGCCTCACCATACATGTTTGCCGTAGACTTATGGCATTTTTAAATAGCTTTTCTCCTAAATATCATGCATTGTGCCGTGCAGGTAAAGTAAAAATGAAAAACTAAAACGAACAAAACATACAATTAAAATCCATGTTTAACACTAGGAAATAATTGAGTCCTTTAAAAGTAAAAAGGGTCCCTTTGACCCTTCAGTATTGACTGTATGTTCTTGAAATAACAAAAAAAACCTGTTTGAAATTATTACTATTCTGGACCCTGCCCTCTTTGACTTACTGTTCTGTATCAAATTACTTGATTATCTTATCATTCAGGAAAGAAAATGCACAGTTCCAGATGAATAAAAATTATTTTATTTATGTGATGGCTTTACAAAGCTTAATTACTCACAGTAAAAAAATTGAATGAGAGACTGAATGAAAATGATAACAAAAATATAATTCTGAATTCATGCATAAATGTGGTTTTTAAATGTACATGTTACTTTTTTGGTACAGGGCAACAGTAGCAGCATTTTGTTTGTTGCTATAGGTCTACATTTGTGAACTAAAAATGTAGTTTTCAGGGCCTTCAGCAGTTTACAAAAATACTATTTATGATAATCTAAAAAATATCTAGCAAATAAGAACAGAAAAACTATGAGCAGTAGTTAAAAAGTAATTACCATTAAAAAGTAAATAGATAATTGATAATCAGAGGAACAATATTGCAGATGTCTCATGTCTGACTTACATGCAATACTCTTTTTATATAACTTTCAGCCGGTTGTAAAGAATCAATATTAATGTATTAGCCATCATTTCTAGAAGACCTTAACTCCAATGAACTTAAGAAATAGACAGGTCTTTCCTTCTATTCAAATGTATGTTCTTTTTTGAGTTACTCAAAAGAGATGGAGGAGGTTATTACAAGAATTATCTTGATTTGTTTGTCTTGTTATCATTTGAAGAATTAAATAATGCAATAATCTGCAGAACCTGGATATGTCAGAAATGTGATCTTTTCCCAAACCTATCCTGAGAGGCAGAAGATGTCAGTCACTTCAAATCTGTGATTTGGTCCTGAATTCAACTGCTATCCTCAGCCCAATGAGACATGGGATTTTGTCTCCTCTTATCATTTTTACATATTTTAAATTGCAAAATTACAGAATATATAAGGTCACAAGAGATCTCATGACCTCACAGCCTCCAATTATTCTCTCCAAACATAGCACTGAAGGTAAAACTCCTTGACTTTACCATAAAAGCATAGCCAACAGTGGTTTCTCACAACTGTAAGTTATATATGTCACAGCGTATGTCTTGGTGGAGATGGACACAATACACATTAAAAGACCAAACTTTTCACAAGCATCACTACACAGCCTTCTGTTTCCTTTCATGGGCAGCATTACTCAGCCCTTTTCCTTGGGCACCACCACACAGTCTTCAGAGGACTAAACTTTGCTTCTGCTGTTATTCCCCAGGCCCAGGAGTATAAAGCACACATTAAGTTCAGACCCTACCCTCAGGCCACAACACACAGTCTTCTTGTTCCTTCTTTCTTCTGCATGACCGGCTAACTCCTCCCTGTTCCTCACCCAGCCACCTAACCCTGATTGTCCTTTGTATAACATCTTACCTTCACTGTCCCTCTCCTGGCTGCCTGACGCTCCTCTCAGCACAGCCAGCAGACTCAAACTGACTCAAGGCCACCTAAGCCTCTCTTTTATAGGGCTCGTCCTTATTGGTTTCAGCTGTGGCTTGTCAAGGGCAAGATTGCTTCCACTCCCCTGTAATCAGCACAGCCACCCACACAACAATTTAAAAGTGACTATTACCATATGGTTGTTTAAAAATGGGGTATTTCTTCCATTATGGGGCTCCCTGGTACAAGAAAGACATTGACAAACTGGAGCAAGCTACTGGAGAGCCATGAGATTGTGTAGTGGCTGGATTGGACATGGCACTTAGTACCCAGGTCTAGTTGACAAGGTGATGATCTGTCAAAGGTTGGACACAGTGATCTCAGAGGTCTTTTCCAAATGAATTGATTCTGTGATTACAGAGTATCACAAGGACAGGCTGAGTGCACAGGCTTTGTTTAGTTAAGAGAACAGATTGCTAAGGGGGTCAACTTATTATTGTCTTTCACGACTGAATGTGTGTTTAGAAGACCTAACCTGGTTTTTCTGTGTGCCACAGCAAAATGATGAGAAGAATGAATGCAATTTATATCAAGAAAAATTTACTCTTGCTATTAAGAAAATAGCAACAATAATAAAAAAAGAAGCAAACAAGGACACTGGACCAACTTTTCCCCAGAGATTCTGAAATTCCTTGCTCGGAGATTTTCAGAGCTCTGCTGAATAATGCCTGGAGAAACTTAGTTGAAAACAGAAATTTTCCTTGACTTTATCGTATGGCTTATGGTCGCCTCCAAATTAGGTTGATCTATCATTTCAAAACTTAATATGTGTGAAAAATGATGAGGCGGGAAATGTAACCATATCAAATTCTTCACAGATTCCAGAGATAGAAGACTCAAATTGTGTGTCCTACTGGACTGATGATAGTGGTGGGATTCAGGAACAATTTACAGGTAGAAGACAAAAATGATACACAGACTGTCTGAGTGCTTCTCTGTAATAATTGCCAGGATGACTGTGGTCAGTTTTATGGCAAATCCCAATAGCCTGCCCTGAACAAAATAAAAAGATTTGTCAATAATCTCGTTATTTCTTTATGTTCTAGATAATGTCTGGTTTTCCTTGTTTTCTCAATTACTCTGAGCATAGTCAGAAGATTTGAAGGAGTAAAAGTAATTAAGAAAATAGGAATTACAATAAATTATTTGTAGATATAGATGGACATTTTGACAAGGGATCATTCACCAATAAAGTGTGCTTTTTTTTTTTTTCTTTTTTCCTTTCCACTCTTTTGGCCTTACCTTCATCGTCTTTATGTTGCATTTTTCCATGTAGTGTTTCTTCATTAAAGAACACACTGTTCCTTTTAATTTTTTAGGAGCAAATCATAAGTCTGTTGGCACTTGTCTATGGAGCCATATGGGTTTCCATATGGCATTTCTTTTGATGACTGTGCCATATTCGATATCTTACTCATGTGAATGTCTGTGAAATCAAGTGTTTTATCTTTAAATTCCTGCACTGATGAGTAGATGATAACTCTGGGTGTATTAGCACATTTCTGCTTTATCTGTTTATCATTAGATTGGAGGATGGCACTTTTACACATTTTTTAATTAGGTAGTTAGAAGGTCTAAGAGAAGATGTAACAATATGAAATGTCTTCTGTCATGAGTACTATGAAAATCTTCTCCTTAGTATTGATCATTTCATTGCCATAAATAAACAAGTTCAAATATGTCTTGACAAATTTTAAAAAACTAAATTGGAAAAAGATGGATACCATGTGAAAAGAACACTAAGGGACTTTTTTGATTTCTGAGAGTATGTACATGACTCAGAAATGTCACAACATGAGAAAGGTACTCATTTAGAGTGCTATAAGCAGAAGGAATGAGTCTTTTTTGATGAAATAAGCATGACTTCCAACAAGGCATTAATGGAAAAATGTAGTCTGAAATACTTTTGAAGATGTAAACCTCATAATGTCAAATACTGCAGTTCAGCAAAATCTCATTACTTATTTGCTACAAGTAGATGCAGTTACGATTCCATATCATGACATCGATCTACCAAACTAAGGAAACAAAAAAACCTTGTCATTTTATATGGCTAGGCAAAATTAAAGGGTATAAAATAAATATGCATATATAAATTACATCTAGAAGTGTTTTCTTGTATTTTTAATGCCTACACCCTGTGTATTGAGTTGGGCTTTTTTCCTAATGAAGTAGTTTTGACTCCATTTTAAAAAGCATTCAGGTGTATGAGGTACACTTTTCTTTTAAAATTCCATTTAAGGAGTATGGTTCTTGCTTTGGAATGATTCTAGATGTCTACATTTACTTGCTAGGAAAAACAACTATCATTTTTCCAAATAAAAACTAATTATATTAGCAGTATTATAGTATCCAAATTTAAGCTTATTATTCTAAAAATCTTATTCTATTAGAATGGAAAAGATGAAAAATATTTTCATCATTAATATTTTCCTGATAATTTAACCATACCTAGGGAAAGTGAAAGAGTTAAGAATGACTCATACCCAGCCTTTTGCCTTTTCATTCAGAAAATGTGCAAATTGTGTAGGGCTAGTAGCAGGCAGAAGCTGTTCATCAGCCATCTTTTCCTCTGAGAAGGAAACAGTTTCTTTGAGGGAGATTAGTATCACAGTTTGATTCAGAGCATAGAAGTTATGACGTATTTTTTATTTAAGCTTGCTTTCAGAGTCCGAATAGGAAAAAAAAAATCTGTCCAGTTATAGAAATACATTAATATTTTGAAAATATATTTTGAATGGTTACTTAAAATTTAATTTATCAAGGGCTACTAGGAAGAAAGATAATATTTTGTCCAATGGAAAAAGAAGAAATAAATGGGAAAGAAGGAGAGAGAAATGAAGTGGTATTAAAATAAAAGTTTGGGAGAACTTGGTTTGGAAATATTAGAAAAACCTCATATACATGCACACTTTGTAAAGCTAATGTTTTCATGCATGAAGATTATTTACTGTGCATGTACATACTCGGTAAGCTTTTGTTTATCATCATCGGTTTTGTATGCACTGCATCATTTTACTGCCTAGTATTGCATTGATCCACACAGCAATGCAGAATACATATTTACGGTGAGAGAAGGTTAATGGCGTTCAAAAACTCCACTTCTGTTTTAATCCTTAATTAATTCCATAGCATGTATAATGTAAAAATTCTTTTATTGTTGGTTGGTGGTTTGTGTTTTGTTTTGTTTCTTTTTCTGTTTCTGTTTTTTTTTCTCTTTGTGTTTATACAAAAGCACAGGAAAAAACACTCAACAGTATGTTTTCTCAAATAGTTTATACATGTAAATATAATCCCATTAGTATATAAACCTTCATAGTTTTCTATCAAAAACAATAATTTTTTGTCAAAATTTAACAGCTACATAAAAACTCTACTGCAGTAGACTTTATAGCTTCCACATTAGTGGAAGCTATAGTTTCGATCTGTTATTGTGAAGCTCTTCCTACTAAATAAAAGCAAAACCACCCATATATATATCAATCATTTTATAGGCAGAACTGGAAAGCTTTATTCAAGGCTTTTGATTTTCACATTGTCTTTTCTTTATCTGATTCTGCTCTTCACATAGTTTACCAAAACAGATTCAATAAAGTGCTAGCACAAGTAAATGCTTGTGTACTGGTTTATATAGAAGCTCATACATATTAAAAAATGCATACACAAAAAAGGATGTGTCCAATGACTGTAATGATGAAAGAAGCTTAAAAATCAGTCACTTTTTTAATGAAGAAAACATAATTTATGCCTCCTTCTGCAGTACTAACCTACACAGTAGATAATTACTATTGGCATTCTCTACACTGTAGTTATATGACCACACAATTTAGGAGAGGTTATAATCTTTTAAAATTTTCAATAGTAAGTAAAAAGAGAAATAATTCAGGTACAACTGTTAGAGAAAGGGAGAGAAAAAAACCCAAAAACAAACAACAAAACAAAAAACTCACAAAACCATATTGCTTAATCTATACAGCTAAGCAAGATCTTCGTGTGTTGTTATGTTTTACTAGAATAATTATATCAAGCTGCAAAATTATTTAAAAATATTTAAAATATAGATTACTCAAACAAAGCAAAAAATTGCATACCTTGTAACAGTTATGTGTATATATTAACCTGAGTAATAATTGTTCTCTATTTCTTTCATGGTGAATTCTCTTTAGCGTTTGTGAGAAGGGAAAGAGCACAAAAGATGTTTGTGTTGTGTGCATACAAAATGTATAAGCTCCCAAAATTCTTTAAAGCACAAAAGACACACTGAAGCTCTCTTGCTTTCTTTTTCACACTGACTCTAATGCTTTGCAATTACTTAACCAGTGACAGTGTTCTCTTACCCAAGATCTGTAGTCAGTTCCGTTTAAAAAAGGAAAAGAAAAAAAGAAAAACAAAACAAACCAAACAATAAATTCTCCACAACAAAAAAAAAAAAAAAAAAAAACAAAAAAAAAAAATCCCCAAAAAAAAAAAAAAAAAAAAACAAAAAAAAAAAATCCCCAAAAAAAAAAAAAAAAAAAAACCAAACCAAAACAACAACAACAAAAACCTCCAAACCTGCAAGGTATGGGAATAAGATGAGGTCCAAATACTGATTTTTTTTTGTTTCTTTTTTTGTTTTATTTTCCAAAAAAAGATACCCTGTATCTTTTTTGCTAGGTAGAAGGAGGAAAAATGGAGGTGGATAAAGTTCATGAGTATGAGAGAGAAAGAGGTCTGCTGGCACTATAAATTTACAAGCTTTTATTCAACATTTATCGGAAAAAGGGCTGTCCTTCCTGCAGTGCTTGCAGCCTGAAATGCACTCCATCATTTCTCTCTGAAACTTTCGATAAGCCCAGGTGTGTGATGGCCTTTGGCTCTAAATCAGGCTCTGCACTTCTAACATGACCTTCCCCTAGGCACCACAACATCTCTATCCTTCTTACACACAAATTGAATCAAGGTGCTATAGACTTGTCTTCCTTAGCTACTTTACCTATTTTACATGATATAGGACATCAAAAATTTTTCAATTTCTTATTTACCCTTTCCCCAGCTTGGATTGTAATGGTAATGATGTGTTTATTCTCTAGATCTGAGCAATGAAAGGACTAAAATACAATAGAAGAATAAGTATTTAGCATTCCAGACATGGCAACTGAATAAGTAACATACAAACTTCAGAAAATTCTTCTGCTGCATTTATACTCTCATTCAAAGTACAAAATTCAGTCTGATAAAATAGAAGTAGCCTGCTATTCTTTCCACAAACTTCTTGATTGTTTTCACTATTTATTGGACTCAATTGTCTTTTCATTACACTGAAATATTTTTAAAATTCATAATAATAATTGATGTAGTCCTAGATAAAGTAATGAGAAAGATAATAGACAGCATTTACAGGCTGCTACTTCTTTAAAATCCAAGAACTTTTAAAAATTAACATTAAAAAAATTAAAACAAGCGGTTAATGCCCACACTTAGTTGTTTACAAGAATTCAGTTGAAGCCAAGCACCATGGAATGGTGACTGGAATTTTAAATTTGTATTTTTCAATGGGAAGCAATTTTCACAGGCACACTATATGTTAGAAACTCTCGCTGCATCTATAAATACTCCAGACTTGCAGGATGAATGTACATATAGAAAATAAATGTTCTTGAGATTATGACAATCCGTTACTAGATTCATACGATTATCTCTACCTGAGTTTGTAGGAAACAAACTACAAAATTCTATGGGAAACACTGGTCCCTATCACTTTCATCTGGATCGAGTTTCTACACCTCAATTTTTTGCTTGAAATAATTTAAAGTTTTATGTAGTAAATGCTAACAAGAAGATTTTCTCACAGAAGCACTGATATCTCACTGAAATTTCAGTGGCTTTTGTCATTTCAGATTCAGCATAGAAGAGTGAAGTAAAAGTGCAACAATAGCTCCTCAAAAACATAAACTCATTTTGTTTCAAAGTTTGGTATATGGGGAGACCTGAAATCACTTAACTAAATACCTAAACAAAGTCCTGTTTCCATGATTCTACACAGAAATCAAAATTAATTTTTTTTTTCTTCCTGACTGATTTTAATTATAACCTATTGTGGGAGGAGAAAACAAAAGGCTTCTCAGTCACTTAAAGCAGAATCACATTACTTTTGTAAACACTTTTCCTCACCAGGGTGCAAAATGACAAATCTTCTTTACACTCTGGTGGGTGGATTCTTAATCCTAAGATTGAAAACTCAAAAAAAAAAAAAGTGTATTTATTCCACATAATAAAAGTTGGAATACTTTCTTCATGAGAGAGCAAATTTGAGCTATTTTTTCTCCTTTCTCTCCTCCTACCCTTCATAAAAAAAACATTCTCAGCTGACTGATTATTCAATATTTCTCCTTCATTAGAAATGGGAAAGTTAGTGATAAAATTTAGGACAAAAGGAGTAGGAAAATCTTTAGTTGACTTGTTTAGTGTCTTCTTTCTCACAAGACACTTCAAAAGGTTTTTGCTTTACCTGATGGCAAAGCAAGAACATTTGTAAAATTTTACAGATACTGTTTTGCAGAAAAAGTCCCAAACAACAGTGAGGCAGCAGCAGAATTAGCAGCGACAGCTCAGGCAGTCTTGGGGTGATGATTGGATCCAGCTCTACAGGGGGTTACCAGGCAGCTGTCCCTCCCTGGGGCCCAAATAACAGAGACAAGAGACTGCCTGGACTACTCCAGTCCTCTGATTATCACCCACTGCTTGCTGTCGAGGTTGACAGACATGAGGTTGGTTAGAGAAGTCCTAGGACAATCTAAAGCATGGCTTGAAGGGACAAGAGAGCAGGTGGTTAATTCCCTCATTCCTTTAGTTGCAGGGGAAATGCTGAAAGAAACAGGAGAACCCGTCTGATCAACGTGTAGCTGAAAGATGGGTGTCATTGATGAAATTTTAGCCATTTTGACCATGGGGTGGGTTACACACAACAAGGCATTATGAAGGCAGATGAGGCTCACTGTCTAAAAGAGGGGAAAGAGTTTTGACCATGAGTCAGCAGAGCTGGTTGAAAAGGGCTTTAAATTCGTTTTGAAGAGAGAAGAGGGTAAGACCAGGCTCAGCAGAGATGAGCCTAGTGGTGGCATGCCAGATTTGCCAGCGAAATCTACAGCCCAGCTGAAGTGCACTGATGCCAATGCATATGGTATGGATAACAAACAGGAGGAGCTGGAGACAATTGTGCAGAAGGAAAGTTGTGATGAAGTCACCCTTACAGAAATATGGTGGGCTGGGGGCAGATTGGCTGGAAAGTGGCCTAGCAGAAAAGGACCTAGGGGTGCTGGTTGACAATCATCTTGTGCTCAAGGGGCAAGGAAGATCAATGGCATCTCGTACTGTATTGAGAATGGTGTGGCCAGCAGGACCAGAGCTGTGATTGTCCTGCTGTACTTGGCAGTGCCTAAGTCCTGTGCTCTGTTCTGGGCCCTTCACTGCAAGAAAGACATTGAGAAGCTGTAGCAAGGTCAGAGAAGGTCAACAAAGCTGATGAAGGGCCTAAAGAGTAAGTCCTGTGAGGAGCAGCTGAAGAAGCTTGGGTTGTTTACTCTGGAGAAAAGGATGCTCAGGAGAGACCTTTTTGCACTCAGAAAGAGGGTTGTAGCCAGGTGGGGGTCATCCTCTCCTCCCCTGCAACCAGTGACAGGATGAGAGGACATAGCCTCAAACTGTGTCAAGAGGGGTTCGGGTTGGACATCAGGAGGAATTTCTTCATGGAAAACATTGTTAAATATTAGAATGGACTGCCCAGGGAGGTGGTGGACTCACCATCCCTGGAGTTGCTCAAGAAATGACTGGATGTGGAACTTAGTGCCGTGGTCTAATTGACAAGTTAGTGATTAGTCAAAGTCTGAACTTGATCTCAGAGGTCTTTTCCAAGCTAAATGATTCTTTGTGAACAACATTTATTGTCACTCTGTTAATTGCTGCATACAGCTGTAGAGGTAGTGCAATACAGGGCTGGTTCCTAGTGCCTCCAAATACTGCCTGTTCTATTTGGTTTCGGATTTTTTAGTGTATTCCCTCTATTTTTCAGGGCAGATCAGAACAAAGGTTTATAACTGTTATCCTAATTTCAGATTATGATGTCTTATTCTTTCTGAAATAGATTCCTGCCTTTTGAGTCCTGTTCTGTAAACACTAATAATTAACTTATTGAATATTAGATACTTCAAATTAGATACATAGCCACACATGCAATATAATGTGTGGGAAAGATGAGGTAATTTTTTCATAACCTCATTTATGGCAAATGCTATCACCAAATACTAAAAGATTGTTGCATATATGATTTGTGTACATTACAAACATTAAACAATGATTTAGCTGTGCTTTCCCTGTACTAAGATTACTTCTCAAATTCATATATGATAAAGAAACAACAGATTTATTAAAGACAAGTGATGTGCTTAAAGCCATGAAGTTGCATTTTTATTTAAAAATAAATTAAAACAATAAATTTAATGCATGCACAGATGAGCCCAGTCTTTGCGCACAATAATCATTTGGTATTTAATTTTCCTGGGCTGGATTGCTTCATATCTTGATCTGATGAGCCATTTCAGCTATCTTTTCTACCCCCATATGCTTGACATTTTGTTCATTAGGATTGGCTTTCCTGATCGTCACAATACAAGATAAACTGTTATATTAAGAGGAAATGATGGTGTCGCCTCTCCATAATTGAATCTGGAAGATGTATCTGCTGTTCTTTAGAATGACATATTCAGGAAGCCAAATAATCAACCTCAAGGGAACAGTGTTTTGTGCCTGAGAGATTCAGGTCACCTAATACTTCACCAGTGGCTTTTGCAGAAAATGTGAAGCTTTTGTCAAAAGAAGCTGGGTCACCTGATAAATAATCATGTCATATAGAAATATATGTTTTTACTAAAAATGCTTTAAAAATAAGGTTTAAGGTACTAATTCAGAGAGAATGGGATATAGAATGGTCTATTCATCACTCTTTGTTGTCTTGCACAGGCTATGTTCCAGGACCGAACTTCAAGTGCTCTTTTCTCTTGCTTTATTTTTCTGTTCAAAGAGATAAGACCATAAAAAAAATGATACCTGAAATCAGTGCTTAGAAAAGTTTATATGTAAAAAATACAATGCTATTTATTCACTTTTTTTTTTTTTCAAATGTAGATAAAACATACATTTGTTTTAACATGCATTTTTTTCCATAGGGAAGGATCAAGAACATCCAGAAAGGACTACTTCCATCCCAAATTCTCCAGCCTTGAAAAAGTATGATGATGTTGCCAATTACAGTAACTGGTAAGATATGTGCAACACAGTCTTCACAGAACTAGAGAAAGCAATCGTAACTTCTCTTAATTTCTATGTCAATACATGCAAAAACTTTAGTAGTTTGGTTTTTTCAAAATCACATTATATTACACAAGAACATGCAATTCTTAGCTATTGTATTCTGAAATTATTTTTACTTTCTTTTTAATACATTTAAAACTGCAAAACCCTTAACAGTTTTTAATATATCATGTTTCTTAAAGTGTCTTTCCTTCAGAATTTCAGTTTCAATATTACCTGTATAGACAAAGGAAATATTTGTAATTTGATACTAAAATCTTTTATGGCAAAACAAAACATGAAAAAAGAAATTCTTCATAATCTATTTATAGATGAAAACATGAAGAGAGAATTCTGATCTCATGTTGCATCCTTATTTTAAACGGAGATCTTAGAAAAGAACTTCAACCTTTTTGCTCTCATCTCTGGATGCCAATCAGAGTTAGAAATCAGTCATTTGTGACTAAGGTTTCAACCTTTATTAAATGCTCTTTTTGATATTGATATATAATATTGATACCTTCTTTATTTGATATTAAGATGGACATAAAATTTAATTTTTCTCATCATACTTCCCTGTCTCATACCAACAAACTGGATAGCGTGCTAAATAAGTACATTGCTCAATCAAAACACTATAAAAATTTATCTGTGCACTATTTGAAGGATATAGTTTTTGTTTCACATCTAGAATCTCTGCTAGATTTCATATGCACTTTCTTGCTCTCTCCCTCTTTCTCACTCCCGTAGTTTCCACATAGCTTTTTCCCTGTTTATTTAATCTCTTTTGTCATAAAGATATTGTCCTTTTATTGTAATTATCCTTTTTCTTTTTAAAAGATTTTCTCATCTTCAAATGAATGATCATTCTTCAGAAACTTCCTGGAAAAGAAATATGATTGGGATAAAAAGTCCCAACTTAAATACTGTTTTTCTGAGCTGAAAACAAAGGAATCCACTCTTGCAAGGGTCTAGTCAGAGATCCACAGATAAAGTCTATTCAAAGGCAAGAGTGAGCATCTGAAATGTCCATAAGACTGAACTCTATGGTACACAACTAACTTTGCCAGCGATTTCATACATTTTAGAGGCTTCCCCTTTCCAGGTTTTTTCACAATACTCAGCTGATGATCAAAGGAGTGAGAAAATCCATTATGACATCACAGTCACAGAATCACAAAAAGGTTGAGGATGGAAGGGAAGTTTGAAGAGTCTTCTGATTAAACCCCCTTTCTCAATCACGGCCACCTGCATCCAGTTTCCCAGGACCATGCTTTCCAATATCTACAGTGATGTTCATTCCGCAATCTCCATGGCAACCTGTCACTTTCACAGTGAAAAAGTGTTTCCTCATGTTCAGACACAACCTCCTGTGTTTCAGTTTTTTCCTATTGCCCCTGGTTCTGTGGAGGAGTACCACCAAAGAGTCTTGCTCTGTCTCCTTTAGATCCTCTCTTAACATTTTTATGCTTGACAGTTCTGTTCATCTCCAGGCTGAACAGTTCCTTTCCTCACAGGAGAGATGCTCGTGTGCCTTTGTCACCTTTGTGGCCCTTTGTTGGGGTCTGCGTATCTCTCTCATTCCGAGTAGCCCAGAACTGGATAGAGAACTCAAAGAGTGGCCTCATCAGTGCTGAGAAAAGGGAAGGATCACCCGCATGGAACTCCTGGCAAACTTTGTTAAATGTACCCAGCATACCATTGGACTTCTTTGCATCAAGGACTCCTTGATGGCACCTATTCAGTCAGACACCCTTTCAATCAGACAAAGATTGTTTTACAAAGCTGCTTTTCACCTGTGTGGCTCCTAGCTTATATATTCATGCCTGGGGATGTTCCCCCCATGTACAGGATTTTGCAGTTCTTGTTGAATTCCATGAAATTTCTCTCATCTGGGTTCTCTAGCTTGTTGAGGTCCCTCTGGATGGGAGCACAGTCCCTCTGGATCGGAGCACCAATGTTTGGTGTATCAGCCACCTTTCTCAGTTTTCTATCAACAGAAAACTTGCCAAAGTTTCCTCTGCTCCATCATCTATATCAATTAATAGAGATGTTAAACAGGACTGGAGTCAGTATTGATCTTTGGAGTGCACTGCTAGTCATTGGCCTCCAACTAGAGTTTAGCCATTGATTTCTTGCCTTGGGGCTCAGGCATTCAGCATATGTTTTAAGTCACCCCACTGCTCATCTAGCCCAGACTGACTCCAACAGCTTGTCTATGGGGATTTTATGTGAGACAGTGTCTTAAGCCTTAATGAATCCCAGACAGACAACTTTCATCACTCTCCCCTCATGCACCAAACTAATTATTTCACCATATGGGTTTATGAAAGTAGTCAAACATGATGCACCCCTTGGTGAACTCTATCTGATTTTCCTGTACTTATTTGTCTGGAAGTGTTTTCCAGAATTAGGCCTGCACCACCTTACCACTTTTATAGCAGGACTATTTTGAAGAAAAAGCTCATGCTGCCACTTCGAATGACTACCAGTTAAAAGCCTCCTAATTTTTTCTCTGACTCCAACAGTGGTGTATTGATTTAAGAAATCCAAATGCTCTCTATATCAGTTTCTATGTCCATGGGATGTAGCTACATAACAATACAGGCAGATATACAGGGCTTCACTGATGACTCAATTTACAACAAAAGTGAAAAAAAAAAATCTTTCATGCAACCTGAGCATTTCAGCGCCATTCTGTTGACAGCAAACCACTTAGAATGGAGCAGATTTTGAATTCACTACTTGCTTCTGTGTTGGATAACTTCATGTTCAATACTCCTTCTGGCTCAAAATATGCAAAAGTCTTCTTAAATCAAATATTAAATTTTGAATATTTGGAAATCTAAACAAAGTAGTATTAAAATATTTTTCATTCCATGGTTTTGACTAATGAACTTTAAAAATGGAAGCATTTATCTTTCCCATAATACCTAAACCTGGAGGCAATGAATCATCTGGAAGGAGGAATGCTTTGCAGAGCTGTTTTCCTATAAAATTTAAAAGTTATTTCTAGTAGAATTATTTAAAGGCACAATTTGCAAGTTCTACTGCATATTTTAGACATTCAGTGTGTTTCATGCCTAAAGACTTTAAAGACTGGTGAAATATGTTGCCTATACCATATTAAATCATCAGCTTTGTCATTCTCCCACTCTTTTCTTGTAAAAGGAAGACAGTGTATGATGTTAAAAGAAAGAGATATTGCTAATGACAATAAAGTGCAAAAAGTGAAAAAGATTCAGTCTTTCTATATTCAAAAATTTATTTGTTTTTTTCCATGAGTGTGTTTTATACATGGAGAAAGGAGTAGCGAAGGAAATGTCTTCACTCACTTTTACACTAGATCATAAAAGAGCCTGGAATAATGGCAAAATAAGTTGCTTTGGCATTTGTATTAAAAAGCTAGTCATATGATTGTGAATGTGGTCTCTTATAAAGAATAATTTTCTGTTTTGTCATAAAAGGTATGAAGTTCATTAATATCCATTCACATATTTGCCTTTCTGATGAAGTTAGCATAATGTGTTTGCAGATTTTTTGAATAAACAGGTTAAAGATGATAGATATGCTAAATAAGCACTTTCTGAAGGGAACTTTACCCCATATTTGTTCCAAGTTTCCAGGTATCTTTTTTTTTCTGAAAATTATTGACTATTGTTGGCAACAAGGTATCACAGGATACGTGCCAATACACTGATTACTGGCACTGATCTTTAAACTTAAATTCTTATGAATGTCATGCAAAACTTAAAGGTGTGATGTACTAGGCTTTTTAAAATTTCTATGAAATACAGACTCTGTCTGTGTACACTGCCTCTCTTCACAGATTAGAATCCCAGCTTTCATATGCTTTTAGTCCCACACGAGCCAATTTGATATTTCTGTTTAAAGCATGGAATTTTTAGCATTTTTTAGAACTTGTTGAAACCTTAAAAGAAGAAACAAACAAAAACCAAACCAAACAAACAAAAATCAACCAAACAAGAAAACAAATCAAATCAAAGACCATGTATCATAATTTTTTTTCCTAAACCAGTAGATACGAAATAAAGTAATTATAATGATATAGTAATAATTAATACATGATGCGTCAAGGAAGTAAAACCAAAAAAAAAAAAATACTGCTAGCTTGTTGAATATATGTGTAGAGCGTATTGGAAATATATGACTTTAACATGGAAACCTGCTGTGATGGGTTGACATTTTCTGCCTGCCAGATACCTACCAAGCCTCTTTCACTACTCTTCCTTAAGCGTACAGGAGAAGAAAATAAAATTAAAATGCATGTGCATCAAGATAAAGACAGGGAAATTCCCTACCACTTACTGTCACAGGCAAAGAAACTCAGTTTAAAGAAAAACTATTGAATTTTTCATCAATTGAAGTACATTTGGATAGTGAAAAAAACCCAAAAAAATAATAGAAAACAAAACCAAAAAAACCCCCCGACATCTTCCCCTCCTTTTCTAGGTTTGGTTTCACAATGGCAACACTTATTTAAGAGATCACTCCAGGCAGCATAAGAATTACTTTAGAAACAAAGTATTGTGTCTCTGTTTTAGTGATATATATTTATATATTTGCTTTTCTAAGTTATAGTTTTATACAGTTTTATATTTGCTTTTCTAAAACATTGTTTCTTTACTAACCACATCATAAATATTATTATTGCAGGAAATGTATTTTAAATCAGTATTTCATAGTTGGTATTCTGGGAAGAGTATGGGAAGGCTACAGAGTTATAAAGGGATATATAGTATATGTAGTTTAGGGATGGGGTGAGGAAGACCAAGGTGCAGCTAGAGCTGACCTTGACAAGGGACACAAAGAATAACAAGAAAGGCTTCTATAGGTATTTTATCCAGAAAAAGCAGGCCAAAGAAAGTGTGCCCGCACTGATGAGCAAGGCTGACAAACTCATAAGAACAGAAAAGGAAAAAGCTGAGGTACTCAACAATGTTTTTGGTCTGTCTTCACTGGCAACCTCTCTTCCATATCTCTTGAGTGAATGGACTACAGGAACTGGAGGAGCAAAGCCCCTAAAAACATAAGAGAAAATCAAATTTGCAACCACCTGAGGAACCTGAACGTATACATACATATACATAAGTATATGTAACCAGACAAGCTGCATTCCAGAGTCCTGCATGAATTGGCTTATGTAGCTGTCAAGCCACTATCCGTGATATTTGAAAAGTCATGGAAGCCAGATGAAGTCCCTGGTGACTGGAGAAAGGAAAATATTGCATACATTTTTAGAAAAGGGCAGAAAGTGCAAAGACTGGGCACTTGGCCTCATACTGTACTGTACTGTACTATACTATACTATACTATACTATACTATACTATACTATACTATACTATACTATACTATACTATACTATACTATACTATACTATACTATACTATACTATACTCGGCCTGCCAATCCTGCCTGTCCAGATCACTCTGCAGAGCCTTTCTGCCCTTCAGCAGATCAACACTCTTGCTCTACTCGGTATCATTTGCAAACTGTCTGAAATTGCACTCAATCTCCTCGTCCAGTCACTGATAAAGATATTAAATAGGACCAGTCCCAATACTGAGCCCTGCAGAACACCCCTTGTACCTGGTCAACAGCTGGACTTAACTCCATTCACCATCACTCTCTTGGCCTGGCCATCCAGCTTTTTTTTTACTCAGATAGGAATACTTCCATACAATCCTTGAGCAGCCAGTATCCCCAGGAGAGCGCTCTGGGAAATAATGTCAAAAGTTTTACTGAAGACTAGGTAAACAACATCCACAGCCTTTCCCTTATCACCTATGTGTGTGGTCTTTTCATGGGAGGAGGTCAGGCCAGTCAAACAAGACCTGCCTTTCTCAAACTCATGTTGACTGGGCCTGTGCTATGATCCAATTAAGGAGACATGTCTCTGCTGAAATTAAGGGGCAAATGAGACCATATACAAAAGGGAACAATATGGATTTTATTTAAGAGTATAAGTGAGGCAGGGAGATAATGAAATAGAAAAGGGGAGAAGGGAGAAAGACATCAAGAAGAAGATAGTCACCATCCATTAATACAGCAGTGTCCAGTTGGGGTTCTTGGTGGTGGGTGTCCCAGAGCTGTGGTTTTGGGGGTACCACCTTTATACAGTCCAAATTCCAGGTATCCTCAGGGAATAAATGATGTTCCCATAATTTGGGGTGAAATATGTATGAGTAGTATCTTTCTTTCTCAGTTTGCTGCAGTGAGAAATTTTGTCCAGATGCATTAACTGTAATGTGTTAACCAGACCTTACTTCCATCACTCCCAGAATTAGCACTTTCCTGCTGCAAATTCCTGACTTCTGAGCTTGTTTCAGGCTCCCACTGTGGTGGTTTATTTTATAGCAAGTTTCTTCTGTGGCTTTGAGAGGGTTTTGACACAGATATCTGTGCTCTTTTAGCCTGATCTCCCATTTGTCCTGTGATGAAACTAAACTGATCTGCTCCGTAGACTTCCCCATCACTGAAAGACTGACACATTTGTAGCTCCCCAGATCCTCCTTGCAGTCTGTCTTGTAAAATCTGCTTTGCAGACAATGACAAAGGGCCACCAAATATAAATGTCAGTAGTAAGCATAATTTTCTGCTGGAGTAATAACAAGTAGTACTCCCCTTTTTGTAGCAGAGAATGACTCATTCGTCACCTCATCTACTTCCTAAGTGCCTACACCAAAGCAGGAACTACTAGGGACAAATTCTATATCCTTGTTAACAACCTGGACTTACAATACATATCCAGATGGGGTGGAAAAGAATATGTAAGAGTCTTTATTTGTCCACTTGAGGTCTGTGAAGGACAAGTTTGCCACATGACATATTTTGAGAAATAAATTACTTCATTTATTTCTGGTGTAGTAAACTCTCAAAATCTTTTAACCTGGCTGCATCCTTAGCTTTGATCTTCACAAAGTAATGCTTTTAAATTTAATTTTCTATCTTCATTTAAACATTCTTGTAGTGTATACATAATTTTAACTTCTAAAAAGTTCATTTGTGTTTTAATAATCCATATTAGTTCTTGTCATCTCTGTAGCAAAATCATGCTGTGAAATCTTAATTCTTACGCTATTATGAAAAGTTAGTTTTATTCATTTAAAAAATCTCATTTAATTTTTTTATAATTTTTTTTGCTTTAATCACTGAAAGATCTCCAGATAGATTATATCAAATTGCCTTACTGTTCTCACTAACAAAGGCAAAGAATGACTAAAATGGCACACTGTTTATTTATATTATCTCCTATGGGAAAACATTTAACACCTTCAAAACAGAATTAAAGGAAAGAGCAATGATGTTAGAAAAATATGCACACTAAATCTATATAATACAAAGTTGAATAATATAAACTTGTTAATTGATGTCTTTTAAAGAGTGTTCTGCCAGGCTTTCAGCTGAAGAAACTATAGTGAATATGTGTTCTGTTCAGTGTATCAGATATGAAGAACAGTTTGCAGCACACAAAGAAATTGAAAAAAAAGTAGTGTTCAGCACTCAAGAAAACATTCTACCATTCACATTTGTAGACTGACTTCTTATCATTCTACATAGATATCATTCTACATGATCTTAGATTTTGCAAAATACTATCTTGTAATAAAAATACAATTAAAAAAAAACTTTAAAAGATCCTTCAGGAAATATTTTGATCAATAGAGTGGTTAGTAAAGGAAATGATGTATGAATCTCTTCCAGTTACAAGTGAGTTCCCCAGAAAAATTCTTCTAAGCAGTTACATTACTATAAGAAGTGATCTAAATTCACAGGGTTTAAAATCACAATCTAAAGTAAAAAACAAGTCAGGTATGCTAATGTTTGGTTCTTCACTAAATAAACATTTTAAAGCTCATGAAAGGCTGAAATTTTACTTCCTGAGTCATGCTTTAGTATGCAAGAAGCAATTTTTCATTAGTTGTATTGTATAGTACCTGCAGTGTAATGTTTTTGTCAAAATAGTGAGAAATAAATAGAAGATAAAGTTGCAACATTAACATTCAGTTAAAAAAATAAAAGGCAGCATCTGAAAAAACTGTTTTGTTACTGATGAAAAATAAAAAAAGATTGCAATTTAGAGTCAGACTCTATGTATGGAGATATAATTTAATTTTTTATTTGTATCTTTAGGAGACAACAGAAGCTTGATCAGGCATTGACATGTCCTTGCCATAAGAATAGCATAATTAATTATAAGAAAAATAGTACTTATAAAAAAATTTACTGTGGAACAAAATGAATGAAACAACTGAAAACAGACAAGAAAAAAAAATAACAAGGAACAAGATGAACAGCGTATCTTACCCTGGTAAGAGTCATAAAGTATATTAGAATATGAATACTCAGTTTCACTGATATTGAAACTGGAAATTTGAATTGGGATTAATCTCAATTGATAGCACCATTGAAAAAGATATTGAAGGTAGTTAGGGATCTGAAAAATTAGCAAGATTCTGCTAATCAAGGTCTTACTCATAATCAATAGAACAAGAGGGGTCATCAGCTTTGAGGGTTGAATCATGCCATCTCTGAAATTTTTTTCCTGCCTTTTTTTTCCCTATAAACCACATAAAGAATCTGATTAGTTTTCTTTTTAAGGTTTTAACTTTTAAATAGCTATTGATAAAGGCAATGAATCTTATTCTTTCCATTTGTTGATTAATTATCCTCTAACTGACTAATTCACTGATGCTCTCATTGCATTTGATCTATTTTAACAGAATTTCAAAAATATAGAAGAAATTGATCTCTGGAGGTCAATAGGATCCAGTTTGACTGTAATCCAAATTTTGTCCTGTTTTGTCATCATAGTACCAATATCCTATTTTATTTGTTTCCTATTGTATCTTGTATTTTTAGATTTGAATAAGGGTGGGAGGGGGGAAGTTCACTTTAATTGTTGTTTATATTGAGTGTAGGTGTCCAGGTGTTGGCAGTAGGGGGCTGCAGAGGTGGCCTCTGTGAGAGATGGCTGGAGCTGTCCCATGCTGGACACAGCCTGTTCCAGGCAGCTCCAGCATACTCACTGCTGCTGAGCCCCACAGCCCCAAGCCACGGTGGTGGCACCTCAGGATAAACGTATTTGAGAAAAGGGAAAACACTGTAAGGTAGTGAGGAATGGCGGAAATGTGTGAGAAAGAGCCCTGTGGACACCAAGGTCAGACGAGAAGAAGGAGAAAGTGCTCCAAACACTAGAGCAGACATTCCTCTGCAGCCTCTGGAGGGGAACAAAGTAGAGCAGGTGTTCCCCTGTAGACAATGGAATTTCCCATGCTGGAGCAGTTGGACATTTTCGGAAGGACTGCTGCCTGTGGGCAGGACCCATATTGGAGCAAGCAAAACATATGAGGAGGAAGGAGCAGCAGACTGATGCTGACCCCAATCGCCATTCCCAATCCTGCTAGCACTGTCCACAGGGAAGGAGGTGGAGCAGCTGGGGAAGATATAGAGAAGCTAGGCCTGGAAAAGGGGCAGGGGAAAGATGCTCTTTTACTTATATCTTTGTTTCTCATGTTCCTACAGTTTTAATTGGCAATAAATTTTCACCAGGTCTGTTTTTGTGATGACACATCCATGTGATGATGCGCCCAAGTGGAAGGCAATCTCCCTCTGTTTAAGTAAACCCATGAGTTTTTAATCTTTTCTTTCCCTGTTCAGTCAAGGTTGTGGAGTGAAGGAACATCTGGGTAGGCATGAGGAATCCAGTCGTTAATCCAACACAATACTAAAAAGGAGAGACAGAAAATAGGGACCACCAAAACCTTTATTTGCTCGGCTTACTTGTTTGGGTTTTTGTTTGTTTGTTTGTTTTTTCTCTTTGAGGATCTAACCTAAAGAAAGCAAGATAGTTAAATTAAATTGTGCAGTTCTTATATTAATCTGTTTGCTAACATAGAAAAATAGAAAAGAAATTACCTAGAAATGTATATGTAGTGTGAACTTTCAAAATTTCTGTTAAGGCACTGAGTCTAAATTAATTTAGTTTAATTGTAACCTTGGACAATGTTTGATTTTTACAGCAAGTTTTCTCAACAGTTCACTCTTTGAAGATATACTCTTATTTAAGTATCTTTGCGAAGTTCTTTGAAATAAGTAACTTTTATAGACCCGCCTAGACAGAATGAAACTCAGTACTGCATGATGTTACATGGGCATAGTTTATTACAACCCACCCCTCAAAGTACAGAATCAGTATTGTATTCTCAGAGAAATACTGCAAGGTAATGTAAAGTCCAAACTAGGTTGTAACTCACAGGCTGGCAAGTTCATAAGTTTTCTTGCTGCAAATGTCATACTGTTTAACCATTATATCCTTAACATAGTTATTTTCCTCCAAAGGTACAAGGATTTTCTAGATTTGGTTTTTATTTGTTCCATGCTATTTAGGAGAATTAAGAGAAGAAAAAGCATAAAGAAGAAATTTACCTGGCTGCATTCCTAATCTCTGCATTTGCAAAAACAAGTGAATAAGAAAAATTATATACACCATCAGTGCATATAAAATCTAAATATCATCTGCCTCGGTACTCTTCACAACATTTGGACTAACTAAATGTGATATCAAGGATTCAGCATGTGTGCAATTTAATTTAATAAGGGCCATACTGTCTTAGATCTAAACTGTTGTTCTGAGAAGTCACAAAAAATACTCCCTCAGAAACACACATGACTAACTTCAGCACCATGTAAGCTTCTTGTTGCCAGTTACAATGTACAAATTCAGAAAAATACATTTTACAAAGTGCAGTTGTTTTTATTTAGATTCATAAATAGCTCAATTTGATGGATTGATCAAAGTGTTTTAAAATGCAAAATTCCCCTTAGAACTAAGTACAATGCAGAGATAAGAAAAATGTAAATTCAGTAATTTAAAGGTCAAACCCATTATATGACAGCAATCTGAATGTCAAATCTACCTTTTCCTCAAGTTTTTCCTATCTTTTTCCTCCTAATTATGTTTGTCCAGTCTTTCACTTTGGCCTTTTTGTTTATTGCAATATGACTTCTCCATGGTTTGTTACTTTTCCATCTTGTATTGCTTTTTTGCAGCAGTAGAAAGACAATAAGACTTCTCTTTTTCAGGTTTTTTTTTCTCCTCCTCATTTTTTTTCACTGTTTCTTGCAGGAATGAGAAGTTCAGTCTAAACAGAATATAGTCAAGTATCTCCTTGCCTTTCCTGGAGTCACCAAGGTACTTTTCATTTTTAGTTTCTGTTCTTATTAGTACATATATTAAGTAGCTTCTGTCCACATTTGCTCTTTTACTTGTTTCATACTTTTCCTTATTTTTCAGTATACTTTCCCATTGTTTCAGATTTTTTGTTTTCCTTCATTTTTCTTGATTGAGAAAAGAAAAATTCCAAGTCCTGCAGTTAAGACAAATTAACTAGCACCAGTACAGACTAAGCATGGATGTTGTTGTGCTGTGAGTCAGACATGAGTCAGCAATGTATGCTTTTGGTAGTAATATACAAAGTTATATCCTTAGAAAAAAGACAATATTGCAGATCAAGCAAATGTGTGGACATCAGGAAAAACCTTTCTCACTCTGATGGTGACTAAAACCAGCTGTTTGTGGAGTTTCCTTCCTTGCAGTTATTGAAAAGTCATCTGAGCATGGTCCTGGGAACACACCCAGGAGCCTAGGTAGTTTTTCTTAAATAGGAGGTTAAACCAGGTGATCATCCAGAAGTCTCTTCAAGCCTCAATAGTTTTGTGTTTCTATGGTCTTATTCTCAAAACCAGGGCAGTAAGAAGTTTTATAACTTTTTATGTGTAAGGCAGTTCAAATTGGAAAAAAACCCTCCCGCATTATTTGTATTTGTTTGTGTTGATAGGAAGATATATTGGAGTGATAGAAGCTGGATGGGTTGGAGATATATTGCTGGTCAGGCTAGAGACTTGTAGCCGGATAAAAAAGGTTGGAATGTGAAGGATATTATGATCACCAACGAATGCAGGTGTATTTTAGAAAGAATGCACTGAACTGTCTAATTGTGATTTTCTACCTGAAACAACCAAGATTTCATTATCTCTGTGAGATTTACAAATACTTTGTCTCCATTTCTGTATTTCTCAGGTCAACTTTCAGTCATTTATTCTTTTATTTCTGTCATATATTCTTCATTTAGGAAATCATTTCCTCCCAGGCCAAAAAAGGGCTGAGTAATGACATATGTCTTTCCTTCAATCTCACATTTCTTTCTGAATGGAAATATTGAATGCAGTCCAAATCAAAATGCATACTGAGTTCAAACTAACGTCTGTAGAGTGTGGATAGTCAAGAGATGAGAAAACTATGGGAAAACAAACTTCAAAGGAATATTAAAGATTTAGTTGAATTTATGTTGGAACTCATATGTATATCATGGTATATAACATGTACCTGGGCTGAAACACTTTCCTGTTGTCATGCTGAAGACATTGATTAAATCTTTAAACTTGACACAGTTCTTAAATGAACTAGCAATCACAATATCAAAAATTGCTGAGGGATCCATACACATAAAACCTGATGAGCGTCCCCTGTTTATTGACAGCATGACTCATCTCTCAGTATCATTAACCATTTTTCTCTGAACTCTGATCATCCTGAGTCCTAAGTATTAGCTTCAGTAGTAGAAGTATGTTAACTCGTAACTTTGCTTATAGTTAAGCAGTTTTTCAACTAAGTGTTACTTAGCTTTCTCAGGATCTTCAGTGGTTGCTGAATTGTGTCATGTTAAATCCATGAAGAGAATGGAATGAGACTTATTAGTGCCTTGGAAAGTAGTGCAACTTCTCTATATATGTCTCACCTAACTGAAAATAATATTTATTGACATTTTTAAAAACTGTTGAGTTTTTTGTTTTGTTTTTTTTTTTTTTAAGAAAGATAATTTGTATTTATCACATGATTACTGTTAACTTAGTATACCTCTAAAGAATGGTAAGATCCTAATGCTTATTTGAAGTTTTTTTTATGTCTCTACTTGCCTTTGTAAAATGAAGGATGCCTGCTGAATCATAAAGCAAAACAATTACATTCTATCCTATCTGTTCCTTCCTCATATAAACTCTCTTCCATTCCTCTGTGTTCTCAGAAAGGATGAAAATGATGAGTAAAGGAGTGCAGACAAATAATTAAATCTACCACTGAATAAAAAGTAAAAAAATAAAATACTATGTTAAAATTGTCATGTGTTTCGACATGTTGCATAAACATCTCTTTAAACTGGCTATATTTTTGTTTTGGTTTTGGTTGTTGCTATTTTACTCCAATTTATTCTAATTGGCCAGAGCTGCACCATCCTGAAAATTGCCCTTGACTACCATTATTTTCTTGGCAAGACAGGTGTTCTTGCACAGTGTGCAGCAGACCAAGGGATGCAATTCCAAGGTGAATTTCAAGCAACTAATTCCATTATATAAAAGGCAAAGGAGGAATTGCATCAAATGAAATGGTGACAAAATGAAGTTTTGTTTGCAAGTTAGAGTGGAAATAGAATACAGAGCAGCCAAAGGCACATAGTGAATTCACAAAGAAATGTATTACTTTATGAGCAAATTATAGGCATTGGTATTCTCAGCAGGTAATGGTGTTAATTGATATGAATTAACAAGAAATTTAAGTAGGTGCCATGGAAATTCTTTTTATTTCACATCTCTGTTTCTGTTCCTGTCATGTATTCTGTAAACTGCAAAGATCTTCTTTCATGTAGCAGTTCAGACTGCACAAAAGGTTCAGAGTCCTGCTTTGCAAGTGATTGTCAAATATTTATGTCAATTTTATGTCAAAAATCTACTGACGTGTACTTTTGGATTTAGACAACACATATAGAACTAAAACCTTGATGACATTCTGCATTTTTCAAAGCCAGTGTAGTTTTAATAAAGATTTGAAATTAAAATTTTTTTTTGACATTATCTCCTTAATGTTGATTGAACTCCTCAAAGGCACAATTCCTCATCCCTTTCTATCAGTATATCACACAGCCCTTCTTAGCTGTTCACTGTCAGTTGCCAACTTCCCTTGGTTTGTCACTCCATTCTACTAGAAAAAAACCCTAACAAAACCTTTGTGTCACATGGTAAACCAGGGATAGCATGAAAGGGAGGGAGGACATATTTCAAAAGGGCATGAAAAGATATGCAAGAAGCATGTATGAAACCATACATTCAGAAGGACAAAGTTCTGATACAATCTATACTTCCATCATGCTCTCGTGCTCTTTAGACATTTAAAACAGGCTAATATAGCTCTAAAATATTGCATAAAAAAGGGCTCTAAATACTCTTTTCATAGAGGAAAATAAGAGTTGGAAAGTAAAATACAAAAGCTCAAGGTCACATGTAGAAATTTTCCTTTACTTCCTCATTTGTCATCTTGCAGCCTAGCTTTTTGGGACAAGTTCTGCAAGCCATATTGACAAAAATCTGTTTATGAATATCCCGGCCAGGAGGTGTTGTCATAAGCATTTCCAAATTACTGTATCTACAAAGCACTGAATTAATTGGGCATAATATATTTTTGGCATGTGACTTCATAAAATGTAGCATAATGTCATGAAACCTACCAGCCTGAACTTCACTGTTTGCAGAGGTGACAGTCTCATGGGAATATTTTCAGTTCTGAATGCGTGCAATTTCCCTTGAAAGTAAACTGCTGGCTCTTACTAATGCAGTTTGTTCTCTATCCCTCTTTTTAAGTAACCAAACCTGATAAGCTGCAATTTTTTTTTTTCATTTAGATCACACTTTCCTCACAACTTAATAAGAAAGAAGCAATTTAGAATGTCCCATTGAAACTCTCAACACCCACATAAAAGATCTGGAAAAGAATCTGAAATAGCTGCAGTACAATAACAGTCAGATTTCAAATATCAAAAGAATACATGTATGTACACCTCCGTGTATATATGTTTCATATAGAGAGATTTGTGTTAATGCAAATATATTCATTTTCCTCTTTATGGAATTTCTGAAGTACTTAAGGCATGAAAATTTTTATGAAACAAATGAGTACAGACAATGATTAAAGAAAGAATTTATTTTGTTTTAGAGCACAGTTTCTAGTGCTAAGAATTGCCCTTTCAAAATGGTGATATCACCAACATCAACCCTGTAATTTGAAAACCAATTCTGCAACTGATGAGCTACTTCAGACAGTGACTCTATTATCACTTTACAGAATCAATGGCTTATTTAACTGAAGTACTAGATTTCACACTACTTCTTCTGTAAAATTTTATATTAAAAACATCTATCCTGAGACAGCTATGTATATAGATGTTCAACTCAACAAAATGAATCTTTTCTCCAAATGGATTACCAAAGTCAAGAACAAACTTGAATAAATTCGTTTTTATTTTAATTATGACTTAATCTGATTTTTTGTCATTATATAAAATTATACCAGAAAATTTATTTTGAAGAAACATACTCATTTTGAATACTTCCAGGAAATAACATTATCAAAGTCAATTGTTTTATCATCCCAATTTGAAATGTCAAATATTACATTTTGAGGAAGCAAAAATGCATCACTTAATGGTATTGTTTCACATTATTTTACATAGTAGGAAAAGTCTGATATTCTATACATCATAATTTTTACCAGATTCTAATATTTAAGGAAAAAAAATGTAAATCATTCATGTTTTAAGATCAGACAAATGTTGAAGTAATGACATTTTTCTAATGAATGGTTATTTTGTTTTCCTACTAACTAAATTGTATACTTGCCTTCTTCTAAGCCAGAGTGACTCCAACACTTGAAAAGTGTTTCGTTCTTTCTTCATATTTTCTTTCATAGTTTGAATCATGCTAAACAATAAGATTCGTAAAGTCACTGTGGTTTGGCTTTTTTGGGGCTTTTTTTGGTGTTTTTTGTTGTTGTTGTTTTGTTTGGTTGATTTTTTTTGTTTGGTTTTTTGTTTGATGTGGGGTGTTTCTTTGGGTTTTTTTGTGGGTTTTTTTGGGCTTTTTTTACTATTGCTGTTATAATTGTAAGGAATGGGGGGTAACCACACATGACAAAATTATGACCTTTGTAAGAATAGAATAAGGGAGGAACAGCTCAAGAGTTTTACACAAGTAAACAATTTGATACCGCTATATAGCATGTTATAGTCTAGGGAAGTAACAGTCTTATTAGGTCCACTTCCTTTTCATTGCCAAGGTTTTCATGTGTCTCTTAACATTTTTTTTTCTTACACATTATAATAAACTGTCTCAGAAGACATGTACAGACATTTCAGTGAACAACAGATGAAAACAAAAGCTAATGAGAGCGTAATAGAGGCTGGCTTCATTTTTCACAGCCAAGGTAAAGTGTTGATGCCTTGATCCCATACGGCGCACTATGCATTTCCCTCAATGGGAAATGGGTAGTTCGCCTGCAATGTACTGGAGAACAAGAGGCCAAAAGAAGCCCATATCTAAGAAGTACTGTAAAGAAAATAAAATAAAATTTGAATTATTTGTAGACTATGGGATTGTCAGGGCCAAAGAAGAACAGCTGTTATAAACAAAGTACTTGATGATTTTAGCTGTATGAATGCAGAAAATCCATCTTACAGTTGTCACAAATATAGACTGTGTAATGAATGTAGAAAGTGTAGACTCATGAAATGTGTAAATCCAGAATAAGAGTCAGGTCATATATTTTTCACAGTATCCAAGCTTTTTGTGAGGTTAATTACAGTTCTTTACAGCAATTACAACTGCTGTGGGAATTAGTGCTTATTTCTATACATGCAATATCCAAAAGTTACAATAATCCCACTGGATGACAGCGTTCCTGGATTAGAAATTTTAACATCTTCTGAAAATGTAAAAATCTACTTTCTAAAGATCATCAAGTCAAAGCACTCTTTGTCAAGCTTGTAATTTAAAAGAAACTCTGCAGGGAGCTTCCTACAGGGAGATTCTGCCATCTTGTTTTTATCCTGACAGCCACATGGAACTAAGTTGAAGTTGTGGGAACCTTTTTGTGGGTAAACCACCTTTTTTTTTGTATATTTTTTTATCAACATTATTGTTGTGCTGTGCATTTCTTACCCCATTGCTTTTAGATTTCAGTGAATTGCTATCTCAACCCATAATCTCTGCTTTTGTCCCTCTATTATCAGAAAGGTTGGGAGTGGCCTCTTTGGAGTTTAATTTCCATCTGGTGTTAAAACCACCACAATGTGTAACTGCTAAAGGACTCAGGCATTTAGAAAGAAAAAAAAGATAAAAAATAGCATATCTGTTCCTTCTAAACTAAAACCTTTTGTCACAGTTATGAACAGGCAGGAAGAGAGAAGAAATAGTATGATACATTTGATGAAAAGGTATCTTGGAGTCAGGATGAACCATCCAAACTTAGACCTACTCTAAAAATTATACTGATTCACTGAATATATATGCTACCCATTATTTATTATTTAAAAACAAGGTTAGAGATTCAATTGCATACAGAGTATTATACATAAGTTTAAAAAACTTTCCAAAGGCTATTTTTTGTAGGCACATTGTCATTATTACTAAGAAGACGTTGAAATATGAGACATTTTCATTTTTAACTGTGGGTATCAAAAGGAACAATCTTATCCAGTGTGTGTTGAAAACAAAAACTAGTTGAGCCCTAAGGATGCTTAAGAGGAGGAAGGAGTGGCTAATAGAATGAACCAAATTGCTGGCTGTTAGTGTGAGTAGAACAAGGAAGAAGGAAATTGTTTTTAGTTGGGAAAAAAGAGAAAAGCTCAGGTTTTCAAATGCTAAATCTTGGCAATTAAAAGGACGATCCAGAAAATATATCAGGAACTAGAGTATGAAAATTAAATCAAGGCTGAGCAAAGAGATTTGTGAGTCATCATGGTAGATGACATATAACTTAATATGGTGATAAGGCAGAGAGAACTAAAAATGAAGCTCTGAAGGACAAAATATTCATAAAAGATAGACGAGTGGAAACCGATAGACAAAGGATATTTTGGAGGAGAAGCTGGAAAGGGTGGGGGGAAATCCACTAGAAAATAGGGAAACAGAAGCTAATTAATATTTTCACTGCTTTGCTAAGATTCTTTTGTTGGCTCATATATTTGAATGAAATCTGGATTTAACAGTCTGGAATTCACAGGTTTACCAAGTTAATGAGTGCAATTTTGACATGAATCTGGGCAAGAAAAACAATTATCAGGGAAGGTTGAATTGGCAAGATGGGAATGGACTGCTATTTCTGTCTAAAGATAATAAGTTTAAAAAATCTTGTTTTTCTTTTTTTTTTTTTTTTTAGGTTTTAACATACATAGCTATCAACTCATTGATATCTGCTTTTTCTGCTGCCATATGCTGACCACTGCTACATGGATTCACTTTTGTCATGTACTCTGACAGATATTAAGTGGTTGCTCCTATTTTATGCACTTGATGTGGTTTGAAAATGAATTGATAGCATGGAGATTAACTAGACTTGGCTGCTGAAGCACGTTCAGTCAGAGATACACTTGATGTGTACATGACCTCTCTGCTTCGCATCCCTCATGGGTAAGGTACAGTTGGCTGAAATTCACATGGTGCCTGGCAATTGGATGTCGCTGTCACCGTGGCAATCACTTTATTGTTAACGGCTAGTTGTAGGGAGCCATTTAAGTATAAACAGAGTTTAACTGGGCCCAGCCCTCTGCCAAAATACTGCTGTGGCCTGTCTCATGCTGCATGGCATATCTGCCAAGGCCAGAGCTCTGTTCTGGTATGGTATTGATCATTTGTCTTCATGTCTCTCTTCTATTCAGCTTTTTTATATCTTTTCCATTTACAACACCCATTATCTACAACTGCTGTTTTACCCCTGAATAAGAAAAATAGAGCCTGACCTGAGGTACTAGCACAACATAAAAATAAATAAGTAACAGTGTAGTGACTGTAGGATCAAGAGGAGGGCTAAAAGATGATCAGAGGGCTGGAGCACCTCTCCTGTGAAGTTAGGAGAGAGTTGGGGTTGTTCAGCCCAAAGAAGAGAAGGCTCCAGGGAGACATCATTGTTGCCTTCAGTGTGTGAAGAGGGCCTATAAGAAAGATGGGGGCAAATTTTAGCAGGGATAACGAGTGATAGTGATAGGAGAAGGGGTAATAGTTTAAAATTTAGAGAATATCTATTTAGAGTAGATATAAGGAAGATTTTTTTTTTTACAATGAGACTGGTATAGCACTGGCACATGTTTCCCAAAGAGATGTTGGATGCTCCATCCCTGGAGACTTTCAAGATCAGGTAGGATGTGGCTCTGAGCACATGATCTAGTTAAAGATGTCCCTGCTCATTGCAGGAGAGGGGCTTACTTGATCATCTTTAAAGGTCCTTTATAACCCAAACTAGTCTGTGATCTTCAATGAGAGTTCTTTTCAATGCTGGAGTTCATAGAAGCATCTAATTTTACAATGTAATTCAGTGCATTCTGTTCTGTCATCAGTTGTTGTCTTTATACTTATTCCATTGTTGGATTGCCCGAAATATAAGGTCAAACAAATAGCACATAAGGAGGTGGTTTTTGTTCCCTGTTAATACAAGAATATCAGATTCCTCCCATTAATTTTTATATGAGTTTTACCAAAGATACTGTTTTAAAACTAATCACTGACCACAGTTTAAACATCATCAAACAAAACTTGTATTTAAAAAATATTACTTATGGCTTTGGACATTTTCATATCTGACAATGAATAGAGGAACAAGCACCTTCAAGCACTGACAGAACTTCAACAAGCAAGGAATAGGTCAAGGTACAGTTTTTGATAAAGATAACTTGGTTTCTTGAGATGACTGGGATCAATTCTCATAAAGGCCAAAATGACTTCTCAATTCCTGGGAGAGCCTTGAGGGGCTCAGATTTACATCTTGCTAGTAAGAAGACACTAAAAACTGAGTTGTCAGTGTTTATTGTTTGTCCTCCAACTCACTTACAAAGAGTTCTGAAAAAAAAGTGAAATTTAGAGTCCCATAAAGAGATGCCACCTTTAAATATTCAAGTTAGATGTGCACAAGTCCAAGTTTCTAGTATAATTAAAAGAGTGGAGAAACTTCTGTACTTTGTGATGTAGTACATCCCTTTGTGGTTCCTCTTTTCTATCACTGGACAGGAACTTGGATATTTCCATTCCTCACTTAGGTATAATGGGATGAAACTGAACTGTAAGAGTCTGATTTTTGAATGTGATAGGTTAATTTTCTTAATTTTAAAACTCAATTTAGATTTTAAAGGAAAGTTTAGAGAGGTAGTAATGGTTTTGCATATGCCTATGTCAATATATTCTTTAAAGAAAAAAGATATAGTTTGTAATGGGACTCATATTTCTGTCTTTTCTCCTTACAGTTGTTAAGCTCTGATCTTATGAATTCTTAGCAGTCCCTTTGTTTCAATTATTGTTTTAATTATATTTCTACTTAAATCAGCACGAGAACTTAGGCTAGCAATGAATGTGCTTTGAAAACTCACCACCTAAAGTCACACTTAAATTTAAAGCTCTGTAAGAAACCATTATTAAGAGATCTTATGAAGAAAAAAATAAAAAGAAAAACCTTCTAAAAATTACTCCTGAGGAGACTTTTAAAGATCATGCTGAGTGATAGGTCAAAAAGCCCAACCCATTGACAACTGCTGGAGCTAGGAAATTCACTTATCCAGGTAGGCAGCTACTTCTCTTCACTTACACCTTTTGACACTGGTTTTTTTATGTCATTTGGACATATTCAGTAAGGTGATACAAGGGGCAGACTTTCCCTGTGCTTATCTGGGTGCAGTGGAGGTTTGGGGACTTGTTACTGCTTAATAGGCTACTTGCACTCAGCATCATCTAAACTGAAGTGCAGGGTGAGAAGGGAGTCATACTGCCCCAGGTAAATTCTGTTTAGAATACTTGACTTCCCTGGTATGCCACTGCAAATACCTGACATCCAGCTGAATCCAGGTGAGAATCCATGTAAAGAATCATTAGCCTAATGGCCAGCAACACATGTTCAAATACTGACAAAACTTTCCTTTTAGAGATAAAGAAGGAAGCGTAATCTAATAATAATCTGGATACATCTGACTTTTTACTGTAGGCAGGGTAGAAATGAGCATATATATTCATGCAAGCATATTTGATATAAAACTTTATAAGAAGACTAATCCAAGGTTAAGATAGAGACATCATGTATTCATGGCTCTCCTTTGAATTCAGGGGAGATAGCAAGATTAACTGTGTAATGTGCTAAAGAACTGAGGCCTAATATAGTTATATAATGTAATAACTCACAATCATTGACCTGAATGTGCTTTAAGTAAGCCCATATTTTCATGTTGCTACTGATTTTGTCCAAGTTCTCACAGGGTGCCTACATGGCTGCACTACTTCTATGTGTGCTGGAACACAACCTGTTAATAGACTGAGTTTGTTTACAGCTGTGGCAGAATTTAAAAGGTTTATAAAATCCCAAACAAACAAGATGAAAAAAAGAATAAGAAAAGTTAAAAAAAAAAGAACTTTCCTGAATAGGGAGATAGACAGATATTATAGAAGTGAGATTTGGAGGTAGATTTTGCAGCTACAGAGCTGGCAGTGTGTCCTTTATTTTGTGATATGCATAATCAGCAGCACAGGACCTGGAAGGTGTATGTGCCCTTATCACATTATTTTAAAGCTTCATTATCAGTCCAACTGTATTCAACAATTACAGTGTTAATTGAGCTCAAAGTGAACAAGCTCATCTACTGTTTCATTAATAAATTAACTTTTCCAATTAAAGTTTAGCTTTATTTAGTTCATTTATGTAGACATCGTCCTAAAGTAAATAGAACAATTTCATCACCATTAGAGGTTTCTGAAGCACGATCACGATGAGCTTATACAGTGTCAGAGTTACTGAAATAAAACTATCATAATGAAATTAATGTGACAGACTTAAGGAAAAAAATTCAGCAGTATTTGTATAATGAGGTACTCAATAGTCAAGTTACAAGTGTAGTCACTATAATGTTGATCTTACAATAGTCATTGTCTAGGAAAGCCAAGTGCATATATATGTATATATATAAAAAAAAATAAATTTTGTTACAGAGTACATACTTTGTGTGCCTTTGTGAATAACACTGAGATCTGAACTATTCTGCATTTATGCTCTGATAATTAAAGAGTAAATATGGATAAACATTTTTGACTTATAATTTCCACAAAATTTTCACCTTTCCCAATTAAAGAGGAAAGGACAGTAGTGCTAACTGTAGATTTCTGAGTAATAAGCCACAAAATGCAAACTGTGGATCACAATTATTGCTTTAGGGTTATGTAAAAGCTTGCAAACTCTAAGCTATACCAAATAAAGGGTTTACTGAGTGAAAGGTGCTTTATCTTATTTATTTATCTTTGGCACATACGAGAGCGTGAAATTTAGCAGACAGTGATGTATTTTGGGAAATCCAGGTGGGAACAGTGATACTGAGCAGTTACAGTAGAAATGCTTTATCCTGAAATCCTTAGTTATCTATCTTTATATTGCCTCATTACAATAACATCTGAATGCCCCAGAACACTTAGCTGTATAATGCCCTTGTGAAGTGTTCAACAGTCTCATTTTCATGCTGGATGGCCACAAGAGATGGAAAAATAATTTTTTTTTGGTCTTAAATTACTTAACCAAAATATAGCAGCTGGTTATACTGAATTTTTATCTCCTATGACTTCATTTTGTGAATTAACTGGAAGTTCATCCTTCCTTATCCCGTTATTTATAATTAAATATAAAACAAAGCATAAATGAAGTAATTGAAAGCAAGGCTGTTTTTTCAGTCTGTAGACAGGTTAAATAAAGTATTCTTGCAGTAGGTTCAGCAGCTATAACTTTGGATCTGCTATAGATCTGTGAAAAGTGGTTCTCAGCTTCATTAATGTGGATCATAGCCAAATCCCTTCTTTAGTTGCTCAATGTCTAACTTAGAAATAGAAATTGCAACTGAATTAGAAGAGAGGGAGCTTGGAAAAATCTCTCATCTCTCCTGCTTTTTTGTTTTGTTATGTTTGCTTTTTGCCTTCTGAAAACTTTGAAAATTCTTTCTCATTCTGAAAGAAATCTTTGGTTTTGCTAATGGATTCATATTTCTTTCAAATTCCCTCTCTACTTCCATTTTTCATCCAGGTATTCTGCATTTCAATACAAAGAAATCTCCTGCTTTTCTGACACCATTTTTGAAGTTTCAATAAAATCTGAATATTTGAAAAGGTCTAGTATTTTCCCAGGGTTCCAATTCTCCCAGTTCCAGATCATGACATTAAAATTCACCTTTGTTTTAACAACTTGTTGTGGTTTAACCTCAGCCAGCAGCTAAGAATACTGGCACTCGCCCAATTTCCCCTAGTGGGATAGGGGAGAGAATCAGAAAAGTGAGAAAACTCATGGGATGCGGTAAAAATCATTTTTGTTGCCCTGCACTGGATTTGCTTCAGGAAGTCTATGTCTCTCTTGTACTGAGGAGCCCAGAACTGGACACAGCACTCCAGATTTGGCTTTACATGGGCAGACTGGAGGGACAGGATCACCTTCCTCGACCTGCTGCTGGCAATGCTCTTCCTAATGCACCACGGAAGACCTTTGTCCTTCTTGTCCCCCAGGGCACAATGCTGGTTCATAAACAGATTTTTGTCCACCAGGACCACCAGTCCTTCATCACAGAGCTATTTTACAGTGGCTTAGTTCCCAGTCTGTACTGACAAACAAAGCACTAATACAGAAAAAACACTAAAGAAAATAGTAAAAGGAGGATTATTTTCATTCTGGACATCTACAATTTAGCTGTCTAAATCTGAGCTATTTCCTTAGACTTCATATACCACGCTGAATAAACAGTAAGCACATCAGCCACATCAGCAGAGCTTGTATCCACTTTTGATTTCAACAGGTTATGAGTTATACCTTGAGAATACCTACTTTGCTTTATTGAAAATGGACGATTTTTGGAAAAACTCAGTATTTGGAGTCATACATTTAGATGACTAAGACAAAGGGTTGTATGCCGGCCTAAATGTGAAGTTCACTCTGAGAATGGGTCAATGTCCTAGAATGAGCAGTTTTGTGTGCGTTAGTAATTCCTGCAGCGGACCTCTTTTCTTCTCTAAATCTCTCCTCAATAAGCCAAAACTAAATACAAACAAACAAACAGGCCAACAAAAACTAAACCAGAAACAAAATCACAGAAGTATAATAAGTAATTAACACTGACAAACAAATGAGAAATACTGTGTCTGCAATCTCATATAATGAAATATCCACCAATGTTGTTAAAATTTTGTTACTAAGTCCAACATTCACTTAGCAAGGTTTAGAAATTCAGCTGATGCTCCTTAAACCTTAATGTTTGTACCCTATTTTTCTCTTGTAATTTTCTATATATGATAAAAGCTCCTTTTTTTGCAGTCCTGTTACCACAAAGTCAAAAGAGATGAGAAAAAAAATCTTCAGGTGTTATTCAGATCAGCTAAACTCTTAAGTAATTTTCTAGATGAGCTCTTTTCTCTTTCTACTGACTACAGAAAAAGAGTTAAGGAAACTGCAGTCTCAGCTTATGGTGAGTCACATGTCCTTTATCATAGGTGTATAGAAGTTCGATTTTAGATCTGGGATAATAAATCCAGAGTCTTTCTCTAGCCACTCTTGTTCCATGCATCCCTCTTTTAATGGAATTAATCTTATACTAAAAAAGGAAATCTAAAATGGGTGTGACAAATAAGTTTCTTAACATGCCTTTTTATTCTCACAGTATATGAGGGCAGCCTATGGTGACTAACCAAAAATACTGTTCATATAGAAAATGGCACAAAATAAATTGACCTTCTATTATGTAACTAAAACCATGTAAGATAAATTGCCATATTGCACTGGCCTGGAATGGAGCTAACTTTCCCCTCTTCCCCATATAGTTCTGTGATTTGCAATTGTACCCAGAAAGGTATTAATGACACTCCAGTGTTTTGGCTACTGCTGATCAGAGTTAGTCCAGCACCAAGGATCTCTCCAGCCTAGGGCTGTTAGACTGAGAGTGAGAAAAAGGCTGGGGCAGGGGCACAGTCAGGATATCCAATCCAAACTGACCAAAGAGATACTGGATGACATAATGCTTAGCAACAAATACAAGGAAAATAGTGGGCCAGGGAGGCATGTAGTACTAAGACATTTGTCTTCTGAAATAACTTCTGTGTGTACTGAAGTCCTGGTCCCAGGAAGTGGCTGAACATGCCTGCCAGGGGGAAGCAGAGATTTTTTTTTTTTCCCTTTGCTTCTATGAGAAGGTTTTGCCTTTCTTTATTAAACTGTCTTTACCTCAAACAACGAATTTTTCTTCTTATTTTGGAAAAAATTTCCTCCAAGGAAGAGGAGTGACAGAGAGGCTTGGTAGGTAATTAGTGGGCAACCAAGGTCAACACGTCACTCTTGCCACCCAAAATAATTTTCCAGCTCCCTTTAAAATGAATTTAAATCTCTTCACTGCCTTCAGTAATTGTCAAATCTGGTATCAAAGTATTTAAATATTATTCACTGTGATGCTTGTTCACTGCTGACTGCAGATGCAGTTGCACCTGCATTTAATGTGCAGAAGCACATTGTGCTTGTGCTTTACCTAATAGCTTACACACTTGTAGCAGTTAGGTTGACCATGCAACTGCAATTGAGGAAGGTTATTATAATGTGTTGTCATTATTCTCTGATAGCCACCACAAACCACATAAAAATAAAAGTCAAAGATTATTGACACATTTATCATCAGCATTGCTAAATAAAGGGGAAAAGTGATGTATTCACTGTTTACGTGGAAAGAGACTGAGAAGATACAGCAAAAGTAGTACTGTTAACAACAAACACAGCAACAGGTGAATTTTTTGTTGGAAAGTTTAGTTAGCACTGGTGGGAATATACAGTATGAAAATTTGTTTTCCAGTAACACTTTCAGTCAGTTTATCTTATTTTTAGATATAACAGAATCAGAAGGCTGAGCTATAGCAATGCAAATTACTATAAGAAAAGAATGAACTAAAGTGTAGAATGTTTTCATCACAAGTTTGAATTAAACTCAGTGAAAATATTTTTTAGATGTGAAAGAGGGTATTCCTTCCTTCCTTGTTAAGATCTCTTAGTTTTGCATTGTTCTGTACTACATACTTTAGGTTGGAACATACGTAAAATGAAAACACTGTCAAGAGATATTAAAAAGTACAAAAGAATATTTCTGGCTTTCTTACACATACAGAAACACTTTGGATAATTTGAATAAGTTTCAGATAAGCAGCCATATTTTTGGGTGCTCATTAGAGCTTGGTGAATAATTTATAACAAATAATTTAGTTGATGAATTTTAACTCTCTTCAGCTCACAAATTGTCCATGAACAGATTGTGATTTTCCTAAATTAGCTCATTATTCACAATCATCCAGTGAATAATTCCTGTGACTAATTCTCTGTAGCTAGTTTGTGGCCAGTTGCTGTAAGCAGTTAACTTTCAAGCTGTTTTGTCTGACATATAAATCCTTTAGAATATTTCTGCTTAAAAAGTTTGAAATCAAAGTGCCAGGAATAATAATAATAATAGCAATAATAATAAAATCCTATAAGATATATGCAATTTCCAGCCTAATTTTCAGTTCTTTGTACATCACTGTAATATTTAGATGTTCTGAAAAATATAATTAATTTTCTTACACATCCAAAGGAAGACCAATCCTCATGTTGTCAAAAGATCTTGAGAAGTTTCTGAAAATTTTCATTCCTTGTCTGCCTTTAATTCAGTGTTTTCCCATTCAATATAAGTGGGCTATATCAGAGACAATCATGATATTTTAAAGCAAATGGATTATACTTGCAGTAGCAGAATCTTTTCATATATATTTTTAAGATGGAGTAATTTTTCAAGTTCAAATAATAGACTGTATAAAAGTTTTTAAGTTTTACTTGTGTACTGTAATATTGATGTTATATTTAGTCATATAAGTCTGAAGATAAATGAATAATTCATTCTTAATTTTGAAAAAAAGATAGGTCAGAATATAAATCACTTATTTTGGGACTAAAAGAGAAGCGGCAGATGTATGCTTCTTACTTAATTATGGCCTCGTATTTTCTTTGTATTCTCAATTTTCAATAAAAATGTTTAAATTAAGCCTTTTAGTTTTATGAGTACATGACTGTTATTATTCTAATATTTACTTAAAATGATGGAAAAACTTATTCTTTTTATTATATTCTTTGTTCTTATTTCCATTATTCCTTTACAACTCTTTATATTGAATGCTTTGTCAAACTGTTGACACATATCAGTAACAGCAATTCTCCTCTTAATGAGGAGAAATTATGAAAAACTAAGATATGTTTTTAAATGAATCAGCATTTCTCTTTATTTGCAATGAATGTTCAAGATGAATTCTCTTAACACAGGCTTAATCAAGCAAGAGAAAGTAGTTCCACAGCAAAAGGACTCTAAGCAAAAAATCTATCAAAATCCCTCTTTCTTAGCTTCTTTCGGGAGCACTGATTGTTTTGATTCTTCCTTACTGCGTTTTGTATTCACTTTTGTCTCCAAGACACTAAGAAAAATTATCATTTTTCAGATACTAGAACCTTAACTTGCTGTGTGCTTACCCTGGAGAAATGGCAGAGGTCAGAAGATTGGGGTTATATGCAAGTCTCTACCTCTGTTCTCTGTATCTTTAGATATCGCATTGCATGGAAAAGTTTAATAAATTAAAGCTTCTTAACTAAGTTAGCTGTTTGGAAATTACTGCATACTGTAGCATATTTCACAACTCTATTCAGATTTTTCCAAGGTTTGGTTCCTGCAATAAACTGGGCTTTTATTTAACTAACAATTGCAAGATCGGCTTCAGTTGTATGTGATAATTTGCATATAACAGGCTCTCCAACCATTGCAATATTTAACATAGAATCACCTAAGTATGCCAAACTGTATGTATAAAAAAGTATTAATTTGCACATATTTATTTTCACATCCAACAAGTTCATGTTGTACATTAGTTCATAGTCCCTAAAGACCATCTTCAGAAATCTCAGGCAGCGGTGCAACTTTCACTGTCATATCCTTTTACCTCCAGGTGCTTACTTTGTTTTCCTTGAAGAACTTCTATGAACTTTCCAGTACCTAATATTACTTCTAGTAAAAAGTATGCTTTAGCATATATTATGAAGTCAAAATTTTCATAAAGTTTTTGCACAAAGCTTTCATGAGGTCCTTTATCCAAAAAGAGAGTTTGGTTTTTTTGTTTGTTTGTTTTTTTTTTTTTTCAGAAAACCATCAGCAATCCTAGAAAAACCTGAATCACTAAATACATAAATCAACCAATAAATAAGATCAGTCATTCACAAGACCTAAATAATAACAATAATAATAATAATAATAATAATAATAATAATAATAATAATAATAATAATAATAATAATAATAATAATAATAATATGGATTTTCCAGAAAACATGTTAAGCTAATTTTCTTGAAATAAATTATCTGAATACTGTGTTTAATGTTTAATATTTGTATTTCATAATTACTGCTTTTCTTATCTATGTTCCTATGAGACATGTCCCCTAGGATCCTAAGATGAAAATGATGTCTAAAATATTTTTTTTGGTGAGAATTCTGGTGCAGGATCCTGAATTACAATGATGTGAACTGTGAAGTCCCAGATTCTTGCCTAGGTTATATTCAAAACTGTGCTCCCTAAAGAATAGAAATTCTGCTTACTTGTGAATAAGTATATGGCGAGGGTCCTAAACCTTCACTGACACAGCTTGAAGGAAAGGGAGTTAGAAAGTGTATTAAGGTTGAGGGAAAAAAAGAAAAGATACAAGCCAATAGAGTCTTGGTGAGAGCAATGCATATATATCCAGTTAGAAATATGAGCCTATGGAGTCCCTCTATAAAGCTTACTTTATATAGAACTATTTCTTTAGCCTGAGAAAGGGCATATATTTTTAAAACATGCACTGAAGGGATGACAGGAAGTCAACGAGGTTTTAAGTAGTATACTTAAATAAGAATTTACATTCCCTGAAGTCAACAAATATTTCAAATAATGAATGAGTGCATATTCCACTCTTGTCTTATTGTAAAGGGGGAAAACAAGAACATGAAGAAAAATTAGTTGTCAGGTTAGCTCCCAGGGCATGGAAGTCTATTTGTTTCATGCTTTTGCCTTGAATCTTTTTAACAGAAGCACTTGCTTTCTCCCTATGAATTGGAGTTAGATAGTATTATTGAAATCCACAGGAAAGCTGTAATTTAAAATACATATAGTACTTGGAAATTAATTTATTTGGGGGAACTTTTGAATGTCAAGCACATTTGAGACACTTTGCTCATTTTAGGCTGTAGAATTTCAATACATGAAAACCTGGGAACAGACATAAGTTTGGGGGGTTTGTTTGTTGGTATGGGGGTTTGAGATTTTTTTGCAAAATGCACAATAGATCTATTTAATTTTTTTTCTTTATTAAATTACCATGCCTAATAGCATTCAGAATACCTGTCCTTATAAACTCTGGAAAGTTAAAAAACTTACATTGCCCTTACATTTCCTGTGGATATGTCAATGTGCAAGGTTGAGAGGTACTTCCATGAACCATTCCTCCTGTGTGTCTTCTTGAGGGTACGATAGCAGCACTGTAGGGACAACATACAGGTGAAGTACCATGGCAGAGCAAATATCTGTACAAGAGCAGGCAGTTTACTTTCCCTCTCTGCTTTTCCCCCATGTTGAACTCTGATGAGAAAATTTGATCATGTGGTCATTTTAACGAATTTCTACAGAAATGCTTCTAGAAGGCTAAGTTACTGAGTAAGGGATAATAAAATGTCCAGCTAAGATGGTAGTATTTATTCCATGATGTACGAAGTATGTAGATAACCATAAGAATCTCATAAATTTCACTTTATATGTCTGTGTTGAAATGTTTACCTTTGTGTTCTTTTTTATTCGATAAATCAACTTTCTCTTGCATAAAGAAACTGTTAATTTTCTTTGAGCAAAGTATTCCATAGTGATGAAAGCAAATAAAGAAAATCTTCATGAAACATTGATATTTAAGCTGATTATATTTTTCACTGTTTGAAATTGATTGAAGTTGTTTGAAGGAATCAATAATTCTGTGATCTATCTACATTCTTTCTTTCAATTTTCCTCTGTTTTACCACAGAGTAAATGATAATAAATGATATACAGAACTTGTTAACTTATTTATCAGTAGACATAATTTCTACTGTCGAAATGCTTAAAATTTCTACAGTGTTGTAAAATGAAAAAGCTGCAAACAAAAAATAAAGCCTACACAAACAGAAAAAAAAAACAAAAAACCCACACTATTATTTGCAGGTTATTATTTCTTTCATTGAAAGAATGAAAGAAATTAAGAGGAAATGAATAAAAAAAGGTTTGGTGAATTGTTAATTTCTTTTGCCACCATTCAAACATGCCAGATTTGCAAGCAGTTCAAACAGTTCCAAAGGAAGTTAAAGGCTAATTCTATTTTACTAAACTAATCATTACAGATTTAGAAACATTTAGAAGTTTACTTATTACTTCAGATTATGGGGCTAAAACTAATGACACCAAACTTTCAGACTGGAATTTTTTTTTTTAGGAAGGACAAAAATCTGGAATTCTCTATAATTTTTTTTTCAAAGAAGAGAGGAAACAAAAAAAGACACTTCATTGTGCCTGAATAAAATATTTCAGAAGGAAATATTTTGATAATGTCTACATTATTATTCTTAATATTCTGTAATAGGTATATTTCATGTAACCCCTTCTCTTTCTGTGATAATGAATCTTAATTCTGTATAACCTCCTTTTCTTCCACACTTTTACTTATCTATCTTGTTCTTCTCCAGTGGGTAGTAATTTTTACTAATGACCATCAGTTTCTCAGTAAGAACATAATTCATTTTGCATAGGGCACTGAAGAACTATCAAATTGTAATGATTTTCATCACTGCGGACCTGGGCCAGATTCAAGCTCAGTGACTCAGTGATGAAAGCCCCTGAATACTCTTAACAATTCCCTGAACTGTTCTGTGCCCATTAAATAAATGCGCAATATATTTGTCATTTGGGCTCCTATCTTCTCATTCTAATTCTTCATGTCAGAAAATGGTGTCTAAAAATAAAAATGCATTTGCATCCATCAAGTAATTTTTCCTTTAGCTGCAATGTTCCCTTAATATGTTCACAGTTATGGTCCCTTAACTTTTCCATTGAAAATGAGTGGTTGGAGGATTCCTATCTTCACTATTTTGTTCTAAATTCTAAGTGTTTTCTAGGTGTGATGTTTATCCCATGAGAAAACATATTACAGAAATAAAAGACAAACTCTAACAAAACCCATATTTTTACATGATCCAGTAAGAATGATAGCAATAACAGTCCAAAATAATTACAGTCAAGGGATTAGCTGATATTTCTTTTCATAGAATTATAAAATATCCTGAGTTGGAAAGAACCCATTAAGATCATCAAGTCCATGGAGTTCTTGAGGGTCAGCATCCTTTCGTGAGCTCTGTAAATAAAAAATATATCTTAGCTGTTTTAACTAACAATGGCACAAAGTTGTTTGCCAGATGCATTGCTTTATTAAAAAAAGTTAAATTAAAATCTTAATTATTTAGGCCATTGTTTAATGACCATATAACTATAAAATAATTATCTAACTATTTTTCCATATAAACTGAAAGTCTTATTACAGAACCCGAAATCAAGTTATAAGGTAATTGCTTTTGAACTACTTGGTAACTTCAGGTATAATTGCTAAGTAATTTGCAAAATATGTAATTACCATAGGCCATATGTTCCTATGTCTTGTATTCTTCACAATGTAGAAGCGTGCCACAAAAGGGACTCAGAACACCTAAAACAGGGCAAGAATACATCAGCAGTATTAATATTAAAGTACCATGAAGAGAAATCTTAAGCACAATCCACAGTACTTTCACTGATAAGCAACAGAAGTCATTGCTATTGGAAAGGTGGGAGGAGCTAGCTAGGAAGGATTTTGTACCATATGTTTGCTTCACAACTCACTGAAGAAGTGTCAGAAGAACATTGCAAGTTAATATTGCCTGAGACAGTGATAACTTACAATACACTGACAACACAGATTGCAGATGGCCAAATTACCACTACAAACACCTTCTGGCACCTGACAGTTCACCAGATGCTGGTGGGTGTCATTTGCTACTTAATCATGTACCTGAGGAGAGATTATGGAGATCCTATCCAGGATCCTGTAGTATCCATGTTGGTAAACAATCAATGGTCCTGATGCAGGAATTCATCACAGTGCCAGTGTAAATAGTATAATGCATGTATGTGAATACCCTGATGAATTTCCTCCACTGCCTTACAGAGCAAATGCCAACTCTGACTTAACTGATTGCTTTGCATTGGTAATCTTACTAAAAATAAGCTTAGAGAAAGCTCAAATAACAAATATGTATATAAATATATATTTGCAGAACAGAAAATCAAAAGCTTCTCCCACATTGGTTCCTGGAAATATTCCTGTAAGTTGGAGAATTCTATTCCTTCTATCCAGAAACAATCTTAGTGTATTTGCATGTGGCCGTGTCACTGGAGCTGTTTGTCAGCTTTAGATTTTTAATGTACACAAATTCTGGCTACTGAATAAATATTCTTCTAAAAAGCTGAGAGTGAGAATATCCAAAATATCCTGGGAATTATCTGTGTTTGTTTTTCCTTTTCCATTTTAATACTTTATCCAACCTGAAAATTATTTTAATCCTGTGTCCCAGTTGTGAGTCTATTTGAGATTTTGTCTGCCTTTAGCTATAAAATAAAATTTTTAAAAAAAAGGTTCTGCAGACTTCATAGAAACAAAATCACATAGCAACAGATCACCAAGGTTTTCATGAGCCTTAATGCTTTGAATATGTACTCTCTACTGACTTTATTTTATAGGTATTTACAAAGTCTATTTTAATACATGCCTTAAAAGCCTTCAAAATTATTATTCATCTTACAGGGCAGTAAAGCATAATGAACTCTCAAGAATTTAATAATATACATTTTTGTCAGTCACAGATTCTGTTTCCTTCTCCTACTCCTACTTTCCTAATTGGCTACTATATTCTTTTCATTTATCTAACATTGAACAGAATAAGGGAAAGCTGGGATCCTAGAATTGATGCTCTACTAGCTACTAGACGAGAAATTAGGAACAAAAGTTGTAACAAGTCATGTATAGAATACATGACTTAGATTTATTGTGTCATAGTATTAATATAGACCCCAGTAAGACAGCCTGAAAAATATAAAAAAAAATATAGGAAGTCTCAAGTGATCGTCAAATGCAAAAAGTGGGAAAGTTGGTGTTGTGGTGGACATGACAGGACCTCTGACTGGACCTCAGATATTGATTTTAACTTAGCAAATAGGACCCTACATAGAATAAAAGATGAGGGTATGGGAATGGAAATAAAAATGGAAGAAGGGGCTCATCTAACAACAGCAGGAAACTACACTGAAGCTGAGAAAGAGCACAAGGACCCAGCCTCCACTGCAATTACATACAAGATTTAAATAGCTTTGTTTATTTGTAGCTTTTCATATTTAAATTCTTCAAAAATTTAGTACTTTCTTCAAAAGTTTAGTGACTGCTGACCCAGTGTCACGAATTTGCTTTCTAGACTACCATGTTTAACTGAAATCATGATATACTCTCATAGCGAAAATGTGCTTGCCTAGTTATTTTAAGCTACCAGTAGCTGAATGTAGTAGTGAAGCGAATTGCGAGTGGATTGAAAGTCAGCTAGTGTTTATTAGGTGGCAGGTTTTCTGCCAGACAGTCAGGGCTGACCCAACTGGCAATTGGTGAGCTTTTGCACAATTGACTGCCCAGGTTACTGGTAGTGCTTGATTGATGCATATCAAAAGTTAGCCCAAATCTTCTGTCAAGGTAACTAAGTTTTGTAAGCATATTATGTTTAATCATGGAGAAGGCTACACAATATAAAGGCAATTAAAATTCTCATATAAAATTCAGTGAAATAATTTAAAGTAATGAGCAGGAGAAAAAATTAAGAGGAAAATATATTTAGTCATGGATCTGCACCTGAAATGCTTCATGCTCCTTCCGTCAGCTCATTTTTAGTTTGTCTAGAACTAAAACTTGTACAAAATGCAGTAAAGAACATCTGGAGTGTGGGACAGATTCCATTTGAAGAAAACACTGATATTAAAATTGCTCATCTTCTGAAGATGGTAAATGGAAAGAGTAGAGATAATCTAATCAAGAATGACAGTGAGAAGATGAATTTGAAATAACCATACTGAATTTCTGATAACTGCAGAACTAGGAATACCGTGTAGTTTTCAGTCAGAATGCTTAGAAATACTTTCTGCAAATCCCTGCAATTTATTTATAGGATTTACTTTCCAAAGAAATAGAAAATATTCTTGAGTTCAGTAGGGAGATTAAAAAAATAGCTGAGAGATCAGTCTGTAGGTTACATGCTAACATCCAGATGAAACTTTGGTCTTGTGAAGTTCTTACGTCACTGAATGCAAAAAATAGAGAGAAACCATCATTTAATATTTGCCCTGCTCCTTTCACCCTTTCTCTAACCACCTCTTCCAAGCTACTGCTGGACATGTTATACTCGGCTAGGAAGGCCTTCAGCCTCATCCAGTACAGCTGTTCTTACATTCTTTTGTATTTATATACATGGTTTGTGTTGAATAATTAGTAACAAGGGGACAAATATACATTAGAACTCAGCAGATGTCCAGATTTAAACTGATTGTTCATGAACTGTTAGCAGAATCATAGTTTCTAAGACCTGTAAGACTATTTTATGGAGATAGGAAACTAAAACCAGTTTTTCACAAAATCTCTATTGCTATTATTAACCAGTAAATGATGATGATGATGATGATGATGGTGATGTGTAAAGATTTCTTCTCCCACAACATTTCTATATCATGTAAATATAATTGTTTTTCTAACCACATAATTGTTTAGTTGACCACATGATAGTGTACCAAAAAAAAAATAATGTGTTTGTTTTTTATTCTGTGGCCTAATCTAATGTAGGTAGTACACTTTTATAGACTACATTTGTTTGAATCTGATATAGAGTAAGAGTGTGTTAGGCTCTTGCAGTGCATTTGTCTGAACAAAGTAAAGAAACTTCACAGAGTCATGGAAAGGCTGAAGCTGGAGGGGACCTCTGGAGGTCATCTGGTCCAACTCTCCTGTCCAAGCAGGGCCACCTAAAGCTGGGTGCTCAAGACCATTTCCTGACAGATTTTCAATATCTCCAAGTAGGAAGACTCCACACATCTCTGCAAAACCTGTGCCAGTCCTCTTGTCTTTGTCAGAGTAAAATGTGTTTTCTGGTCCCAGCCCTCTCAGGGTTTTCTTATATGTGAGCTATTCTTGTAGCCTTTGTTGTACTCTCACCAGAATGTCCATGTCTTTTCTGTACTGAGGAGTCCAAGACGGGACACGGGACCGAAGTGTGGCATCATCAGTGCTGAATAGATGGAAAAGATCATCTCCCCCCATTTGCTTGCCATACTTTGCCTAATGCAGCCTGGGATGTCATTGAAATTATTTTCAGCAATGTATACTGCTGGCTCATGTTTAACCTGGTGTCCACCAAATCATACAGGTTATTTTCTGTCAAGTCACTTTCGATCTGGTCAGCCCCTAGTGTGCACTGATGCATGGAACTTTTCCTCCCCAAGTGCAAAACTATTCTTCTACTTGTTGAACTTCATGAGTCTCCTTTCATCCCATTTCTTCATACTGTTGGGGTTCCTCTGTACGGCCCCCTCTGTAAGGCCCCCTCTGTACGGCAGTTTATATGCTCTAGAGTATAAACCACTTCTCCCAGTTTTGTTTTATCAGCAAACCTGATGAGGTTTACTCTGCTTCATCATCCAGATCAATAAAGATGCAACACAGGACTGCACCCTCTACTGATATCCCCAGGGCAAACCACTAGTCATCTGCCTCCAGTGAGACTCCCTACCACTCACTGCCACTCTCTAGACCTGGCCACTCAGTTGTTTTCTACCCTACTTTGCTGTGTTCTCATCCAGCACATAAGCAGTCAGCTTGTCCATGGAAGTCTTCTGGAAGTCAGTGTCAAAGGATTCACTGAATTTCAGGCAGACAATATCCACTGCTCTCCTCTCATATTCCAAGCCAGTCAAATCTTGTTTGCAGGTTACAGGACCAGTTGCAGAAACAATTTGTAGTGGAACTGAAAAGACAGGTGGCTAATGCCTTTGATTTCATTTTTCTGGCTTCTTCTTCAAACCTATAAGCATTTAGTGGTTGGGTCTTATGGACTTTTTATTGTGCCAGATTATCCAGCTTTAGAGGGCAGAGTTTAAAAGCTCTAGTTTCTCTGACAGACAAAACTGACAGATTTTGCAGCTCTGCAGTAAACCTTGTGAGACTTTTGCTGCTCTGTTCACCTGACACTGCACACTGCATTCCTTTACAGCAGCAGAGCTCTGAGTGCTGCCACATTCTCTTCAACTCCCTCAGTGAAAACCAGTAAAAACAGTGAGCATTAAACTCATCATTTTTTATTCACTTAACAATCTTGTAATTGCAATATTGAAATGATCATTATGCTTACTGCCACGTCTTGACTATTAAATTAAATTTCTTTCTTCTGCCTTCCATTGTACATCTTCAACTATATTTTTTCTGACTGATTTTTTTTTACATTTCACAGAATCAAATAAACAACCAAACAAGCAAACAAATAAATAAACAAATAAATCTACATATTAGAGAAAAATATAGTAATCATAATATTGTTTAGGTTGGAAGTGACCTATTAAATTCATCTAGTCTGACTCTCCCTGTTCAAAGAAGAGTTCTGCTAGAGCAGGTTGTTTGGGACCACGTCCAGTTAAGCTGTTTACTTTCTCCAAGGATGGAGATTTTGAACCCTGTTGTCTTAGGTTGAAAAGACAGGTATCTGCTAGGGAAAGGTGGAGCCTCCCTTGGAAACCCCCTCCCTCCGAATTATTATAATTTTGAAATTAAACGGTTTTCAGGCAGGATATGCGGAAGGAATAACCGTCCTTTACTAGTGCGTACAACAAGATACAGAAAACCAACACTAACCGCAATAGTAACAACAGAGAAACAGAGTCAGGGACCCCGTGGCAGANAAAATGAACCTCCTTCCTCTCCACCCCCCCACCCTTCCCCCTAGGCCCGGCCAAACTCATTGTCTCCCAAAGCACTCATGAGCACCAGCCATCAGGTTCCCCCACAACAAATGGGAGAAAAAAATCCACAGGAGAGGATACAAAGGAACAAAAGGAATAACACCCAACCCCCGACACCTGTTTAGAATGTTTGGCCACTCTCACAAAAGTAAAAAAATGGCTTTTATTTTCAGATGGAATTTTGTGTATTTTAATTGGTGTCCATTACCTGTATCCTGTCAATAAGCACTACTGAGAAATGTCTGACTCCCTTTTCTTCATTCCCTTCCTTCAGGTATACACATAACGTCCCTCAACCTTCTCCAGGCTGAAAAATCCTGTCTCCTTCAGCCTTTCCTTTTATGAAGCTCTGATCACTAAATCAATTTTTCTGGATCATTGCTTGATCCGTTAAGTCTATATCTTTCTTTTAGTGGGAGCCCAGAACTGAACACAATCCTGCAGGTGCAGTCTCACTAGTACTGAACAGAGGGGAAGGATCACCTCATTCAAATTGCTGGCAACACTCCTAGTGCAACCGAGGAGGTTGGTTGTTTGCTCTAAGTGTGCGTTGCCGGCCTGTTCTCCACTAGAATCCTAAGATCCTTTTTGGCAAAGCTGCTTTTGAGACAGTTGCACTCCTGCATAAACTGGTGCATCAGCTTTTTAATCCCCAGATGCAGGATTTGGCATTTACCCTTGCTGAAACCCACCCAACCTACTGAGCTTCTTTTGAATGGCGGCCTAACTATATCTTGTGTAAACTACTCCATCTAGTATTGTCTGCAAGCTTGCTGAGACGTCATCCTTATCTGAATCATTAATAAAGATGTTGAAGAATATTAGAGCACAGATGGATGTCTGAACTAAACTGCTAGGAACTTTCTCCAATAGGACGTGGTGCCATCAATCACAGTCCTCTGGGACCAATCATTCAGCTCATTTTTAATCCATCTCACTGTCCCCTTACCTAAACTTTACTTTGTCAGTTTCTCTATGGTGATATTATGTGAGGCAGAAGTGTCAGAAGCTTTCTGAAGTCAAGGTAAACAATATCTGTTGCTCTGCTCTCACCCACAGTCTATCAGCTATTCCCATCATTGTAGAAATCTATCAAGTTGGTCTGGTATGATTTCACCTTTGAAAATCCATGCTAATTAATCCTAGCTAGCTCCTTGGCCTTCATGTATCTAGAAAATCTTTCCAGGAGGTTTTTCTTCATCACCTTCTGAGTGACTAAGGTGATGCTGACTGGACTGTAGCTCCCCAAGTCTTCCTTCTACCCTTCTTGAATATAGGAGTGATATTTTTTTCTCTTCTAGTCTTCATGTACTTTTCCCAGACTCCATGACTATTCAAAGGTATTCAAGAATAGCCTTGCAATGACATTAGCCAGATTGCATTAGTCTCCATTGCCTTCCATACATACATTGTTTTAAGTATTCTATGCCTTGGTCATCCTCTGCTGTAAATAAATCTTCATATTTATCATAGTAGCAACAGCATAGATAAATCTGTGTGACCCTACAATGTAATATTTACAAATCCTTTCTCCTGACCAATGCATATGTATCCTTTCAGTATTTCTTTCATAAAGGTAGAACTTCTGAGTTCTTTTCATTATCATAAACTATCGCAAGATTATAAATATTCTGTATGGTTCTTCTCAGAGTTGCTTCTATTTTCTTCTAAGAATGCCCATGCTTAAATTAACAACCCTGAAAGTTCAACAGCTATTTTGATATTATCTAAATGCAATAGGTTATAAAGAAGCTGAAGCAAAATATTTATGAAGCAGGAAACATAATAGCTGGCATAGCGTCAGAAAGTGTCAAAGGTTGGGAAGAGTCTAGAGAAGAGCAAGAGGAGAGCAAGAAACAACTACTGCATTCCAAGTCAAAACCAAATCCAAAGGTTTACATACCATAGCCAAGAGCCTTTGAATACATCTGGTATGTAACATCTGACCTGCTACAATTATGGCCAAATAGCTATCCCAAAGAAATCAATCTTTCTTTATTAGTGTGAAGTGTGGCAGGTGTTTAATTCACTACAGTACTCTAATCAGAGACTGGAAAATATTTTTTTCCTAGTAATTGGTACTCTTTGCTTTCAGTTATGATCAAAGCTCTGTTATCCATATTCCTTGCCTAATGGAGTTAGTGTGTTACTTCTGTGGAAATTTGTGTCAAAAATAAATTAAAAAAAAAAAAAGAAAAGAATATGGCTCTGTTAACCAACTAAATTAATATTTCTAATTACTCTCTGATTCCTATCTCATGCTCAGATGACATAGATTTCACTGAGCTTTTTATTTCTTTGACAAAAGGAGTGATTTTCCTGTAACAGGACTTTGCTGCTTAATAAATTCAGAGACTTCTAAAGCAAAGGCAGCAAATTTTTCCAGGAACGAAAGCTCTATCATAATATGATATAGTACGGCCATCTTTTTAAAAAAAACCCACTCCTATCTTGCAAGATTTTGTTGTCTCACATACAAATTCATGTTTATAGCATTGTTTCAAAAAAATTATACTTAGAAATTGCTTCTGAACTTTGCTTATGATATTTTGAATCAAAGCTGCCCATTGCTATCCTGAATGCCCTACTGTCTACTACACAGTTTTATGTGCATTCCTTTGAAAGTCAAAAGGCATGAGGAAGATTCTATAATGATTATAAATCAACTACTAAACCTGGAATTTTTTTCAAACATATTGTCTTTATTCCTTTTGAGAGTGAATGAGGCAAAAAACCAAAGAGCTTGATTTTGCATCCCACATTACCTTTTCTCTGAAACAGCATCTTTCTGGTATCAACTAAGCAACTAGTCTCTTTAAGACTAGAAGCTATATCAAATACTAAAAAAATAAAATCAAAAATTTTCTGCGATATTGTCATCATTGGAAGGTTCAAGTTAAAGTCTTCCTCAGTGTTTAATGAGTGCATTAAACCCTATGAAGCCTGAGATCTTTTAGGAATTTGTCTCTGAATCCTAACTTGTCATTTTTCTGAGAAGACTCTCACTTGGGAGGGATTCATTTGGACTTGATTTATAAGGTGGTGTGATGAAAGAGGCTTGACAGAAAGAGAAGTTGAGAAGTTAAGCCATTAGTCTCAAATTTCATCCTTGTCACTCCCTGCTTTAAAGAGCAGCTTTTACTTTCAAAAAGGTACTTTTGCAGAATAATTCCATCTAGCTTTTCTTTAGTTTATAATTTCAAACACAAGACACTAACCTCTGAACAGATCTCTCTCTATGACCTGTATTTTCTGTCTCTTTCAAACTTACCTATATCTGTGTCTCATACACATGTTTTCTGATACACCCTGGAAAAGAGACTGCCAACCAAAAGAAAAAGCAAAAGATAGTGTCCCTGACAAAGCCTACCTCAATTGAAAGAATTTGCTGCAACATAAGGGGAGTAAGTCTGTGAGCATTTGGAATCCATTCTTAGCACATATTAACAGCTAATCCTCAGTCGATGTTTACAGACCTCTTAATCTCTGTAGAGGTATTTTCCTTTCCTACTTTCCCACTGTAGGAGAGTTTTAGGAATTAAAAGACCAGAATGCACTAATAATTGTTTGACCTTACTTTCCCTTTAGCAGCTATATGGTCCATTGTTTACCTTTTGCATGTCATATATGAGCTCAGTAAATTTCAGATGTTTTCAGAAATTGAATGTAGTAAAAAAATTGTGGCTTTAGTATTTAAAGGTAGCTGTTTCAGTTATATTTATTTAGAACTCACGTAAAACTTGATTTTTCAGAAGTCATCATCATCAACATTGTCTTATTGAATCATGTTTATGTGCTTAATATTCTGTTGAGGAGGGAGCCAGATCTTTAAAGGTAGGTGTACACTGTTAGAGATCAAAAAAATTAGATAAGACACTAGGTCATCAAATGATAAAGGATAAATCTCAGAAGAGAAAGGATAAAACCACTCAGCAATATTCAAATTTTTAATAGAAATTCATTCTTATAGTAAGCTGCCTGTATTATAAAAATTATTTTAAAAACCCATGTAAGCAGTAAAAGAAAGATATGAAATCCTGTTTACTTCAGGTCTTCTTCCATTCCATTTCTGATAGATCAATTATAAAGTACAGTCCTACCATCAAGGTGCTAATCAAGTGTTGTTTTGTTCTCTCTGGGGTGAAAATGATGCTATTTTCCCCTGTCACATCCTCTTCTCCTGAAGTCTATGCTAATCTCTCTCCCAATTCTTTCTGAATCTTGGAAGGAAGTTTATCCCCACAAAAGCCTCTCAAATGAGGATGGGCCACATTGTGCTGGCCTTACATTTGTTTTGTGCAAAAAGGTTAAAATTTGGAAGGCATCCAAAAGCATCTAGCCTCAGGTAGTTCATTATGAGACGTGGCAGTTTTCCCTTGGTGTATCACTCGGGTACCTTAAACACTACTGACGTAACCTCTGATAGACCTGGTTTTTATGCTGCAGAAGAAACACTTTCTTCAAATATATCTCTTTTCACCTACTTTTTTTCTTTTTTTTTTAAGAAAAAATGACCATACAAAGCTTTTCCAGACAGATCCAACAGGATCTTTTAAAGATTTCTCCAAACTCACAGGGGTCTCCTATCATTGGGCCAGGATACTTAAGACTTCTGAGATACTGAACAGAGGGACCTGCATCAGAAGCTTAAAGAAAACACAGAGCTTTGCTTCATGACACTCTGAGCAGTCCTGGGAGCTTGGCTATGGCTGGAACCAGTTGAGCTGCCTTTCAAAAACCTGCTGCCAGCATGTCATAGGACATTAGTGTCTGAAGTTTCTGCTTCCAGACACTCCAGAACATTTTCTCCCACTCTCAGTTAAAATTGCTGGCAGACACAGGAATGTGTGTGGCTAGCCACAGCTAGGGAATTGTTTGTGAAGGATCCCAATATCCTCCACAGGACTGACACATCCCAATGGGATTGAGTTGTGCTACAGGCTGTGAAGATATCATGTTGATCCTAGTTAGTGCCAGGACCAATTGAGGCCAAGTACCTGGACATCAAATTCAGAGAGAGAACCCTACAACAACTAATTTTAATTTGAGACTTAACTCTCATTTCACATCTCATTATGAATTTAGGAAAAAAAAATATCAAGATAGGTTTAGGATATGATATCTCCCTCACAGAACTTCAGCTCTATCAGGAAATGCACAGCGCTTCATTTACAGCCTTTTCGCATTCTGCAGGCAGCTGATTAAATCCCACTCAAAATGGTACATTTTTAACTCCACATACTGATCTTGCCATCTTACGTAGCATTTGAGGAAGCACTAAACCCTAGTTCGGCCTAAAACAGAGCAAAGCTCAACAGTCCAAATAATCCATGTAAAATTTGGTGTTCAGCAGAGCCTGTACAGGAATGTTGCTTGACAGGGGTGAATGATTTCTCTTTGTCCTGTTTGCCCTGTGCACAGGCAAAGATAATGTCAATGTTCACCTATCAAGTGGGGTGTCCTTTACTTTCCTGCAGACTAATTTCCTGCAGACTTCTGTATTTTTAAATTTCTAAGTGTGTTCTGAACTCTGAACTGTAGTTTCTGTGTCTTAGTTCCTCCTGTGTAAACTGGGATGAGAATACATTGCTATGTCTCAAAGGTATTTCATGGATAAATGCGATGAAGATTTAGAGGTCTTAAGACATGGTAGTTTTGAAGGATTTGCTAGCAACTATCTTATTTTCACCTTGTAAAAGAGGCAGCATTGCCACACTGGTTTGATAGCACAGAACAGTATTACTAATAAGAGTTTTTCTCATTTTCTCATTCCCTCTGAAATATATCCACTTAGGAGATCTAAACAGCTTCTTCATGGTGCTAGTTTTCTTCTTAATATACTAACAAGATCAGAGCTTGGAGAATATTAAAAAAAAAAACCAAAAACATCACTCTTCATTTGAATTTTTAAATTAATTCACTTTGATTTTGAATCCCTATGGTGTGTGCTTTCCACGTGTATTTTAGCAAATAGGTTAACAAGAGGACACATCCAGGAAAGCAGGTCATTTTCTGGAATGGTTTTAAAATGTATAAAGAAAATGGTTCACAAATTCACAATGGTTCAAACAGGGAGCAATTCTACTTTGGCTAGAAATATTATGCTTATCCAATAAGGATATAGAATATATATGATGTGAACTACTGAGCTTATCTGTTAGATCTATAGCAGCACTTCATAAAAGTTGCTGTTGTATACTTCCCAAGTAGTTCAGTACTTCAGGATTTTGGAAAATTGACAAAATATTGTGTGAGATATCAATGACTACCTCTGGGGAAAAAAAGCATTTCTGATTCCTCTTAACTGACTATTAAGGTAGTGTCAATGGCATTTCCATCTAAGACCTCTTTTCAATTCAGAGTCATAGACAACAACAACATTATAAATGAGATTTGAATAATGGCACACAAAGCTTAAGTTAGTTCCTGAATCCTGGAAACGGTTCAGGTGTGTTATACATTGAGAATAGGTAAATTATACATTTATAGCCCTTTGAGGCCTGCATGCAAAATTGTTTTTAGTTTATTCAAAATGCATGCTATTCAGTTTTTGCTCATTCCAAGTGTGTTTAGTAAACAAGAATCACTTGTGAATGATATGTTCTAAAATCAAATTTAAGGGTAAACTTAATTATGTTCACAGATGGTGAAGCATAATTGATGACAGTATGTCAATGTAAACTGGAACTAGCTGTGTCTAAAAACATATCATCACTATCAACAACATAACATTATGAATATTTTAAATGACTACTTTACAAAAAGGATGAGTTGGTTAATTCTGGTCGCCTCCATACAAGGCCTTGTATATGTTAACTATTTTTGTTTATGTGGGCTTCTACTTCATTTGTTGCTACACATCTTGCTTTTTATTATTGCCACAAAGAACCATCAGGGGAAATATTTTGGTAGAAAAAGGAAAATACATAGACTACAATTTTCATGAAACAATAATTGGGGCACTGCCACCTGAATTTCATGGGAATTTTGTAAGAAAAGTAGGAGAACATAACATTCTTTCTGCTTGATTTGCCATCACCAATAGTGAAATTCTATGGTTTTATTATGTCATTTGATAGAAGCCACTTCCCATTTCCATAAAACAGACTGAATCCAACTCTAAAAGTGCATTGGCATCTCCAAATGAAAAACAGAACATTTGTTTGTTATGTGACCACAGTTCTTACAGGCGAGATTGCATTTCAGTGGTCTGGACATTATTTAAGATTACCAGGTTTGCATGTTTCCAAATAAACTTTCCCTATATTGATCATTTATTATTAGGGACTGAAACTTGCAAAGATATTACTATTACTATTCAGTTTTGTTTTGTTTTCTTTTTTTTAAATATAGATTTCATTTATATGATGAATGTATTTTAGCATTTGACTGAAGACTGGTAAAAGATGAGAACACTGATTCTCAGATAGTCTTCTGTAGGACTAGTGAGGTGTGCACATTGCCTAGGGTGCCTGTCAAGGAACTTAAATGCCACCCTACCCTAACTCTCTAGGAATAGAATTAGAGTTTTAAATATACTTAATCTCAGATAATTCTTTTTTTCTTAAGAGATTTTTGAAAAAAACAATTAGATTTATGATATTTGAATATTTTATATTAAAAAACCATTTATGATATTTGAATTAAATTCCTTCTAATTCAGAGAAATCAGAGGGGAAATAGAACCTGCTTATTACAATTGACTTTTTAATATTATTATTATTATTATTATTATTAACATCATCATCAATTATTAAATCATTGCAAATGTGATGCTACTTTTTCACATTTTCTTGTATAAATAATTGAAAAAAACCAGTGATTTCCTCTGTCAGGAATCCACACAAGGGACGTGCATAAGAGCGGCATAGAGTGGAAAATATGAAATATAAGAAAAGGACAAGGCTGTGCTCTTATCTTTGAAAATCTATCTAACTCCATCACTTCTCCCCAGGCTTCCTTATAATTGGACCTACTGTCAATACCGAAGATGTTTGTTAGTATTAAAGTGTCAGTGCTTTGGTGCTGTGTAGCTCTGAACCAGCTGTTGGTGTTCCCAGGTGGACAGTAAGGTACATGACGGGGAAAATGCTGCTGAGGAGGTGTTGTTTGTAAGCTGCTATTACCCTTGCAAGTTGTTGCAAACAACTGATTTACATAGTGGTGTTCCTCCACTCCTGCATTTCCATTTGCTGGGGCTTTGTCTTCACTGACAATGGAACAGAAGATTTTCTGCGGATTCTCTGGCATACAGCAAAGCTTCAATAGTGGCCTTCTCCAAATGCAGAAGACACAGTGGAATTTGCCTGTGGTAGTTATGCCTATGTGTGCTTAGAGAAAGAATGTTTTAATTTAAATAGATTTTATTATTTTTATTATTATTAATGCAAGCGTTTCTTTATATTATGCGTCTTTCCTGACAGAGGAAAATTTAGATTTCATGAAGCAATTACAAGAAACACTCAGGCAGAAATAGGTTAACAACAAAATGGAACAACTTTACAACACTGAATAACTAAATAATAAAAGAGAAAATAAATGAATAATACTTGTGCCATTAAAATAAAAGTACTCTGTAAAAATCATTGAGGAAAACATTTTGCTACAAGAAGAAATTCAATAGGCTAGTGCAATTTTCTCTGAAGAAACCATGTCCAATGAATGCTATGCCCATTCAAGCATATTTCTGAGACTTCTGTGAGTAACAGTTTATGCGTCTTTGTGGAAATGGATTTTTTTCTAGGGCTGCAGAATAGCAGCAGATCAAAGCATCTATCTCATATGTTCTACTGTGTTATGCTATGACTATAACAATTGTGATTTGAAAAAATCTGCTGGGAAATCTGTATTTAAAACAAACATAGACACCACAACATAACAGGTCTAAATCCATTTTTATTACCTTACATCACACATTTAACAGATATATTGTTTGATGCTAAGTTATGTCAGAAGTACAGAAATAAGATTTGTTTTAAAGTAAAGATTAAATAATGTTTTCAAATGTTTATAGATGCATTGGATTTGAGTCAAGATTTGGTAGCAGGGGCAGCTGTAAGGCATTCTGCATGAGAAGAGACCAGGAGTTGCCATGTCCAACAGAGATGACCCCTGCTGGCCAAAGCTGAGCTGGTGGTGCTTTTATGATAACATATTTAAGATAAAAGTTATGCATAGGAGTTGTGAGAGAGAGGACTAAGAAAAATGTGATGGAAACACCCATCAAGGAAGAGGAAGAAGGCTCTCCAGGCACTAGAGCAGAGGTTCCCTGGCAGCTGCAGCTGATTGTGAAGACCATAGTGTTGCAAATTGTCCCTCTGTAGACAGCAGAGAACTGAGGTGAAGCTGGTATTCACATTGCGGTTTGTAAAGGATCCCACACCAGAGCAGATGGAGATGACCTGAAGAAAGCTGAGGCCTAAGGATACCCCAAGAGTGAGCTCCTGGCAGAAAGGAAAGCAGCCCATATTGGAGCAAGTTTTCTGTCAGGACCTGTGGCTCTATAGGGGATCCATGCTCTATTAGTCTGTTGCTGAAGGATTCTACCAAAGGAAAAGACATATGCTGGAGCAGATCATTAAGACCTACAGCCTGTGGAACGACCCCACATGCAAACTGTGGAAAAATGTCAAGAAGGAGCAACAGATATGAAGTGTTACATGATCACAACCCCCATACTTCATCCCACCTGTGTCACTCAAGGGGAGAGGGAAGCAAAAGAGTCAGAAACAGGAACAGAGGAGTAAATATAGACTTGAGGACAAAGGTTAGGAGTGGAGAGAAAGTATTATTAGCATTGTCCTTGCTTTCTCATTATCCTGCTGTATTTTTAATTGCAATAGATTACATTAATCTTCCCTAAACCAAGACTGCTTTTCCCATGATGGTGTTTGATAAGTCATCATCTGTTCTTTATCTCAGCCCGCAAGCTTTTCATCTTATTTTTCCTATGGACTTTTCTTATGAAGACAGGGTGAGACTGTTGGTGTTCTTCAACCTGGAGAAGAGAAAGCTTCAAGGACATATTATAGAAGTCTTACAGTCTTGCAAAAGTCTTAGAGGTGCCTATAAGAGATCTAGAGAGGGACTTCTGACAAGGGGCCGTACTGGTAGGACAAGGTCTAATGGTAAAAAATTAAAAGAGGGTAGATTTGTATTAAATATTAGAAAGAAGTTCTTTATTTGTAAGGCATTGGAAGATGTTTCCCAGAGAAGCTGTGGATGAACACATCCCTGGAATTGTTCAAGGGGTGAGCAATCTGATTTAGTGGAAGGTCACACCTCTGTCTATAGTGGGTGACATGATTTTTAAGGCCCTTTTGAACTCAAATAATTCTATGATTCTATGGAATGGAATTCCATGTCTGGCTGAGGAGAGGGAGTTAGAGATTGGCTTGGTGGTCATATGGCAGCCAGCCAATTTTAACACATAATGGATCATCTTTTGACCACAATATCTCTGATACAAAGTGTATGATCAAATAGTCTACTGTGGTTTTTCCTCACTGTCTCTGTAAATTCATGTAGCTTTATATATTGGGATTGGCTGAGATACCTCTGGAGCTTCTTAGAACTCTATTGACTTTACAGGGCACCTACAGTCATGAGTTTTTAAATGATTGAAGTTGCAAAGAAAATTTGATGAGTCTTACAGTTTATTTGTAGAAGTGAACAGAACCATTTTTATATTGCTACTTTCTCTTAGGAGACTGTTGGACATTTCTCTAAATGGCTGTCTTCTAGTGGCTGTTGTAGTGTTTTAGTTATTCAGACCTTTTTTTGTTTTTTTGTCTGACAGCCAAAGGCATTCTAATCAGAATGTCAAGAGATGGGAATTTGAGTACCAGCTTAGCGACAATCAATTCAAACAGAAGTTTAGGGAAGAAAATTTCATACCTGTGTATGAGGCATCACATCCAACATTCACGATAAAGATTTGACATAAAAATTCAAGCTTATTTTATCTTTCACTGCCTCTGAATATTCATTCATCAATGTGAGTTCACCTTGGAGCTATCTTTAGTATCTTTACATCCAACAAGTTGAATGCTCTATACTTTGTGTGCTTCAGGCAAGGCATGAGAGACAATGTAGTGCAGTGCAGTTAGAACAGGGTTAGGAGTTCTAGACACCAAAGGGCAGCTCTCTTAAAGGCTTGCTTTGTGTCCTGCAACAATATGCTTAACATATTGTTAATATGTTAGGAATCAATGGAAATCTTCTCTGAAAAGGCTGGCAACAATTTTTTTCTCTTCCTGAGAGTCATGTGAAGATCTATCACTTGCAGTTTGCAAAGCGTTCTGGATCTAAAAATTGATACTTTAGAGTACAGTACTATGACTGTTAGCCTTACTGCTAAAACTAGAAGTATTTCATCCCTTTTTAATGAATTCACTAACAGAGATTCGGATTTTGCTGAGATGTCACCTATCCAATTTGGCAGACTCTGAGGGGAGTGTCAGAATACTGGGAGAAATTTTCATTACTAGATTCTCCTACTTAGCTAAAATCAGGTTATTCTATGCAAAACTTATGAGTAAATTTAAGCAAGTTAAAAATGAAAAGAATAAATATACAAAGAAGTTCTTTGATGGATCGTTATTAGTTATATTGTGAAAAACAAAAATGTTTTTGCAATGTCAGAATCTAAACAGGCAAATCTAAAAAAAATGTCCAAAATTTGTTGAATTTGCTAAGATTCTGTTGCATGATTTAAAAAAATACAGGTTCTGAAGTGCTCATTTTTTGCCTTAGGTATCTGAGACAGCCAAATTTAAATTATAGCTTCAATAGACTTTATCAAATAACAGCTATTACATAATGGCTTATAAATGAAGCAAGATTGCCAAAGTGTCATTTCACGCTTTTCTGAGAAAACTGGAGTAACTGGCAAAGAAAAAGGAGAGAGAACAGTATAATCATATGTGATGAATAAATTCTGTACTGCAAGCACAGAGACAGCAACAAATAAAAGCACGGGAAGAAAGGTTCCTTTTCCAATTCCAGTAATTAAAATAGGTTAATATATTAGAATATTTTAACTGAAGCCTACCACCTAAATTCTTAGTTGATTATGAAATTTGGTAAAACTACAGAACATTTTGAATACCTGAATTTTCCTCCATTTTATGGGCATTGAATATATAGGCCTGGTCACTTGCTCGGATAACTTTGTTAGAAAATAATGTGTTTATACTATTAATTTCTATCCTATACAAATCCCTTAGAAATTTATTAAAGAAACAATAGTATTGCCAGCCAGTCAAGGGAGGGAATTGTCTCAGTCTGCTCTGCAATGGTGTAACCTCGTTTGCAGTTTTTGTCACCATAGATAAGAAAGATATGAAGCTATTTAAAAACCCAAAGGAGGGCCACAAGGAAGGTGAAGGGCCTTGAGGAGAAGCTGTATGAGGAGCAGCCAAGGTCACTTGGTCTCTTCATCCTGGAGAAGAGACTGAGGGGACACCTCACTGCAGTTACAACTTCCATGAGGGGAAGAGGAGAGGCCAGCACTGATCTCTTCTCTGAGGTGACCAGTGACAGGACCCGCGGGAATCGGCTGAGGTTGTGTCAGGGGATATTTAGGCTGGACCTTAAGAAAAGATTCTTCACCCAGAGAGTGGTTGGGCACTGGAATAGGCTTCCCACAGAAGTGGTCACAGTCTGACAGAGCTCAAGAAGCATTTGGACGATTTGAAAAATGCTCCCTGGTATGTGGTGTGACCCTTGGGTCCTCTGCAGGACCAGGAGTTGGACTTGACTCTTTTGGGTCCCTTCCAACATGGTCCCTTCCAATATTCTGTGGTTTGGTGATTGCAATTAAAGATTCCTTTTGATTAAACTATATAATTTATTTTAAGCAAATTCCATCTATTCAATGAAAAACAAATAAAATTTGGAGTTTATCTTGTGGACATGCAACCAACTGACTTGCATGAATCCAGAGTGAAATGGACAGTATTTTAACCAAGAACACTGTCCCATCTTTTCTGGCAGATGCATTCTATTTTTCTGGTTCATCTATTACTGTTCTATTCTGAGTTCATAACTGCCTTTTATGTTCAATACAGAAGCTAATTATTGAGCTAAGCAGCTTTTCTAAAGGCTTTGTGTGGCATCTTTGATGCTTCATGAACAGAATGGCAAATTAAAACATAGATAAATGATCTAAAATTGAAAACAATTGTTCTACTTATCATTTAATAATAGACACAAGCCTTTTTTAGGAGAACATATATATACGAAGACATTTACAAGTCTGCTATTCTACAACTCATGCATCACCTCCTCTCTGATTTTTTTGCAGTAATAGCTATGTAATGAGTCTGTTTAGGATACATCTTACTAAATGGTTCTAATCTGTATAGGTTCTCACTCCAAACTCATCACCATAGTATCTGAGCAACTTCCAGTAGTGCATTAAGCAATGTGACTAACATCTGTCACATATTTTGGTCTCTCATCATTTCCCTAGGGGTAGATCTATGTGCAGTGAAGTGTTTTGTTTTGTATTTATTTATTTTTCAAGTGGTCCATGACTCCGGGTTTAATTAGTCCACGAAGTAAAGATTACTGTGAATCAGAAAAAAATGTAAATAGGGAAATGCTTGTTCTGAATGGAGGTACTGAAAATAATATCCCAAATATTAAGGTATACCTCTTGATAATTTTTCACCTGCACATACCCAAAATTTTTTTCTGCGGTGTGTTCTTAAGAAATTTTGCAATATCTTTCTCCTAGAAGTATATGAAACCAAATCTCTCATGCTAAGCAAACCACAATATACACCTGGAACTTTTGTATTTCACATCTGAGAGCTGATCTTGACAGTTTATTTGTGTCTTGCCTAAAAATAACTTGCAATAAACTTAAGCAGCTACTTTGATTATACTGCAAAGGTAGGGACCCAAGTCAGAACCTCACTGACAGAGAGTTTTATGTTTCTTTCCATCTAGGACCACATATAAACTTAACTGTTGGCTTTCTCATTTGAAGACAATAAACGTAAAGCAGATGCCTGCAAGTAAGCATGTGTTTAAGTACTCTCTTGTTTCCATGAATCAGAGCATAAAGACAGTAAAAGACCTATTTAGATACTTTATCCCATTTCTCAGACCATGTGCAGTTCACATATGCTTCCCTCATGGCAGATTTGATAGGATTTCTTTTCTTTTCCAGTTGTTTGAAGTGGTTCAAAGTAAGGTTCATTTGCTTCAAAGCACAATTGCATAGCTTAGCCAACCTTAGCTGACTGGCTATTCCCTCTGAGTTAATGATTTTTTTTTTTTTTGTCTTTTCTTAATTTTCTTCAGTGATAAAGCAACAAATTCTTAAAACAATATATTATTTTTCCATCTCAAGGTTTGGAGGGAAGCTTAAAGTGAGGAGACACTTTGATACATATGTTAGAAGGCTAAGCTCTTGGCATCATTCCATGTCACCAGGCATCAGGCAGGGCAGGAGTTACCTTCAGTGCTGTGTTCTTCCAAGGTCTAATCTGGATATCAGAGGATGTGAGTTAGAATTGCTCAGAACTGCCCTAAGCTCACTAGACAATCTGTTTACTGCTTTACTATTAAGCGATAAAAACATTATTTGGTTTATGTATTTCACTTGTTTAAAAACTAACACATAATTTATTCCCTCCCTTTCCCCTGTCTAATCTGATGCATCTTTTGCAGATGGCATTCTCAATGCGATCTTCCCTCTTTAAGTATTCTGAAGTCAAATATGGTGCTAATAACAGGGAGATTGTGGGTTCAATCCCTGTATGGGCCTTTCACTTTAGAGTAGGTCTTGATGATCCTTGTGGGTCCCTTCCAACTTAGAATACTCTGTGTGATTCTGTGTGAAATACCTGATTCTCTTCCTAAGTGATATTGAGCCTTTGTGCTTTCTAAACCATAGAAGAGCAGAACAAAGGGCAGAGACAGCTTTTTGTGTAATGCTTGTTTGAAAAGATATTTGGTAAATTTCTGGACATGTGTACAGCAAATTAAAAGAGTGAAGAAAATAGTCTTTTGAATCTAATGATTATTTAAGACGTGCTCCATTGTACATACTAATAAAGGATCATTGTTTGTATTAATTTAGGTAAAATTTATGGCATCACTAATGATATTTATCAGCATGATATTGCTATGGAAATTTAGCTAATAAGAAAAATAATGAACTCCTGTGCAGTTTCAAATTGCTTAGTAGAAAAGATTTATTGCAAAATTTCAAATTTGTTTTCAAGCAAGATAATGTAAAATGTATAAAATATTCTTATAATAATTTGTACTTTTAGTCTTATGTGTGCTGCAAAATTCAGATTTATTGCTAGTTTATTTAAAGAGGTAAAAAAAGAACCAAAATTAATTCATGTCATTAATCAAAATAAACCGTGTAAGTACAGATATCAAAGAAAGCCATCAAGAGCTGAAGCTGGGATACCTAAGAAATCTGGAGTGAATTAGACGTGTTCAAGAAGGTGCCTACTTCAGCTGCCTTTACTACACATTTTTTCAAATGAAATCCAATTTGATCAAAGCTATCCAGAATGGCATTTTGACATAATGTGAAGTGCTTAAAAAAGGATAGAATTGTAATATTCCATAAGCATTGAAGGTTACTGTCAACTTACCAGGATGGAGGCCTCTAAGAAGTGGACGAAAGCCTCAAGAGAGTGACAGAACTCTGCCGAACACAAGACATGTGCTATGTGTACATGTGAAGGGAGGGACACGAGAGAGGGAAAAAGAGCAAATCCTCAGAAACTCTTGCAGTGTAAATTTGTCATATAAAATCATGCCCATTTGTGTGTTAAGTATATTATATGTGTGTGTGTATAGATATATATATATATATGTATGTGTGTACAAGTGCACATGTACATATATCCATGCACATATGCACATATATGTATTCACCAGGCTATATACTAAACTTGTTTGGAGATATCACCAAAAATCTGCTTTTGAATGGGATGAATGATACCTCCTAAGGAAATTTCATTTATGTCCTTGTTCGTGACTGTCTCTTGGTATTATTTTAACAACCATCAATTTAAATATTTTAGTACTTTTAATGAAGTACGTTTTAGAGCTTTTATAAAAGTACTGGCTTTGAGATGATTATGCACAGAGTTACGGTTGATGAAAAGAGAAATAAATTCTTTTCAGTTCCTTGATTTTGCTCAATCAAGCTTTCATCTCAATTGTGGTCTGCAGTGTTTTCACTACGGGTCGGTGTGGTGTAAGAAAAGTATGTTTCTGATGAAAAATTTAAAATTATTTGAAGGTTCTTGATTTGCTATATATATTGTCCTGCAATATTTATATTATATATAAATATTGTCCTGCAATATTTATACTGTCACATAGTTCAAAACTGGTGTTATACCTTAATAGATGCAATGATGATGCACAAACAACCTGAGGCTTTACATCCAACCTTATCCAAACAGAGCAAATTAATATTAGAAAATATAACTATTTATATTTACTGCTTACTTTTACATTAAAACTAATGCATTTTGATTTATTTCAAAGTAGTTTATTTATATTTTGATTTTTCAAATTAGTCATGGGAAAAGAAAAATATTTTGCTGTTAGTCTCATAGGAAATTTGCTATGCTTTCTTGAGTGACTATAATTCTTCTAGAAGGGATCATAGGTCCTATACTAAGGTCCAAATATATTATTTTCTATACACACCTGACTTCTTGAATGTTACAACAGAAATAAAGGTAGAAGTTTAGATTTACAGATCTAAACCAATGTCATTTTTAACATAAAAGCAATTTCAACTGCAAAAATTTTACATAGAAGTTCAGAAAAATTCGGGCTTGATCAGGAAAACAAAAAAAAAACCAAACCAAACCAACCAATCAACCAAAAAATATCAAAACTAAAACAAAACAAAACAAAACAAAGCACAAAACAAACACAAACAAATTAACAAAATCAACAAAAAACCCCACAAAAAACCAAACCAATACAAAAAACCAAACAAAATCCCAAAAACTAAAACAAAAAAACCAAATGCACAAACAAGAATCCCCAAAAACCCAATAAAAGCCAAAAAACCTAAAATAAGCAAACAAACAAACAAAAAATCCAAAACAAAACAAAACAACAAAAAAAGATACAGTTTCATTTTCAGCATATAATAGATTCATAGAACATTGAGTTGAAAGGTACCCCAAGCATCATCCGCTCCAGCAATTATTGGCAAAACCAAGACAACAATGCAGACATCATGGTCCTCAGCTCTGCCCAGCTGAATCTGAAGCGTCCTCTGTTGGGGGAATCCACCATTTCCTTGGGGAGAGTACTCCAATGGCTCGTTGCTCTCATTATGAAAATGTTCCTCGTCTCATTATGAAAATGTTCTGATCCAATCAGGATCTCCACAGGAGTAACTTGTACCCATTACCCCTCCTCTTTGCCTTGTAAAAAGGGAATCCTGGCCTTATCTTTAGCCATCTTTCAAGTATCGGAACATGATAATTAGGTCTTCTTCAAGCCTTCTTTTCTCTGGGCTGAACAAACCCAGTTCTCTCTGTGTTTCCTCCTGTCAGGCCTCCCAGTCCTTTTCATCATCGATGAGGCTTTTCTTTTGATCATGTCTTTTTTTTAACAAAGCTAGTATCAACATTAGTTGAGCAAATTTGAAAATTCATTCTCATTATTTGACTTCAGAAAGTTGCAAAAATGCTTATGAAGATTCAGGATCAGAAAATGTTCCTGGCAAACAGTTTTCTATTATTCTGTCTGTTCTCAGCTTCCATCTTTGGTACTGGTGGTATTACTAGGATATGCAAGGACGCCTTTCTTATCTCAGGTAATGTTCAGCACTCCACTTTAAAGAGATCTCTGATGCTTTTCTATTTATACAATAAATCTTTCCTTCTATCTTACGCCTCAAAGGGTGAGACTGACAAGAAATACTGTGTATGACTAAGTAATTTCATACGTTTAGGAGCTCATGACACATTCTCTGTACAAAACAACAACAAAACCATAACAAAATTTTTAAAAAAGGAAAAAGCAACCTTCTTTCCTCAGAAAATAGGTGTTTCTCTTATGAAAATACTTCATTTTTAGCATGGTACCCAGCAAACAGGAATTAAAACATTTGTTAAAGTTTATGCATTACTGTGCTAAACCAAGCACAATTTCTTGACAACATAGTTGTATACAAAAAAGGATCCAATAAGACAGAGATTGCAAGTCACTTATTTATTCTTTTCCAGAATATACAAAGTTAGTGTAGTTTCCTTGAGATTCTGTCTGCTGTGGTCCTATCCTTTAGTGTTCCTGTAAAATAAGGAACAGATTGTATTTGTTCAATACAATCCTTGTTCTGTTTGGCTCACCAAGCAAAATGACAATATGAGAACAAGTATCATCAAAACAACTCTAAACCTGAAAAAACCCCCCACCCTATTAAAAGGTGTAACAGCAAGCACATTCTTCCTGCTAGGGAGTTAAGTGTGGGATTCAGCTTCTCTGAGGCAGACAATCTTCCTATCCGCCTATGGCATGACCAGATGCATGACTTGGTTAAGCTCCAGATGGTATACTGTGGAAGGCTTTGTCTTTTGAAGGCTCTATATTTTGTAATTTTTCTTACATTCATTTGCCTTCCTATGTTCACTTGCCATCTTTCCTTTTTCTCTTATTGTTTTATTCTTTCTTTGTTCCATTCTGTTAACCTGCTATTGATGCAAAACTTGATGGAATGGTACTGACTCTAAGCGACTTGTTGTATTTTGGATGACCCAAATGAAAACCTTTGGGTTTAGTGGTTGGTTAACATTTTTTGTTTTTTTTCCAGAATGGAGAAATTTGCATGAAGTTTTATACTGCTGTTGAATGACCTAATTCCGGAACAAGTTTTTAAAGAACAATTAATTTAATACAACTCGGTACGGTATTAGAACTAACCAGAATCAGAATTATGACTGCCAAAGTTTACAAGCTGAGACATGTTATGATAGATACGAATTTTCTGTAGTAAGATACATTGTGCCATAAGCTTAAAAAAGTCTTTACAAATCCTGAATCAGAGATATCTGTTTCATGCACTGTTTCCGTAGCCAGCATTCTGTGGCATTCATCAGTCTGCCTCTTCATAAAATATTAGTCTTTACTGCTGCAAGAATGATAATCTTCATCCCATTGACTTGTGTGAATTTCTCCTGGGCATAGGTGCTTCTTGTCCTCTCTTTGTGTGCCAGGCTTCTGCATATGTACTCAAATGTTGCCATGACACTGTGAAATTTGTTAGCTCACCCTGAAGAAAGATTTTGTGGGTTTTCTCTGTGAAATTACTTCCTGCATGCACACATGCATGAATATGTGGGATTTTTTGGTTTTGTTTTTTTGTGGGTTTTTTTTTTGTTTGTTTGTTGTTTTGGTTTTTTGTGTGTGTATGCTTCTACTTCCCTATTGTCATGAGGATCCGTTAGTGGATCTGCTGAATTATGGCAAAGATCCAGTATAGATGCTGGAGTTTACAAAGCCCAGGTGGCATGTTGACAGATGAATTGTGATGGCAGCTTGAGGGCTTGGTATATTAAACATGATGAGGGAGTGGGTGAGGAATGAAGGTCTCTGTGATTTGCACATCCTTCATCTGATCCCTTAAGCTTTACTAGAGCAAAATTCATTAAGGAGATTAAAAGCAAGACCAAATGTCTGATGTGACAAGAGAGTGCAGTTGAATTTTTTTCCCAGCTCTGATACCTCAATATTAAATTGATTAGGTCATAGAAATGGCCTTATAGAACTTGTGAAATATTTAAAGCTCCAGCTTGGTCACGGGGCAGTCAATATTGACACATTCAGACAGCCTTCACAAGATCAGTCTGCACCTGCTAAAGTACCCCTTGTCTGGCTAACACAAAAGTTTGAAGGGTGGCTGTATAAATGGCGTATGTAGTACTTGCGAGATAATTATCTTTTTAATCTGTTTGAAATAAGACTGTAACACCTGATCCTGCACAAGTCTTGAGTCTTCTGAACCCCCTAAAGGCTGATTCTACACAGTTTGATTCTAATTAGTGGATTAAAAGTAAATAAAACAGCAGGGTTTTCAAAGTATTCTGCTCTTCCCTGTTTTATTCCACATGCACCTCAGCTTAAATACAGTCTGCAAGATTTCACAACTCTAGACAGATATATCAGGTATAGGGTATATTCAACATCTGCCTTGAAAATATTAGCGATGATGAGACCAATCTCTTATTTCTATCAGGCAATCTGTAAGTCTATATTCTGTTTATACATGGTTAGAATATATTTAATCTATGTTTTTTCATCTGACTTTTTCACAGGCTAGGTAATCGAGTTTGATCCTGAGCATGATATGTCATATTTCCCTCTTTCTTAATTGCACCCTGTATGGATCTTTAACAATGTACTGTATCTTTGAAGCAGGTTAGTTTCCTGGAGATAAAACAACTCTTCATATCTGTTCGGAAGGAAGAAAAATATATAGACGTGTTTCGTCTGTACGGGAAGCACTATTATGTTAGGCTTGATATGCATGGCTTTTATGCAAGAATAATTGGAGATAAAACTTGTGCAAGGGCACTGAGCATTTCAGATGTGAAAGAAAAAAAAAACACATCAAAAGAAAAAAGAAACCTGTAGTCTGTGGAAAGCATGATGGCAATGAATAGTTTCCAAGGTTGTTGGCTCATTCTAGTTTTCATTTATTAGACGCTAAGATTCATTTGACTCAGGTTTAATAGATTTCCAACCACAGGAGCAAAGAGGAATCACCTCCTGAGGTGCTTACTGAGGTCATCAGTGAGACCTTTGAAGAAGGTGTCTTAAATTACAATTGCTACCTGCAGCACTGAAATCAAAAGGGTGGTAGTGAATGTAGATACTGAGAGGCTCTTATCAAAACCAAGTAAAAGATGAAAGAGGGGACCAAAGACATTAACCTGTGTTACAGGAGAGACTGTGACAATTTGGATGCTCAAGATTATATTGGCACATATTTAATAAGTTATATTGTAACATGAGAATTAGTAAAACAGCTCAGCTTTACAAAGCATATAGCTTCAGACACACAGATAATGTGCCATTTCTTTGGTATTGCATTGAAGAAAAAAGGAAGGAAAAAGTTTCAGAGTGGTGTCAGTAGTATTTATGTTCTTATTGTATCATTAACCTGCTCTTTGGAGTATCCAGTGGGGTGCACTGCCTAGAACTTATTTCAGAACTAGAATAGAGTCATTGTGGAGGAAAAGAGTTTTGATCCCTTTTTTTGGCAGTGTTATATGCGATCTGCTCTTTGTTTGGTGAAGTTATAGGTCTTCTATGTTAGAACATTTTAAGCTATAGTTTTTAGCATTTTCTATTAGTTTGTCTCCACTTGTGTAAGACCTCTGAATGTTTCAAACATCATTTGAAATAAGAATAATTTGAAAAAAGAATAGACAACTGGTAAAGATAGACTCAGATAATCTATCTAAATTATGAAAGAGGGGCTTTCCAACTCTGAGTACAGAATACAAACTGTGAGACTGGCTTCTGGCACACTAATCAGTAGTCTGAGTAGTGAAAATTTATGCCAATGAGGTTCAAGAGGATTAGTGTCTTCTTCCAATGATATCACACGGAGTGATATTTTCCCTTGCTTCACATGACACCTAAAATTTGGATAGCAGACATATCATATCATACCTATGCAGCCATTTATCTGGTGAACACATAAAACATTATTTTGGTAACTATATTTTTGGTATTTCTAAAAGTGTCCGTAACTCTTTTAACGGTAACTACGCTACTCAGACTCCTTCGTAGACAAAGATTAAGAGATTTCAGCTAAAGTATTTTAGAATTAAAATTCATGAATAGAGTTACACTTCTTTTGTGTCTTGTTCAGTTGACAAGACTGAAGCAAGCTAACTTATCTCCAGTAAAGAAACCTCACTATCTCAGAAAAGTAGCGCACCTTTTGTGCTGAAACAATAAACTTATTCGAATACGATGGTATTTTCACATAACGGAAGTAGTTCTGTTTCTTCAGTCACTTCATTCTCGTGTCTGAGTAGTTTTATCAGGTTGCTGACTGTTGCAAACATATTCTTTTTACCTTGCTCAGAAAAGAGTAGCGGGACAGAGAACAAGGCTGGATATAGCCAAGGACAGCAAAAATACATTTATTCAATCACCAAAGAATCTGAATGAGTTGCCTTAGTATTAAAAGCATGCTGGACTTAGGCAATCAAACTAGTTTATTTGCTAACTCTCCATAGCTTCTGAAATGGAACACAAATTTAAAAACTATAAATTATTCTTCTGAAAATTAGAAAATATATAGTTTGCCATAAATTCTGAGTGTAGGACAGCCCCAAAAATATTTTAGAATATGGATTGCTTTGCTTTTCACTTACCTCTATTCTTCACAACTAGATATTTAGGCATACCCAGCAGCACCTTAACCTACAGAACATATACAGAACATATATCCTACTTACCTAGAGGCCATGTGGTCTTGAACAGCCATGAATCACACAACTTTGGTGTGCAATATTCAGAATACCACAAAGCTTCTCCCATTACACAGTATAGAGAAAAAATGGAAACCACTCTCTCTGAAAGTGTAGATACATTTTGGTTTTGGTTCTTTTTTAATCAATTTTACTAGATTAATAATGGCATAACAGAGCAGAAAAGAATATAGTTAGCTGAAGATTCAAAAGCTTTACATTTCTTTTGAAAAATTGGGAAGGGGAACTAGGCCCAAGACATCCTTGCTCAATAATTACTAATAAATTGCTGTACAGTTTGCTTTGTATTTGTTATGTGTTAGGAATCAGATTTTTCTTTTGTTTTTTACTCTGCAGAAGGGACCTCTTGAAAACTATCACCAGTCTTTCATTCCACTATCTGCAAGTGGCACATCTCCTGCTAGTTGGTGAATTTAGACTACTGAGCTAACAATAAAACACACCTCTAGACATCACTCATTTGCTAGTGAATTGTCACAGTTAAAGAATTTATGTGACTATATGAACAAAAGTATGAATGTGAGCAATGTTCCTTTTAAAACGAACCTTCTTTTGATTGTTTTACTTTGTTCTTTTAACAAACATCTATTTGCAGTCATAGTCATGTTTCTGATGAAAAGTGAAACTGCTATATGTTTGGTTAACTTGGAGAAAAAACACTAAGACTACCTATGAAAAAAACAGAAAAAAAATGTGGTCATCTCTGTTCAGAAATGCAAATCCAAAAATTAAAACAGCTCTGTGCCCAAGTGATGATGCATTTATTTGGCTGAGCTTGCTTCTTAAAATGTTCCTGTTCATGAATACCCATTAAAGCAAAATATTTTCTAGACAAATTTCTTATTAAACTGATGACACTGACAACCATGTTTATGATTAAAAAGTACTTCTTATGAAATTTTAATTTCTAGAAACAGGGATAGTTGCAAAGAACTTCATATACTAAGTTAACTTACTGACAATGATTTAATCCTCAATCATTTAAAAGCTTTGCGATGAACACAACATCTCTAGTTACCCTGTCCCTGTTGGTTCTTTGAAATAGAGATTAGTGAATCCTGTGAATTGTTATCTGCTATAACTTATAGATTTATTTAATCTCTCACAACACAGTCATTAACTCAAAGAGTGGTGGTGATTATAATTAAATACTGTTAGCAACCAGTCACAGGTGCTGTCTTCCAGGGCTCAGTTTTGGGGCCAGTTCTGTTCAATATCTTTATCAATAACCTGGAAGAGGGGATTGAGTCGACTCTCAATACTTTTGCCAGATGACACCAATTTGGGTGGGAATGTTGGTCTGCTGGAGGGTAGGAAGGTTCTACAGAGGGATCAGACAGGCTGGATCAATGCACCAAGGACAACAAAAGATACTGTTTAACCAGGAGAAAAGGAGGCTGAAGTGAGACCTTAGTGCTTTCTGCACAACAATCTGAAAGGAGGGTGTAACAAGGTGGTATTGGGCTCTTCTGCTAAGTAACAAGTAATAGGACAAGAGGAAATGGTCTCAAATTGCTTCAGGGTAGTTTTAGTTTGGCTGTTAGGAAACACTATTTCCCTGCAAAGATTTTCAAGCACTGGAACAGGCTGCTCAGGGAAGTTGCTGAGTTGCCATCCTTGGAGATTTTTAAAAGATGTGAAGACATGGTAATCCAGGACATGGTTTAGGGGTGGACTTGGCACTGTTAGATTAATAGTTGGATTTGATGCCCTTAAAGGCATTTTCCAACTTTCACGATTCTCTGCTTCTAAGAGTTAATATTTCTGAATTTAGATGCATATATATTACACTTCCATCATTTCCACTGGCCAGAGTGGAAGTTCAGAAACCTATCTGAAATGTAAATATGAATATGAAAGTGTCTTGAGCTGAATCCCCCCAAAGAGACTTAAATTGTATAGACTCCAGATATTTTGCAACTTAATTGTCTCAAGAAAACATAGCTGAGAAACCAGGAATCAAACTCACTTGAAAAAATTTCATAGTAAAGAACATTTTAGCAATTAATGCTTCTTTAGAAACCTGAGTCACTAATCTTTGCTTACTTTTATAAACACATATACATGCCCCCTATGCAGCAGTCTTCATTAATATGTTTGCAGTGCTTTGTTGACTAAAGCCTTCATTCAAATATGGCACTTCTACTTGCAAAGCAAATACAGAATTGGAACTACAAAAGCCTTTTCTGTTATGTTTGTTTATGCAGAATCTGAAGGCAAGCTTCCTCGGTCTAAATGTCGACATCTCCTTCTGAATATCTATGCCAAAACTAGTTTCCCCAAGCATTCTTAATATATTCCTTTATGCTCCTAGAGAGAGAGAAAGAACCAACTGTAGGGAACTATTAATCTCAGCTTAAAATAGAACAAACGAATTGCTTCCTAAAAATGCCTCTCTGCTTCACTTGGAGAAACTATAAAGAGATTTTAGAGAGTGTGCCTCAGATGTAGACTTCCACATTATAGACAACTCAGGTTAGGTGAGATGATTTTCACTCTAAATATCAATATAAATAGCTGCATCATCATTTACATGAATAGCTGTGCACAAGGAGTCAGTATACTTAAGTTTAGGTACACTAAAGACCTGCATAATGAAATTATAGCATTTAGATGAGAAAGTTATGGCAATTTCATAGCAAAGCAACTTTCTAAATTACTTTGATGTAAAGTAGTAAAAGTACAGCTTTGGTTATAACCCTGGATTTTTTTCCTTTCACAATCCACACTGTTTATAGCTCTCTTTGAGAAAGATAAGGGTGGAATGTCAGTTCAGTGACTTTTCAGAATTTAATAGCCACTCAGTCTTAATCTGCAACTAAATATATACATATATCACAATCCAAGACAATACTTACTGCCGTGCAGAGACCTCACTTATAAATCCTTAATTACTAAAAATGAAGGCTTTGAGAAAACATTAGAGGCATAATCAAAGACAGAAGTCGAACTAATAATGTTGAAAGGACAAAATTATTGTTTTTTAGAAATATTGAACAGTTATGATTATCTGAATCCTTTCAAATTTTTAACTAACTTCTGAATATTGTGTGTGTTAAATGTCCTCCTGCCCCACATCAACCTTCTTCCTCTCTCTGTCTTTCCCTCTCTCCCTGTATTTTTTTTTCTTTTTATAGAATTCACTGAGGATCAGAGAATCGTAGAATGGTTTCAAATAAGCACCATTTTTTTACTCCACTGCCATGGGCAGGGAAGACCATCCACTTGACCATGTTGCTCAAAGCCCCATCCAGCCTGTCTTGAATACTCCAGGAATGGGTCATTATCTTGAGTTTGCATGGCAAGATTTTGGCAGCAGGGAGGTGCCACAGGAGTGACTTCTGTGAGAATCTGCCGGAAGTTTCTCCCATGAGTGGCAGAGCCAATGCCAGCTGGCTCCAGTACAGACCCACCACTGGCCAAGGCCAAGCCAATCAGTGATGTAGTAATGCCTCTGTGGTGACACATATAAGAATGAAAAAAGTTATTGGGCAGAAGCAATTGCAGCAGAGAAGAGAGGAGTGAGAATATGTGAAAGAAAAATCTTTGTAAACATCAAGGTTGGTGAAACAGGAGAAAGAGAAAGTGCTCCTGGTGCTGAAGCTGAGATTGTCTGTGGAGCAGACTGTGGTGATGCAGAAGGTGCCCATGCAGAACGTGGAGGTCCATGTGGGACCAGAGATCCAACTTCAGACCATGTCAGAGATCCAAAAGTGTAGCATGCTGTAGCAGGTGGATGCTTGAAAGAAGGCTGTGACCCCATGGGAACTCCATGCTAGAGAACTTTCCCTACAGGACCTGCAGGACCATGGGGAGACCAGTTGGAGCAGTTTTGCTGGTAGGATTTGTAACGCTGTGAGGGACCCACATTGGAGCACGTCTTCCTGAAGGATTGCACTCTGTGAAAAGGACCCACACTGGAGTAGTTCATGAATGATTTTTTCCTGTTGGAGAAACCCCACACTGAAGCAAGGGAAGGATGACTCAGCCTGAGGGGGAAGAAGCAGCAGCAGAAAACAACACGTGATGAACTGACCCTAAACCCTATTCCCCATCTGTCTTGGGGGTTGAGGAGGTAAAGAGTTAGGAATGATGTTAAGTCCAGGAAGAAGGGAGAGGTGGTGTGAAGGTGTTTATGACACTTTTTTTTTTTTTTTTTTTTTTTTTTTTTCTTTTTCCTCTCTTATNTATTTCTCACTATCCTGCTCTGCTTTGATTGATAATAAATTCAATTAATTTCTCCAAGTCAGGTCTGTTTTGCTTGTGACAGTAACTGCTGAATGATCTCTCCCTGTCCTTGTCTCAACTCATGAGCTTTTTGTTATATTTTCTCTTCTCTGTCCAGTTAAGGATGAAAATGATGGAACAACTTGACATCCAGCCAGTCAAACCATCACAAGCATCCACAACTTCTCTAGGCAACATGTTCCACTGCCTCATGATCCTCATAGGAAGGAATTTTTTTTCCTGGCATAAACCTACCCTCTTTCAGTTTAAAGCTCCTATATATTGTACTACTACTACATGCTCTTGTGAAAATTCTCTTTTCAGCTCTCTTGAAGCCCTCTTTAGGTATACTGAAAGGCTGCTATAAGGTCTCCCAACTCTTTTGGCCTGTCTTCACGGGAGAGGTGCTCCAGCCCCTTGAGCATCTTTGTGACCTCCTCTGGACTCATTCTGTCAGGTCTACATCCCTCTAATGTTGTAAACCCTAGAGTAGGATGAAGCACTCCAGGTGGAGAGGTCTTACAAGAGTGGAATAGAGGTATAGAATCACCTCGCTTGACCTTCTGACCCCATTCTTTATACAGCCCAGAACACAACTGGAAAGTTTTCACCATGTTAAACCTTTATCTCACACTCCTTAAATATAATGAGATTTGACTTTTATTTGTATTTAGCTGTGCAGAAATTTGAAAGTGGGCCCATGTCTTCTAAGTACTAGCCATTCTAGCATGGCAATAATTTGTTGTTAAAACTCTCAGTGACTTTCCTATAATCACTTTCTCCCCATGGTTTCTTGCATGATCACTGGTCTTGTCCTCAAGGCAAAAAAGAAAACATGATACAGATGTCACCCAGTTTTATTGTTTGACATGATCCTTCTCTTTTGCTATTACATATTTTTTCTCATTTTCTTCTTTTAATCTTACTAACACTTGTCTTTTTATTTCCTCATCCAAATTCTGCTTTTCTTACTCTGCTTGCAGTTGAGGTTTTTACTTGGTTTGTTTTGTCTCTTAATGTTGCTATACATTACTTTGTTGTGATTTTCTTTCTGTGATCTCCACATATGACTTGAAATTTTTGATTACTTTGAGCATATAAACAGGAATTGAATAATTTCTTTAATGGGCAGAAGAAGTTACAGTGAATTCTCCATCAAAGCAAGGATACCCATATAGGTTATGTTAATATTTACGCAGGTATTATGTAGGCATTATGTTAATGATTATTATAAACATGTTTTTAATCCAGAACTTCCTGCATATGAATAGATAGAGGGTACTGTGCCACTATAAACTGATGAGTTTTTGTATTTCAAAGAAGTGTCTTTTTGCTTATTTCACTAGTGTTGTTCTGACCACAAGAAGGCTTGCTATAAGCAAAGACAGGCATAAAGCTATGAAATAGATTTCAATTGAAATACTACCATTCTTCAGAATCTGAGCATCAAAATACTGTAAAGCATTTTAGAGCAATACACTGACTCATCTGCCAAAACTACATTTTTGTAGGTACTGCTCTAATCCACTGCCCTACCACATTGATGATGTATCATGCTTTTTCTTGGATGTTCTGAAATCCTGCAAAATGGCACAATGACATACTGAGTAACTCTTCAGCAAGTAGCACATAGTTTTACTTGTCCTTGAAGTAACAGATTCGCTGTGCCTGTGACATAGAACTACATTTTACAGGCACAGCATATTGCACAGGTATAAAACATTTTCAGCTTAGTGTATTTCCAGCAGATTTGTGATGGCATGCATTGAATCAACTCCTTGAAAGTCCTGTAGTCATCACAGGTTGTATATTTTGTTGCTACTATTTTTCCCAAAATCTAAGGAATTTAAGTAATCTGACAAAATATATGTAGCCTGATGTCAAATAAGATTTGTGATCATGATGGAGTTTAATTTTGAGTCATGGTTTTATCTTTACCCCGAGGATGACTTTTTTCAATTACACTAAACGGTTCATGATCAGAAAAAGTGTGAGCTTTACAGCATTAAGCTGAACACATGAATGTTCACCTGAAGATACCTGGCATAAGAGAGATAGGATGCAAATGTGAAAAGTGTAATAGTCAAAGCATGGAAAGCATCCAATGAACTGCTCCCCTCCTGAAGCTACATGCCTACATCTCAGGATTGCAAATAGGCGTTTAGATGAAAAAAAAACCAACAACAAAAAAAACAGCTAACCAAAACATCATCCAATTTTAGAAAAAAATATTGCTTTTTTTGTTTAATAACATATCTTGCCTCCTCCACAGTCACTGACTTTTTTATCCAATTACTGTTTAGGGTAAAATTCATAAACAGCTCAGAAATGGGAGTACTGATATTTTCCCTCACCAAAAAAGACAGCTCTGTTTTCCAATTTCAACAGTTGGGTTCCTTCTAATCAGTTGTTCTTCCTGCCCGGTAATTTTATTGCTTTCTTCTACAAGGTTTTTAAATTTGATTATTTTACTTTATGTTGTAGGGAACAAACAAATAAAACAAGGTATAGATTTTTAAAAATATTTTCTTTTTCAACTATTCCACTTTTCACAGAGTAATTAAAAGATCACAAGTTTAGAGACAGGGAAAATAAATGTTACTATATAATCTCATGGCACATGACTATAGTCCTGCTTCCAGATTAATTTTCAGTGCTGATTAGTTTCAATGGAGTATAAGGGCTTTTGCAAGTAGTTTTGGGGAGTCTCTAATAACTTTAAAATCTAACTTGTGATCTAAGTTTCTCTTAAAAAAGAGCTGGTATTCTGATATTACAGATTTTCAGAAAAGGTTACGTGAAAGTTTAGTAGAGTACAGTTAGACAAATTAGCTATGAAATAGGGATGAATTGTAACAACAATCATGGTGATATAAATCTACAGTAGTTCTACTGTATAATTACACTTTTTCTGAATTTACAGTGCTGCTTCTTTATTTTTTTTTTTTACTTTTATGCCTGCAAAAATAGTTATTTTCTACAAATATCACAAGCTTCATATTACAGCAATATCACATGTAGAAGAAAGCGATAACATTTTTTTTTCAGAGAAGACATTCAACAATACCTACACAGCTACTTTTTACTGAGGTTAAATTTCTTATGAGAGCAACATCTGTCAATGTGACAGTAAAAATATTATTTTCATCTTTAACCTATTAAGGGAAGAATAAAAATCTTTCCATTAGAGGAAATATATGATAAAACTATGCATGTTCATAATTTTTACCTCTAATTACATTTTTAAATATTGTATTTTAATGTCAACTTAATCTCTAAAATAGAGGCAATTTCAATGTAAAAGTACATTATTTTTTCATAGTACCACACATATCTTATGGTATGGATTAAAAGCTCTTTCTAAGAATCAAGGAAAATGTATCATATTCCATTGGCTGTGGAAAGAAATTTCTAATGTACAAGAATGGACTGACAAGAAAAAAGAGTTATGGTAGGCAGAAAGAATCACAGCTATCTTGAGCATTCAAATTATCTCCTCAGCAGAAGAATAATTTCCATGGCATATCACTCTCTTTTTCACTTTTGTTTTGTTTTTACTTTTTAATTACTAACTGGAACTGGGGTTTGACTCTTTGTTCACATGGAATCTGATTCTAGAAAGACAAGAGCAAGCTATAGCTGACAGAAATTGAGAGTGTACAGGTCTGCACAGAGAAAGGGAGTGCATTACACTCAAACTGGACAAAACCTATTTTTTACCATTTTCATCATATTGAAAATAGAATGGAACCTGATTTAAACCACACTGTTCCACTTTTCCTCCAGTGAAAGTGCACTACACCTAAAGTTTGAATAATAGAGTGATGAATCAGATCTTTCAATGTTAGAAATAAAACAAGTGCAGAAGGCCAGTGACTTCTAAATTTATGAACAGCTGAACTTGACAGTTATACCATACTGAACATGCAACAGCACACCTGTGAATTAAGAACATTGTAAGCATACTGTTCTTGAAAATAACCAGAAGACTGTAAGGAGGAGCAGACATGCATGAATGCAAAAGACAATCTATAAATATGGGGAAAATTAATTTCCTTCAAATTTTTTTTTTTTTTATAAAAGCTAAAGTAAATGCTGTTATTGAAGTATGCTGAAATGAGGAACTGAGAAGGCAAGTATATATGACATGGCATCAACCAGAGTTAGCACGGGAGTTTTACACAAATAGCCAAGAATATGTCTCTGATCAGTAGAAAAGCTATTAAACATAGTCTGATGTTTTAAAAACTTGGTTTAGGTCTCATTGAAACCAGTGGAAATGGAAAATTCAAATAAGCCCTAGTTCATGGAATTAAATAATTAATTTCAGTAGTGTTCACAGAGTTACCTACTACTTAAGGTGATAAAGTTATGCCTGTCAACACATCTTGACAGTTAAAAGTATCTGGTCTTTAGGAAAGTGCCTCTATGAAAATGTGGTGATATAAAATAATTTGAACATATGAATGTCACCTGAACATTTCTGGCATCTCCGAGCTCGTTAGCAGGTGAGGTTTTCATAATGCTTTTACTCCTGTAATGATCATCAACTGTTCTCTTAATTTCCAGGACAGTGATCTTATAATATTTATCAGATCTAATGAATATATACACTGGGAAGCTCAAGTGTACCTTGCAAAAAAATGTATATGACCTGGGAAATTTAAGTGTTCTATGCACTAAAATGTATATGACAATCTCTAGCAACATCTTTTGTGGTTATGTGTTTTGACTTGCATTTATGCAGTTAGTATCTGTTTTCCCATTTTCTCAAATCCAGTTATAGCATATTGATAGGATACAGTTGTTCTTTAAAATACCCATAATCTTCAGTCTTCCTGGCCAACATTTTTCAGGAATTGTGGTCCAGTTAACTAAAAAGTCAAAAGTAAGGTTTTGATATACAGCTGACAAAAGGAAAATTGCAGTGCCATCTTCATATACAGCAAAGTATCTGAGTCCCTTCTTTGAGAAGAAAAATTTGCTCAGCCTGAACAACAGAATGCAATAACTTCTAAAATATATATATTAAATTTTTGAAGAGAAAAAATTTTATTATGTTCCTATCCTTTGGGGAATATGAATCCTGACTGTATCTGAAGGCTGGAATAGCCTGAAGATTGTATTTTTTCTTACATTCAGTTTGACGTTAGATGCGCAAAACAATATGCCCCTTGTAGCAAGTATGATGTAGTCTGAGTCATACATCCACCTAAGGTCTCTCAGTGGTGCAGTTTCTAAAAGTAATAGGTCAGGAGGGAAGCTGGGGGTGAGAACTGGTCCTAGTGATTTATGTTTCAGTCACTGTTACTATGAAATGTTTCAGTTGGGGAAGACAAGATACTACTTTCTGGATGTGTCAGACCGATAATTACCATTTAATACTCCTTTCCCTAAGGTCTCTTCTATGGAACAAAGGGCACTGACTCTTGTGAACATTAATAATCGATATGGTTTATTCTATTCACAGCAATTTCAGTGGCTAATAAGGTTACTGCTATCGGTATTTCAGTACTGAGTTTGCCTGTGTAAGTAACATTTAGCTGCGTGATTAAACAAGCCCTTTGTTTGCTTCCCTCTCTCCAGATGGGAACTTGGCTCAGTATGAACCAAAAACAATTAGGTAAGTGATGTTGCTCTGCTATTTACATCTGACCTTAGATGTCAGATATCCTGTTTGCCAACACTGAGCTCAGATAAGCCTATGCACATTGTGCATGGACCCTGAACTCTCTCAACTACACTTCTGATTTCCCCTATGGAATAACTAAAGTCCTGTTTGCCCTGTCAAATCATTTAGTTTTGCTGCCAGACATGACTTCTACATGCTTGTGAAGAACTTCTTGGGAAGGCAATAAGGTTCTGCTCTGAGAACATGGGAGACTCACATGAAGGTTCTGGTTAATTGAACCAAAACCTCTAATTGAATCTGCAGGAGCTGGATTACTGACAACTAAAGTGAAGCCAGCTGCCAGGTTTAATTCAGCAGTCTCTTATGAACCACTCACTTCATGTGTGCAGCTCCTACACATCATCCGGATAAGACGCACTCTGTGGAGGTAGGTAACCCTTTTGCAGCCTTATATCTGCTTTGCCTTAAGTCTAGATTCTCTGCCACACTCTCTGATGGACTCCGGAAAGTAAAAGAAATTGTTTCAGTGAGGCTTTGTGCTCAAGAAAATGTTGTCTAAAAGAACTATAAACCGAGTGCAGGTTTTCAAACAATTGAAAAGGAAACAATTTAAATCTACAGTGACAAGTTCTACAAGTATAACTTTATACTCAACTTTGGAGCCAGTCCCTTAGGAACAGCAGGTCATAAAATTCTGGAAGTGCCTCAAAGCCTTTGACTTCTGTGAAAAACTTTAATCTAGGAAAATCATACTATAGATCTTCCTTAAAATGTACTTTGATCAAACCTTTTAATTGGTTTTCCTTGTAGTTATAATACCTTAATGAATGATGTATACCATTTTCTTGTCTTTTTTCCTTTGTTTTCCTTCATACTCTTTTTCTGTGAGTCCTCATTCTGTCACCAGCTAAAACATAGTTCAGTTATGTTATTCAGTAAAGGATGCTAGAAACTGCTACATTACAGTCTACTCATGTTCATATCCCTTTTTAATTATGTTGCTGTAACATCAAATTTAACAGCTACAAGCCCCAATATCTATGTTGAGTACATTACTTGTCTTTTGTTAAATGGAAGACTACACAATAAGGAAAATGGCTATTATCTCAATAAGTGAAATTTTTCTTATACCAAGGCCAATGTTAAACAATATATGATCTATCATACAGACTTTTTTTTTTCCACTGCAGCTTATAATGTTTCCATTTCTGTAAGAGAGAAGGAAGTCAAATAAATAGAGCTTTTCCAGTCATGCAAACAAAAACAAAGACAACTTGTTTTAATAATGCTGATTCCATCTGGTCTGTTGGGGTTTGTTTGGGAAAAGAATCTTCACTGGCTTGTTGTTAACTTCTGATCCCAGAAGAAACAACTTCATCTTACTTCTTTCCTTAATCCATGGCAATTGAATTTTGGATAAGGAGACTATCTCTTCATGACCCATATTTAGCTAGGATAAATCTGTTTTATTAAGAACATGCAAGAAATCTTATTAAGTTCTTGGATTATGATCTGTTGCAGTGCCTTTTCATTCTCAAACTGAAAAAAAAAGTTTTCACTTTTCCGTTCCAATCATATGTAACTAATTTGTTGGATTTATTCCTCTTTTCCAAATACATTTGTTCATTAAGCTTTAACACATTGTCTGTGTTATTCACCACAAAGCATTTATTTCCCTCTGTTTAATCAAAAGTTGGAGGGTCCTAGGGTACCTGCTATTTATGTTGCTTTTTTCATCTCATTAACTTCCTTTTTTAATTTACACTGGTACTCAAGATATACTTTTTGTATTGCCACTGCAGCTAAGCAAATTATTCTACCCCTCATGACTGCTTTGGCAGCTTCCCACAAAACACCCAGGCTAGTTTCTTGGTTTTTATTGATATTAATTTATTCTGAAATAGTCTTCATCTGTTGCACAAATGGTGCAGCTTTAATTAGAGAGTTGTTAAATCTCCATACTTCAGATCTCCTATTATTCAGTATACCACCCAGAGACATAGACACCAGAAATTATCAGGCAAAGCTGGATTTGAAATACCAGATGGTTACACATTACAATGTATCCTCATAAATAAATAAGAAGAATCCCAGTTTAAATGTGGTTGTACTATGGTATAAAATGTAGCTGACGGCCTGTTTCAGGGTTGATGTTGGCATGAGGACAAAATCTTTGTGATATCCTTTGTTCACTTCACTTTTAAATTGTTACTTTGCTAACAAAGATCAAATCTCACATCCCTTTGTCAAAATAAAGAATAATTAAAATCTTCATCTATTACAGCCCCTGGAAACTTCTGCCATTAGGTAAGAAAAGGTCAAGAAATAAACTGAAAATTTCAACTGTTGGAAAGAAACAGATTTACAGGTACAAAAGGGCTACAGATCCAAGTGTAACCGGGCTGTGATAATCCTTTGCAATATTACCTTTTCTATTAATAAGCTCTTTGACCAAAAGAAAAACAGATTCTTCACTGCAATACTATAGTTTAAATCATAAATGGTGTTAAAAGTAACAGACCTTTTTTATTGTGCCTGATCTGATGAAAATAAGAAAGGTGACAATCAAACATAAGGGCAATGACCACATAAGCAAACTTTGTCATCAAAAACCTCAAACAGTTTTTCTGTTGAATTTTTTTTACTATGCATTCTATGTTTTATTCTTAATTTACAATTTTTCTACAGTAGCATACTATGCAATCTTAATGCAGGTTCAAAGTGTGAACTTAAAAAACCCCTAGATCACATCATCTTGTGTTATTATTACAAAATAATAGGGTTATATCTATCACAAAAATTATAAATAAATAAAATATAGAAAGACTAAGTGAAATTAAGATATTTTGGAAGTGTACTGAGGCTAATGTTAAACAGAGGAGAGGTACTAAAGGGTGGGAAATAATTGCAAGAAATAGATTTTTATTTCCAAAATTATTTTTAGTATGTAAATCCTATAGTATTAAAAGAATAATTAGAATGTTACTTTAGAACAAGGATAATTAGAGAAATACACTTTTAACATAAATAATAATAAATACAAATATCTTTATAAACTGCTGAATATTCATATCATGTAGGGTTGTTTTTTTCAAACATACTTTGAATTTAAGCATATACTATCTTTTTAAAAAACCTAGAGGCTGTCAAGTAATTTTTTCCTCACTTCAGTGAAGGAAAATCTCTCTGATTTTTTTATTCACAAGCTAGTTTACAACAGTGCATCCCTGAGGTGTGGTAAAATACAGTATGAGCAAATACACTGAGAACAGATCATAGTGTGAACAGAACACCATAACATTCCAGTGGAGAACTGTTATTATTGGCCAACAAGAGTAAAGCCTGAACTTCAGGTTTTCATGAGTTTAATTTCAGAAATGTAGATCTTCTGTATAGAGTTGGCAATATTTCACAACTGTGGTAACCCTCTCACCTAATGTTGTTTTCCTAAAAGTTTCTCATTTAGTCTAAATTTTCAGTCTAGATGCTTTTATCACTAAAAGAGGGAAAAAAATGTATCTTCAGAAGATAATTACCCTGGACTGTGATGGGAGACAGAGCTCCTGGATGTGACTCTTCCTTTTGATCTATTAACTTTATGTTCAGTAGTGTGCAAGAAATTTGGACCCAAATTTAGCTGTTCACAGTTACCTAAGATCATTCAAGATATTACATGGTATTCAGTACACCATCAGGGAGCTGAGACACAATCCCCTTGTAAGACATCAAAGCCTTCAAGGATATCACAAATGGCACCAGGCCCTCATGTGAAAGCCGTTCAATATTATTCCTGGATATTAATTCAGATGGGATGTCTAATGCTTGGATGGCTTAAATTGCATGCAGTGAAGTCCACCCAAGAAGAAAATAAACAGGTTATATGCTTTAAAGAAAATGTAGATTGCAAACTATGGTAATTTGAGCAAAGTCAGTTGTCATATCTGTTTTCACAATGATCTTCTATTTTATCAGTCCTCAGAAATTCAGGACCTGAACTTGCCATCTATCAGGTGCATGACATCTGTTGTGCATACCTGTGACCTAGTCTATTAGTGGGTATTTGTATTCTTAAATGTCCTTATGAGTTGTGTGATAAATGCTCAAAACAGCAGCTTTAACTACTTCTTACATTCACCTTTTTCCATATAAATATGATGCTAAGATTACCAAATATATCACTAAGGAGTCTTAAGATGTAATTTGTCCTGGATATTCTTTTGCATAGAGATTCTCTGGTTCTTAATCTATCAGTTTAATAACTCTTCATTCCCTCAGATATTGTTAGTATTTCCAGTTTCACAACTCCATGTATGAAGGATGACCTTAATCTGAAAAAGTTTATTTCTTGAGAAGCTTTTGGTACTCTGGGGTGTACTCTTTTGCAAGGGAGTGAACCACTGACCAGAGAATGCAAGCTTAAATTAGTGCATATCCTCAGGGCAAACCTCCTGTTCTCAGCACTTGCCTGAAGCCAACACAGTTCTCCTGTTTTACTTAGTGGTGCAAACTAACCCAATTTCCATCCTCATGTATCTAAATAGCATCTAGGCAAAGACATTTTCCCCAAACTTAGCGTTTAAAACTTTGGCTAATATACACGGGTCTACCACTATGCAACCAGAATGATTTGGCTTGAATGTAACGTATTTAGTTGATATTAACAAACATTGACAATATAACTTTTATGTTTTAACAGTAAACTCTTAACGATTATTTACATATACACATATACCTGGAAACAGAATACTGAGAAATGTGATTTTGCTGCTAAGTCTCATATGTTTCTTCAAAAGAACTTCCAGTGTCACAAGATATTTTGGAGCATTTTCTTCTGTAGCTAAGGGGGGAAAAGCGGAATTAATTATAAATTAGTACCTAAAGGTTTAGGGAGTTTTCCCAAGTCTGATATGTCAACTAGTACCTTTCCATTTTCACATTACCTTTCATCAAAGGCTAGTTATTCAGGATATCTGCATGTCTTTGAAAACACCTCAGTGAACATATAAGATAGTCAAAACACTTAGACCACCAGCTGACAGTCAAGTAGAATACCTTAAAGCATCTAAGACAACCATGGTACATAAAAGGGACTAAATAGAGCTTGATAAAGTAAATGGGTTCTAGGAAGCTGTTCGGCACAAAACACAGGTGTCTTATACCATGGAGAGGTGAGTAGCTCTCTTAGTGTATATAACTTGTGTTGACTAAACTTCACCAGAAATTTAAGACACCTAAACAGAATACGTAAGTAAAATAGGCATCCGAACTTTAAGAACTTCATTTAGATGTCAGCACTCTTGAGTTAAATGCCATCCTTCCTGTTCTCAACAGGAAAGTTCTTAGGAGAAAATGTCAGAATTTCCTCCACGGAAAGATTTCATTTGTGAAATTCTCTGTTATGTGAGCCTGATGAGGGCACCAAGTAACTCAAAATTTAAGAAATTAAATATTAAACTATTCAGGATTTTTGTTCACTCCCTGAAAATCCATTGCTCCCTTGTATTTAAAAAGCTAGATAGTAATGTCTGTAGAGGAAATTTCAAGGACTTCTAATGTTTTAATCTTTTTCATGCTATGAAATATCTCAAAAATGCAAAATCTCAAAAAAAATTGAAATATGTACTCAGGAATAAAATAGATCTAACAACAGTGCTCTTTATTTATCAATAGGAAGGGAGAAAATCTAATATATTTTTCATGGTGTTTTTAAAACTAGTTTTCATTTGCTAAAAGAGCAAGGATAAAAGTGTAGAGTACAGATGGAAGATGTGAGCAAACCCAAAACTATTAATTTTCTCTTTATCTAACTAATTTCTTCAATATTAATTTACTCAGGAATTATTCTGTAAATATATTAGCCATGTACTACTTGAACACTTGACCAAATAGTCTCATCACAAGAAAAAATATCAGAATTATACATGTACACATAAAGTTGAAACAGTATCTGCTGCAGTCATAAAACTCCAGAACACAAGATTTTTTTTTTTTTTTTTTTTTTTTTCC
>VXBQ01006195.1:1689629-1700617 GCA_013400175.1 Phainopepla nitens | reverse complement strand
TTTTACTTCCACAGTAGTGAACAGCAAGCAGCAATCAAAAAATCTCTTGGTAGGATGAAGAATCCCAAATGTGCATTGCACAGAAAAGCAGTATCCCACTCTCTCCTTAGAGTTCAGCACTTCAGTTGAAGTTACCTGTTTGAGAGGCAGTTCAATTCTGGGAAGTATTCCAAATTCATTTACGAGAAAGTGAATCTCTCTATGACCAACATATGCTAAGCAACATGTTGTGCACGGGATAAGGACTATTCTTTCTTTTCCTGCATCCTTTTATAAACTCAGATGAACAAATGCACATCATACACAGAGCAAATATCACTAAAATAACACACAGAATCATCACAGAATACTTTGTGTTGGAAGAGACCTTAAAGAACATCCAGTTTCAACCCACCTGCCGTTGGTCTTCCACTAGGCCAGGTTGCTGAAAGGCCCATTCAACCTAGCCTTGAATACTTCCAGGATTAGGGAATCCACAGCTTCTCTGGGCAACCTGTACCAGTGCCTCACCACTCTACAAGTAAAATTATTTTCCTGACATCTGATCTAAATCTACCCTCTTTCAGTTTGAAGCCATTTCTCTTTGTCCTGTCACTATATGCCCTTGTGAAAAGTTCATCTCCAGCTCTCTGCAGCCACTTGATGGTCTTCCCAGAGCCTTCTCTTCTCTAGGCTGAAAAATACCAACTCTCTTAGCTTTTCTTCATAGAAAAGGTATTTCAATCATCTGATCATATTTGTGGCCTCCTTCAAACTCGCTTCAAGAGATCCACATGCTTGTTATGCTGGCCTTCTGGGCTGCGAGTTCACATTATTGTGTCAGGTTGAGTTTCTTGTCAACCAAAACCAGTTGTCCTCCTCCGGGCTGCTGTCAATCCATTCTCTGGCCAGTCTGTACTTATGCTTGGGATTGCCTTGACTCACGTGCAGGATCTTGCACTTGGCCTTGTCCAACTTTATGAGGTTCACACAGGTTACAGCACTGAACCTCCTCTCTGAATACATCGGCTGGTAATACATCAGCTCAAATTTAGAGCATGGTTGTTTGTGGCTTTTTGTTTTTCCCTCAGTGCCAGTCACAATGTACTCTTTCGTTACCGATATATTAAAGGATTTTCCCTGACACTACCAAACCTTTTATCACAGGCAAATAATAAAGAAATAACTTGATTGACTGAAAAGAGCAGCCCATATTTGATCTAATGACAGAAGGTTCAGTCTGCTCATATGCTCAATTGCACCCATAAATTATGCACTAATACTGAGCCACTTGAATGGTCACAGTGACTATCACAGCCTCCTTACTTGTCTTGCGGCTAATTTCCAGGAACTTAGACATATTTTTTTATTCCACACAGTGTTCCTCCTCATCAATATAGAACACATATTCTCATCTAGTTTCACTCTTCCAATACTTGCCTATTTTTCCCAGTAGGAAAACCACTATGCACTTCAACCCCAAAATACTTATCTGTTAAAAGCACTGAAAATATTTACTAGGATTCTTCAGCTTTCTTTCTGGTAGGAAAAAGAAAGTGACTTCACAGCTATTTTGATGACTATAGGTATGTGAATTGCCTTTCTTTTCTTGCAATTAAAGGTCGAAGTTACAGGCTTCTATTTCAAAATTTATGAATTTCATGCCAACATTCCAGCTATTTTTCTTCCAAATTCAGCTATTGCCTCTCTCTGTGTCAGAGACAGTCTTTTCTGAGACATAGTCTTGGCAGTACTATAAAAACCAGTAGAACAATAGCAAACCATTGATTCAGCTGCTTTCTTCCCTGCAACCCACTAAAATCCTCTTAAGGGTTTTACATTGCTGAAAATCACTGTTATATCCAGCTGCCTTCCCTTATATTGTCTAGGAAAAGTGAATTTTTAATGGCTTTTTAGACTTTTTAGGTGTGATGCAAATAAATCTATTTCAACTTGACTTTTAAATTGGTGAAGAGATAATCAGCCTATGTTCAAGCTATCCATTTGCTTTCTCTTTATTCTAGGTTTGAAATCAAAATCTAGAACTGCAATTAAATAAGTTTAGACAAAGAAAAGATTCATGATGGTAATTCATCTGTTTTAAGAACAGCAAATGAAAATTCCTTGTGTGTTATTTCACATGGTATGAAAAAGATCAAGGAAAGCTATTATGAGTATTGTCTCCTTTCCAGAGCAGTTCAAAAGCAAAGAGGGGAAACACAGCATGAGTTAGGCAAAGGTAAGATTACTCATGTGATTTTACTTATCAAAATGTCAAGCATAACCTGAAAACTTCCTGTCAGCCATCCAAAAATGTCATAAAAAGCGAAGTTTGCAAGGCAATGTGGAACCTTTTCCTTTAGACAGAGGTGTGATTTGAGTTCAAGCCTGTGAGCAAAGAAAGAGTGTTTTAATACAAACTTTCAGCCCAGATACTCCTTGTGGTATTAGAAAGAACCCTTAATCCTCTGCAGCATTTCCTCCAGAGCAATATGAAAAAATAATATCTAGCTGAAAATGCTGTTACGCAGATCACTTATTTTATGGGACAAAATAGTCATAGCAAAATTCCACGAATGTGACAATAACTGCACTTGCTTACCGCAGCAATGATTTGAACATTGTATGGACAAGTTCCTCAGATAAGTAAATAAATAAATGTTAAATTTCATTAGTTCATCCTTCTGTGATACATATAGAAAAATGCCGTCCAAAACACTGACTCTACCTGCAATGAATATACAAGACACAGATCAAAGAAATGGAAATTTTTATTTTAAGAAACCTTGCTGTCATTTTTTTCCCTGTTTCTAAATTGCTTACAAAAATAAATCAGGATTCTTTGGCATTCATTGTCTTGAATTATTTCTATAAATAATTGTTATTCTCTTGGTTTAGTATGATGACTTCATTTCTTGTATCATCAAGTCTGATGATGATACTGAGCCATTTTTCTTGAGCTCATTACTCTTTCATGATATTGTTTCTATTACTTGACTGGCTAAATGAAACATTAGGAAAATAAAAATATTAAAGCGAGCTTATGTTTTGATAAATGAACGAGACTGAGGTATTATTGACTATCAAGCTCATCTGCTTACCTTAAATATTTGGAAATTGCCCTAAGCCACGCTAGACATCTTTGTCATCTTGTTTACACAGTGAAGAGACATAGCAACATTAACAGGCAGTTCATCTGACATACCTTAAGGTCATGCTAGTCAATCCTAGAATCCTTTTGGTTGGAAAAGACTTTTAAGATCATCTAGTACAACTACTAAGCCAGCACTTCCAAGTCCACCACTAAACCATGTCCCTAAGTGCCACATCTACATGTCTTTTAAATATCTCCAGTGCGAGTGACTCAACCACTTCCCTGGGCATCCTGTTCCAGTGCTTGACAACTCTTGATGATGAGACCTAGAGCTCCCTTGGTGCAACTTGAGGCAATTTCCTCTTGTCCTACTTTTTATTACCTGGAAGAAGAGATTGACCACTAGCTCACTACAACCTCCTTTCAGGGAGTTGTAGAGAGTGATGAGGTCTCCCCTGAGCCTCCTTTTCTCCAGGCTGAACAACTCCAGCTCCCTCAGCCATTCTCCATAAGATTTGTTCATCTCAGATGAACTGTGTTCTGGAAGTTCTTTCCACTGACTAATTGAATCTGCAACATATATAAACACACCTTTTTAATCCCACTTACACAGCAAGCGTCCTGTGCTCCAGTTGCTAGTCCAGAAAAGCACAGGTGTTTATAGGTTACATAACTCATCTGCCAAAGTTATAAGAAAATAGCACTATGGGACCTGGTTTTTGGCTTAGTACGATTTATTTTGTTGCAGGCATCAAGCTCAAAGATGAAGTTCATGATTTGGAAAGATATATCAAATTTTATCAAAATATATATACCCTAAAGTGGTATAAAAAATGAAGGTCAAATCAAGCTCAAAATTTACTCAAATACCTGTTTAACTAAAAAAAATCTGAAATAAAATGTTAATAGAGAAGTAGTCAAGTTTAATGCGACATATGATGTTTGATGAGATTTATTGATAAGAAGCTGCATTCTGATACAGACTATGCAGTGTGAAGTTGATTAATGGACTACACTAGTCTGACATATCTTTGTCTTTTTACTTCATTTCTGAAAATCATAAGTTCCTAGTCCCTGAAGATTAAAAGCTCAATTACAGATGTTTGCCCTACACTGAAGATTACGTACTTCTTTACAATTGGTACAAGACTCTAAACTGAGAGTAGCACACAGTAATAAGTTAGGTTTGTATGGAACAAACACTATAGCTCTTTTAAAGTTTATTATCTGCTTCACAGAACTTTGGAAATAATTCAAGAAATAAAGTTTTCGGTTTAGAAAAGAAAGAACCTGTAATGACCACCAATAATTTAATCTGAGAAATAATCTAAATCTTAAGGAATGAGATTTTAGAAAATGCTGTATTTTTTGTATCCCACATTACTCTCTGAATGTAGAAAATACTCATATGTCCTTTATTCCTCTGTGCTTAATGTATTCCTGGTAGTGGATTGTTGCAATAAATTCTGTCTTCCTCAGGTGCTGCTGTTCCATAAAGAAGTGAAAAAAGACATTAGCTTCTTTCATTCTTCAGACAAGAGAATAAAACTGACCACAGGAAGTGTATTTAGAAGGTAGCCATCAGCTTACTTTCTCATTTTATGAACAGTATCTCACTGGATACTTTAATGTTGCATGAAATATACAGGAAGAATTACCATCTAAAACAGCCTGAATTCTATTTTTATTTCCGATTTTTCTAATTGCCTATTAACAATTAAAATTGTACAGGAGTATTTCAGGGGAAGTCAACCCATGTGTTACTTAAGTGTTGTCCTTATACTGATAAGCAATGGAAGACTGTAGGTTGTTATTTCCTTGACAACACTGGACTGAAGTTGTGCTGGTGACAGTGCAGCAGGGACATTTATAATCAGATGCATAAAGCCTTGAGGGATGGCTTGGGCACTCAAGCCCCTCCAGTATTTACATTTGGTATTAAACAATTCAAGTGAAGATAATGATTTTGGCTCATTGCCCTTTCCCAATATTTTGAAAGAGTCATGCACCCGTGGTCATAATAAAAGTAAAATTAACTCCACTGCAAAGGGAGAGAAACAGTTGCTAGTTGAAAAAAGGTTATGTCACACTTAAAACAGTTATTTTGACACTATATTTTAAGGAACTTATAAATATTTTCAGATTCATCCTCTACTCAGGTGATAGACAGATATATTAACATGGTCTTTCTGATCTTCCAATAACTCTGCAAAAAGTTGACAGAAGGCCCCCACTAAAAAAGGAAGTCTGGTTCCACAGTAACGGTAATAGTAATCACAACTCCACATTTTGGTAGTTTCTAAATTAGCTAATAATGAATAAAAGTGCCATAACTTAGAGTAAATCAGATTTAATTACCAAGGTTGTGATATGGCATTTAAAAAATAACAAGAAACCAGTCGGTCATCAGGTTTTTCCCCCCAGTCTCAATTTGTGAGAACCATGGCACAGATAATCTACCACCTTATGAAAGCTGTTAAACAAACCGCTTATCTTAACTTGTACAAAGTCATACTCACTGAATAAAGAATGAAGAAATATTCCTCTAAAAGCAGAGATGTGTTTGACACAAATGTTTTACAGACTGAACTTGAGATTAAGCTGTCACGAGACTAGCATTGGCAAAGTAATGATGTCCTGTGTAACAGAATTTTAATTATTCAGAATAATATGAGGAGAGGAATTGTTTAGCTTATAAGTGAGAAGCTGAGTTCTGCCAACACTTTTTTCCTTCATAGAGAGAGCTATCAACTCCTTTTGTTGAGTTGTAGACTGGTTTACCGTAGAGATTGAAAAACAAGCTAGAGTTCCAAAAAATGATGAATTGTTAACCTTTGAAGTAAAAGAAACAATTGCATACTTTGTATTCCTCTCTAGAAATGTATATCATTATGTCTCAAAAAACAGCCTGCAAAACAAATTTTACAGTTCTGATTTCCAGAATTATGGTCTCTGTGACCAAATGTACCTTCCAGTGATTAAAAATAAATAAATGAGTAAATAAAGTTCTCAGAAAAAAGAGAAGTTTTTCCACAGTTTACAAACAGTTATTGCAATAAAATGTGACTGGTATAAAAAGTTCTATATGGTTGATTATTTTTTAAAGGATGTATAATTTGGGTATTGTGTGAAACCTTAAAAATCAGGATATCAGTTTCTAATTAATTAGTGTTAAAGCACCATGTTAAAGACTCTGTACAGTAGGGGTATTTGTATTTTCTTTTAAATCAGTGAGGGCAGGTCAGTATCAGTGATAAAATATTGAAGAGGATAGGTTTCAGATGTCATTTTATGTAGCAGCTCATACATTCCTGAAAGTTCACATATAGAACTAATAACTGTTTCTTTTTCTGCTTTAATAAGACCTAAAAATACTACTGGATCCTCTAAATGACAAAGCCCTGTCAGAGTTGTAAAGGCTTGTAAATTCTACCCACATAGTTCATGGAACTGAACAAATAACTCCTCTGAAATTACACTGTAGTCTCAACATTAAATCCTAAGTCTATCAACATGAGTTTTGTAGGCTAAGCATTAAGATTGATTCCTGTATTCCCCAGATACTGCTATGCTGAAGTAAAAGAGGCAGAAGGAGATGGAACAGTTCGTTTGTGACTGAATATGAAGAGACTCCAACATAGAGATTATTTCATCATCTAAGAGGCAGAAGAGCATCGGTTCCAAATCACTAGCCTGTCACCATAACATTGTTCTACAATGGGTTTACTAGCTCTAGGTGAAAATAATGAAACAAGCCTCCAAACTTAAGTACAGGAAAGAAATTTTTTGAAAAATCAATTAAATAAAATTTTAATTTAAATTTTTAAGTTCCAGATCAATTGACAGCTGGTTTAAAGCCAAAGTCTGTTTTCCTACATTGTGTCAATAGAAACACAATTTAGTTTTAACCAAAGTCAAAGCAATAGGTTTCATCAGGATTTTTAGAGGAGTATTGCTGAACTGTACAGAACTAAATATTGTCCTTTCTGATTTGAAAGGAAACACCACCATGTTTAAAACAAACAAATCTGTCTTCACTACAGGCCTCTGGAGAGTGCTTGGTTTGATCTTTGACAAATATTTATCTTATGATGAAAAAATTCTAACTCTAGATATTTCAGTTTTTTATCTCCATTAACTAAAAAGAGAAGAAAGGTAGTGATGATAGTCACAGATGTCTAAGTTTCTGAAGTTTAGAGTTAAATAAGTTGAAGCTTGTCCAAGATGCCCATTTTAGGTAGGGGTCATTAGTGATTCATAGATACCCACAGTGTAGACATCTGTGGGCAAACTAGCTGACTAGCTGTCTGCATAAAACATTACCTACAAGCTCAGGCAGAAGGAAACTCCTCTCATATAAGCTACAAAATTTAATTTTGTACAGTTACTTGCTAGATTCATAGAACAAGGAACAAATTAAAAGCATATTTTTATCACATCTCAAAATAAAGTTAGTATTATTTATGCAAGAATCTTTTGGTACTCTGAAGATTTATTGTAATCAGTGATTGCAGTGGGAAAAATCTCTTCTGTCTGTTTGGCTTCATCTTTGAATTGTTATGTGCGTGTTTAAAAATATTTTGAACTGTTAGGATGCTAAAAGCTTTGACTGATGCAAAACTAAGATGAACGACTTTATGCCTGAAATAATTTTGTTACTTTTTTTTTTGACATTAGTAGAAAATTCTAGACATGGTCAATCACCTTGAAATATGAAGAAGACTAAAAAATTCAATTGCATGAGCTAACTTTCTGAAGTTTTGTTTTGCATATATAAAAGAAATTAATGAAAATTGAGCCACAACAGGAACCAAGGTGCTCAGAAAAGAAATATACACAATAATAGGTTTCATTCCTGTAGATTTCTATTCATTTTCACGAGGTAAGCAATGTCAAATATATTGTACGGGTCTTCTAGAATTGACTGTGCAACTGTTCCATTAAATTCATAAAATATCAGTTAAGACAGGTTACCACAGAAATTACAAGAGAAAAAGCTCAAGTGAGTTACTTCATCACATTTACAAATGGCCCTGTCATATAATAGCTCAGTTTGGCCTTGGTTTCTTTGCATTTAAAAAAGCCATCACAATAAACCTTTGATTCACTAGACTTTTCAAAAACCCTTTACTGTATTTTATGACTTTATATTGCACACATTTTCTTATAAGAACTTCTCTTACAAGTCTGTATTACCCTCTACCATCTCAAATCCCCTTTGGGGATATTGTATATCCTATCTCAAGTTTATGGGAAGATATATATATATATATCTGCATGAATACGTTTCTGTATGTTTGCATTCACCAAATTCAGTCTGCCAGCCATAAAGTAATCAACTTGGCCCTCGGTTCTCCAAGCGGAATATCATGCTCTTCAAGGTTCAAAGCACTTCAGATCTTTCAAACAGTCTCTTCAGCACAAGTTTCCTCCCCCATTTCTTCATGCACAGTAAAAATTTTCTTAGAGCTGTGCTTTCCTTGCAAAAAAATTGAAGGGATAGAGGTGTTCAAGGTATCACAGAAACACATCATTTCAAATTGTATCAAAGCTGAGTTGGATAAAAGTGATGAAGTTTTACCTGTCATGAGACATACCCTCTGCAAACTGAGATTAATTTAAACTTGTCATGTATTTCTGCTTTCACTTTTATTTACGTTGTGAAAGGAACAGCTGATGAATACTTTCTGACATGGTTTTGTGGGGGTTTTTTTGGGTTTTTTTATTAGTACTGAAAAAGAAAAGTATTATGGGGAACAAATGACACACTCTAGAAGCAGTTGATTGGTTGTCATTACATTGTGAAGTTCTAGCCAGAAATATGATTTTTGTTTAGTAGTTAATTAATATGGGAATTAGGCCTTGCGTTCTTCCCAAATTGTAATGAATAACAGAAGATTTTTGGGGCCAGTGATGAGCCTGGCTTTCCCTTGTCCAGCCTATGACCTTGGACAATTTATGCACCACCATATTACTGAGCATTTAAAATGAACAAACAGAATAAATAAATACAAATATAAAAGCATTTGGAAGCAAACAAAGGAAAAAAAGGAAACAAATCAGCATTGTTTGGCTGTGTTAACAAGATGGTATTTTTTAAGGTTAATTTGATATTTCAACAGGAGGCTTAAGTTAAAACATAGACACATACTGTAGCTGTTAAAGTTCAAGCCAGGATGATGCTCTGAAATAAAAAGGGATATTGGAAATATCTCACCTTCTGTAGCATATTGTAGCAACAGCTGAAAGGTTCATCATGCTGATTTTGGGCTGCTGAGGACAAGTGGCTGGAACAGGAAGCTAATGTCTCTCTTCTGTTTATGACTCTCTTCAGTGTCTGGCAAAAGAGAAAGCAAAATCCTTCCAGAAAATTTTGAAGGGAGTAGATTTCAGCTCCAATGAAATCTTTGTTGAGAGTGTTTAATTTCTACATAATACATGCAAAACAAGTGTCTTATTCATTCACATTTTATAGATGTAATGTGTTACTCAACCCAGTAAAACTTTTATTCTATGTAGGTTAGGTCTAATAATACCTTCTAAGATCATTAGTCATACCTAGTTCAAGACAAAGAAAACTGACTAAAACCAGTGTCCAAAGCAACATACACCTGGAGGTGGAAGGCAGGGAGAAGCCTTCCCTGCTTTTCTTACTGTGCAATAAATGTGTCATCATTCAGTCTCCTCCTGGAATTTCTACCACATATGTTCCAAGTTCTTGTTCTTGAGAATATTGTTTATTAATTTTTTTACATCTATTGTTATTTGAAGAGAAGCCAGGCTAGAGGACAAGTGGGATCATGCAGAACAACCAGGAGGATACTTTTGTGTTATTGGTTATTTAAACAATGATATCAGTACTGATTCTGTTTTAACTTATGTAAATATATCTGAATAAAAAGGGATTTCCAAATTTAGAATGCATGAATTTTATATTTTTTTAATGTCATTTCTAGAGGTCTTTGACCACAACATAGAAAGATAGAAGTTCGTGAGTTCCTAAATCATTCTAATGGCTGTATTTGCATCTGTCCTTCAAAAATAACATTTATTCTTACTTGGACAAACATCATAATCAGCATGAAGAATATTGTTACAGGATGTCCGAAGTGCTGGTGTGCAAAACTGTTCACTTTAGATATTTAGAAAGCCTTATTTATGACTAGTATGATAAAGATGAAAATAGATGACGAGTCAAACAATGTGCTGTGAAAAAATATTTTTATTACCATTGTTATCACTTTTATTTGCTCTATGTTTAAACTTAAAATTTTTAACACATAATTCATAATTTATTTTTTTAAACTTGTTTGTTTTCAAAGTTTACTAGTAGCAATATGTGAGAGAAACTCCCATATTTATATTTATATTTATATTTATGCCCTTCTCAGGACTACAGATCACAAGGATATGCTCAGTCATATCTAATAACAAAAAAATAGTAGGTGTTCATTGCATCTATCTATAAAGTCAACTAGAGCAATACTGTCTGTCTGCCATATTTTTTTTCTTTTTCTTTTTCTTTCTCTTTTTCTCTTTTTCTTTCTCTTTTTCTCTTTTTTCCTTTTTTCTTTCTTTTTCTTTTCCTTTTTCTTTTTCTTTTTCTTTTTCTTTTTCTTTTTCTTTTTCTTTTTCTTTTTCTTTTTCTTTTTCTTTTTCTTTTTCTTTTTCTCCTTTTCTCTTTGTCTTTCTCTTTTTCTTTTTCTCCTTTTCTCTTTGTCTTTCTCTTTTTTCTCTTTTCCTCCTTCTCTTTTTCTCTTTTCTCTTTTGCTTTTTCTCTTTTTCTCCTTTTCATTATCTCTTTTTCTTTTTCTCCTTTTCTCTTTTTCTTTTTCCTCTTTTCTTTTTCTCCTTTTCTTTTTCTCTTTTTCTTTTTCCCCTCTTCTTTTTCTTCTTTTTTTTTCCCCTTTTTCTT
>VXBQ01006195.1:1666059-1689595 GCA_013400175.1 Phainopepla nitens | reverse complement strand
TTTCCTCCTTTTTTTTTTTTTTTTCCCTAGGCTTAAAGGTTTTTTCTTAGGAGAGGAAAAGAATGAGTCTCACAGTTTAGCCGTGAGATCTAAGGACTAAACATCTGCCTAAGCACATGAGAGAACACACAGAGCTGTTTCAGTCGGCTCAGTTGCCTACTGTGTCAGTGGCTTAGAGTTAAGCAAAAAAGGAAATGTACTGAAACAAGATAATGTTAGCCTACAAAGGGAAAGAATTCCATTGTCACTGAAGTACTGAAAGGAGCAACCTGCAAAAAGTCATATTATTTCTAAATACCAGCAAGCAGAGCAGTTCTTTCAATTCAGCTGTGTTCTTTCAGAAAGCAGGTGTAGAAAGATAGTAAGAATGTTATTTTAGCTATTAAAACAGTTTCTGGCTATAATATGAAAGGAACCAAGCAATGATGTCAGCCACTTCACAATATGGGAAAAGTGTTAGCATTCCATCAGCTTGTTCCATTACTTTCTTTTGAGCTATTAGCCATTTGTAAACATGAGTTCATTATCATATAAGACATTAAGTAACCCAAACAATCCAATATTCTCAACCATACTGCACAAATTCTAGATGATCTGTTTACTCATATGTCTCCTACTTTTCATGCTGTGCAAATACTTTAAAATTTTTCTCCAGTTAGTTGTAATGCTATTGACTCTTTACCATCATGCTTTACTTCTGTGTTTGCAACTCTACCTGTGGCTGAAGTAGCAAAAGCGGTAGTTGAGTTTTCAAACTCATACTTAGAATTGTATTTTTTAAAATGTAAAATTTTCCTCTTATGTGTCACAGATTTATGGCAATAAAAGCTTCTGACTATTTTTTCAACATAGCTTTGTGCATAGGATATACTTGATTACATAACTCTTTTATCAGTCATAAATCAGCCTTTCACTATACCCAGCAAGAAGGACAGCTACACTAGAATATTCAGTGTTCTGTGATTTTCCTTCTTAGATTTCCTGAAATTAATTGAAGGAGGAATTTATAACTTCAAGTTATAAAGCCTAAAACATTCATATACCTTATCTTGTCTGCTCAAAAATTAAGACATGTCTGTAGAAGGGACAGATGGTGGGAAATGAGGAGGAATGCACATATGTGTATGCAATGCATATACAGAAGGGGGAAAAAAAAAGCACCACCCAGAGCTTTGGATTACCTCCTGATCAGGTTTCAGCTCTGAAATATGAACTTGTTCATTAGGGTCATGACTGAGTTTCACCTTAAATCTAATCAAAATAAATTCCTTCATCCCAAGTAAACAGCAAGCTTGCATTATGGATGCACATTATCAGCACATTTAGTAATTTTTAGCAGAAATCAGCAATACACTAGGAGTGGAAAATTGTAGTCTTTTCCTAATTTCAAAGATAAGTTCAATAGGTTAGAGTTGTTAAGTATAGAACAGCTGGAAAAACAAAGTAATAGAAAACCACCAAGTTAATTGTGAAAAAAATCTGTTCCCACATCAATAATATCAGAGTACTGCACATAGAAAGTTTTGGGGTTTTTGTTTGTTTGTTTGTTTTGGGGGGAGGGTTTTTGTTTCTTTTTTTAGAGACATTTTTGTTTGCTTGTTTGTTTGTTTTCTGGCCTAAAAGATGGCATATAAAAGTGGCAAGAATGAGGAATTGCAACTTGCCCAAATTTCCCAAAATACTGATCAGTGTCACATCAGGGAAAACATGGGGAAAATCCCAATGAAGTCATGAAGGCAGCTGCTAAAGAAACAGTTGCAAGGAGCACAGATTTCAAAAATCCAAGGAGCCAAAATGTAAGACTCTGTGTGTTGTATCAATAGACAACTGGAAAACAAGAACTACAACATGCAAGCAAGGAAGGTAACTGTGACAGGAAGGATATGGTTTCTCCCACCTTCTTGAAATCAGGAAGTGTGCTGCTTTCAATGAAGTCTGCTGGGATGGCTTTCTCAGCTAGAGAAAACAAATTTTTGGGGCCAAAGTGAAAACAAGCACGAAAATTTGGCATGGCCAGTATGGTCTTGGCTAAAAGAAGTTTATGCATTGCAAAGGAAAAGACGCAAGATTGTTCCAATCAAACAGCAAAAGAACATGAACCATATTTTCATAGGCTGTATTTGAATGCCTCATTACTCCTTTGTTACAAAGGAGCCTTTTCTCACCCAGAAAAGCAATCTCAAAACTACTCATTTTAGTATCAATTTAACCCTCACTTACATTTACTTGGAAAATTTATTTTGAAGATTTGGAATTTTCTGAAAAAAGATGCATTTTGAGAAAAAAATCCACAGCCAGCTCTACATTTCTAGTACCCCTACTACTTTCTGTAGATATATAATACAAATTATTTTTCATTCTCAGCTACTTTTTCCCCCAAAATAGTTTCTTATTTGCAGTTTCAATCTGTCAACAAACTTGATAATAAAATAAAAAGAATAAAAATAATACTTGGCTCAAATTTCTATATTTTTCTAGCAGGGTCCTTTGTAGAGGAAAGGGCAAATATGATGTGCATACTCTCACACAGATGTGCATATAAGAACACAGGAAAAATATTATTACCTATTTTCTATGTTAATGATGATGGTGACGATGATTATTAATAATAATAATAATATTAGTTTCCAAATATTTTTGAATCAGAGATGTGTAGTTAATTTCCTCTTCCCTTGCACCTGGTTCTCTTTTGTGTCTTTATTTCTTCAACGTGAATCTGCAATATTCGTTTAACTACAAATACAATCTGAACTATCTGTTCCTTAGGTCCATGATTGAACCTTTGCTTAATTTTCTGGTCACTGATGGACCTGTGGCTCTGTGTCCAGGGAGAAATCTAGGAGGAGAGGGGAAGGTACTGTTCATATTCTTCTGCAGAATTAGTGAGCTTTTGCCTCTGGCATCAGGTTAGAATGTCCCTTCTGATTATGGTCTGCTGCCAGACTCCGAGGATGTGACCGTACATTTCAAAAAGCAGAGAAAAATGAATGTTACTTCAAATTACTTCTCCACTTTCTAAGTTAAATATATGCTAGAATAATGAAGAAGTCTGAACTGGACACCTTTTCATTTTAACACTAATTTGATATGCCTAAGTGGCACAGGGAATATAAAATGTCATTAAAAAAACAAACAAATATGATTATGAAAGTGCTTTTTTAAAACTTCTAAGAATGCAACTTCTTCATTTTTATTAGGAATTTTAAGCAATTTCTCTTTCACCGGATGCTGAAGGCCTTAACAATCTGGAGTGATTTTTCTCTTAGCAGTTCTCCTTGGTCAAACCTGTCCCTAATGTACTTTGCTGCTATTTCTCCTCGTATGTGGCCCAACGTGGGCATCCTAGAATCTACGTTCCAAAGAAGGGCTGCATTCTCGTCTGCTCTATTTAAATTTATCAGCCAACTGGAAGAGCTAGTCATCATCTTTTTCCACAGTGTTCATAGACCTAGAGAAAACCCAGTCTGACTCTAAAAAGCTTTTTCAGGTCATAGTGCAGCTTTCTTCATATATAAAAATAAAAAGAAATAAAAGAAATATGACCTAGTTCTGAAGAAATACATATTTCCTCCATGTAGTCCATCTCAAAATTCCTTTTACCCTCATCAAAACAATCTTTTCAGTACAGAGTTTTAAAGAAAAATAATAATTTTCAACACTTGTCACTTTAAATATAAACACATTATCAGCAGTGAATACAGATATAATAGATCTCAAACATAAGAGTAAATTTAAGTATCTCCATATCTTTAATGAATTTTGCTGATTTTTTTGACCCTTTTCCAGCTCAGTCTGAAGTTCCCAAGGGTGATTAGACTGCTGTGATAGGTTAAATACTAGTTGAACATGATATAAACTAGTAGAGAAATTTCCCATGAAACATATATTGAAAATAACAAAAAAAAAAATCTGCTTAATGTCACATCTGACTGATAAATATCCCTTTGTTACTACTCAAGGGAACTACAGAGGAGGACGTGAAGAGGGCTTGGCTCATGCTGGCTCTAAGGCAGAGCATAAACTCCATTTTTACTTTCTGTGCATGATACTTGCATTATAGATTGAGGGGTGAGTCTGTTTTATTTTAAGATTTTTTCATTTTACATTTTTATTACATTTTTAGCTTATTTGTTAGAATTTAAAATGAAAAATCAGAATAATACTCCCTCTAGTAGCTGCTAAAATGTAATATCAAAGGAATTCTTGAAAAGTTTATAAATGCTGTGTTTAAAAGCCTTAATGAACATATATTCCTTCAGTTTGCTTCACTAGTTTTCCCCCTTTTTTATTTTGACCTCCAACAATTGGTAATATAAAATCAAGTATTTTCCCAACAGTTATTCATCATTAGTCAGATGCCTATGAGAAATGTGCAGTTTGGCTTCATTCAATTTTCACATATAAACCTTTCCCAACTGGGGTGATTCTCTCTTAACCAGAAAAATGCAGAAACTGTAAGCATGGTGCAAAGTTTCTCACTCAGGGGTACATGACAGTTAGGCTTTCAGCTATTTAGTGTTCAGCAGACAATACCAGAAAAGAAGTGAGAAAGTGAAGATTTTAGTGGACAGCACAAACTCCTGTAACTTAATTCTGTGAGGCTGGGTTACAGTCAAATTTTAATTTTTTTTTTAATATGTAACTGTTTTAAAAGAATATTTAGAATATTGTACAAAAAATAGCAGTATCCTGACTGATGCAAAGTTTGTATTTGAATTATGTTTTTTTCATAGAATATAAGCTGAATAAAATATTTTGCAAGTGTATTTCTTTATAGCTGTTTACTAATTCTTTTGTATGACCTCCTACTCCCCGTTTGAGAGATAGGAATAAGCATAGAGAGAAAATGGAAGAGACAAGCTTTCTGTTGTAAATTCTTACTCACTTGCCTTGGTTTTCCTTTTTTATACTTCTTATTATTTCAGTGTTGTCATCTACAATACCACCAGCTTATCTTGGTTGTATTGAGATGTTTACATTAGTATGGCTGAATCTGTCAATAATGATAAAACGGAGAGATTTTCTGGAATGTGTTTTGTGGCAGAGCTCTTTGACAGAGTTCTAACTGCTGTTTTGGAAAACATTTTTATAATCATGAAGCCTCAAATAGTCTTACCTTTTGAATCATGGATATTGAAATCAGTGGTTTTCATTGAAATATATAACAAACATATCATTAGACTAGGAGATATCATCATGGGAAGGAATTTTATTTTGAAAAATAGGTCATATGGGAATAATAGCTAATAAAGAAAAAAATAAGTAAAAAAATCACTCTGCTTTCACTTAATTACATTTTATGTTATTTATACAGTGTTTGGAATTGATTTTAACTCCAGACTGGTACAATTCCAGGTAATTTTTTTAAGAAGGAAATGTATAGCAATTTTACTTGTAAATTAAAAATTTTTGATTTTATGGATGAATAGCAAAGGTTTCTTTGTGACACTGTGGTTGTACTTTCCTGCTTTATCTATTTGAAGCTTGAAAACCTGAAAAAAAGCCACTGACAGTTCTAAGAGTAATGAATCACATTCACTCAATTATTACTTTTCTTTTTTTTTTTAACTAATGGGCATCACAGGATATTAGAAATTCATTTTTGTTTCAATTTCCTAATATGATGCCAAATGTCTTAGTAAGTATGGGATGAGATGAATATCAACTCATACTCCTTGTTTGTGCTTTCTGGATTTGAGCACTTCGGCTATATATATATGTATATATCTCACTATGTCTTACCACGCAGTTAGAGATTTTTATGAAGCTGAAGAAGTATCTTTAATTATTATCAACATGTGTCAAAATAATACTATATCTGTGAGGGCCCAGGTTTGGAAGGACTAAAGGGTAGATGAATGCTTGGTCCTTTTATTACTTTAGTCTACCTGGACACTTGGGTTCTTGAAAAGCAGAAAGACATTTGCTCATTGCTGAGTGCAATGGGAACTCAGCTACATAATTAAAAAATGGTCTCCATTATTAGGAATCTCATGTCTAAATAAAGGAGAGGGGGAAAAATGCATTGCCAGAGAAAGAAATAAGGCACTCTTTTGTGATCACAGGACCTGTGACAATGCTAAAAGTACAGGATGCCCCCTTCCCAGTCTTTTTGCAGAATCACAAAAGGAGTAAGGTTGGAAGGGGTCACTGGAGGTCATTTAGCCCAACCACTCCTGTTCAGGTAGCATCCCCTGGAGTATGTTACTCAGGATTGTGTCGGGAGAGGCTTTGAATATCTCTAGAGAAGGAGACTCCTCAACCTTTATAGGTAGCCCTACTGACTACAAAAGGCTCTTTACAGACTGGTTTATAAAATATTTTATGGGAAGGAGATGTCCTAAAAGGACAGAGAAGCAACAGAAAAGAGAGTTTAATTGTAAAAGGCTGAGTTGTTCCAAAGGAAAATAGTTTTTGATGAAGCATAGACTTTATCATATTCTACAAAGAGAACAAACAAAATTAGTTATTCAAAGATTTCCTGTGGATGGTAAGAATTACAACAAATTTAGCTCCATATTTTTTTTAAGGCACAATAATGTTTTAAAATATTAACATTTATATACTAAAGAACTAATGGAAATATTAGAAAAATAAAACCAGGAATTTAAAATAGATAATTTTCTTCATGAGGTATGAAGAAAATAAGGAATTTTCTTCCTTAAGCTAATGTAGAATATTGGGATGTATCATTTTAACATAATTTGCTTCATTATTTCTCACATTTGTTCCTGCCCTGCTTAATCACATCTGTCTGTAAAAGCTCTGTTCAGACGCCTTCCTTTGTGATGAGTCATGGCAAGACTGGCACTGAGTGTCCTGTATTCTTTGTTCTGTGGAGCTGTTGTAACACAAGCTGTCTTTTTGCATCATTATTTTCTTACTTCACAGCATGAAATAAATAGCACAAAGTAATGGGCTTAGCCAGTGAGTTGTATTTCTAAGAAAATAATAAATACTGGAGGAAGTAAAACCATTTCTTTTCCAACCGAGTTGTTATCAGACAACTGGAACTACTACAAGTTGAATTGTGTTTGTTGCCAACTCATCTTCACCACCTGAAGCAAGTATGTTTATCTTGTAATCCTCCCTTTCTGGGGTTTCAGCTGTCTGTGATCCAAATTCTGGTTTGGAAACAGTACAGCTGTCTAACTCCAGCTTAGGCTTCTGATAAGACAGAGATGAGAAAAAGCAGAAAGGAAGCATACAAGCTAGAGCAGTGCAAAATAACAGAAGCAAACTCACAGAAGAAAGATGAAAGAGTTTAGATAGTAATAAAAAATATTTAAATTATAATTATAGTAACTCACAGATTCAAAATAAAAAAAAAACTGTAGACTGGAAACTGTAAAATCCTAAGGGAGTCAGAAGGGCATCTCACCCACAAAATGGATCAATCTGTTTGGACCATTAGCTTCCTCACCAAAAAGGACTGCAGCGTCTTGTCGAAAAGATTAGAGGATGGGATCAAAACTTAGCCTAATAGCCTGTTTGCCTTGCCTGTCTCACCTGTGTATCAGTTAGCAAATAACTGTTTTATACTCTTACCTGGTGAATATACTAATTCTGGCATCTGTGTGGGTACAGTTGATTAAAAAGATGTGACAGAGGAAGAGAAGGTGACAGAAAGATAAAATTTATGCTTTTGTTAGTGTGATTCTTAATGGTGGCTTATGGTGGCTGGTAAGGCTATAGATATTTTCTCATATTTTGGAATGTTTCTTGATTTATGTATTATAATTCATAATCTTGAACAAGCACTCACTCTCAGTACTGTGATGTAATGTGGCTGTAGCCCTACCCAGTTTACTGTGAAAATGCAACTTTTTTTTTGTTTTTCCTTTTATTAGTGGTTTGTGTGCACAGGTGTAAGTGTGCTTCTGTGTACCAGAAAAAAAAAAAAAATCAAATGTTATTTCACCAGTGAAACACCTGTATTAACGCCAGTGTGGTTTGGTACCCTTTACAGGATGAAATGGTGAACTCTGACATGCAGAAATAGGATGTGTTCCATAACTTGAAAATTGGAATTCAATGGTTTATAAATGGGATACATTCCACTCATGTGTTACAAGCATATATTTCAGGTGCATAAATACTTAATTCTGTACAGCTATATTAGTATTGTTTCCCGATGAAGCATTCCTTGATATATTGCTCTTTCGTGGTTCATGTAAAATGCTATCTTCTTTCATGTCTTACTTCACTGAAGTTGTAATGAGTGTGTGATAAATCTGGTATAAATAAAATAGGAGAGTTGCAATAGATGAGGAAGAAAGACAACCTGGTCTGATGTTTCTGCAAGTCACTTACAGCGACTATCAGAATACTGCTTGCTAGGGGTAAAACCTGTCATTTTCCTAACCAGTCATGGAAAATACAAAACTTGTTTTGATGCACTGTTTTATTTTCGCTCCTTGCAAACAAAAGTTGTTGCTAAAATTCTCCATAGGCAACAGAAATCATGGCAGCATAAACAGTCACTCTCATTAAAGAAGTAAAAACACTTCATATCCCTCAGCTGGGGAAGCACATTATAAACCAAATTGAACTGTAGTTGATTTGGCACCACCTGAAACTGATGTAAGACTGCAGTGGAACTGCATGGGCAACAGAGAAATAATCCATGAGTGTGTTTTTTAACTCTTTCTGCATTGTATTTTTATTTTGTCTGGTCAATTTCGTTAACATTGTAATAGTACATTAGGAAGTTCTGGAGATTTAGGGACTGCAACTAAAACTCTGTCTACCTAAAATGTATCTGTGATAAATAGTTGAAATTAGGAAAGAAAAGTAAAATGGACATTCAATTACAGACCAGAAATTTTCTTCAGTATTTTATGTCATCAGCCACAGAACCAAAAATGTTTAACCCTGGATATCTTTATACCACAAACATACAACGAAAGCTATGCTGCTAAACAGATCACTATGCAGTGAAAAATACAGACTGAGTAGGTAGGTAGTGTTAAGATGTCATTGTAGCAAACCAGTTCCACATTTGTTTGACTTGATAAAGATTGTGCAAAATGAGTACAGCTCAGAGTTCTAATGTATTCAGTATTTAATTACTTTTCACTCTGTCTTGTATTTTTGGGTGCAGACTGATAGTAATATTCCTAGGAATTTGTTGAAACTTACAGAAATAAAGAAAATATATAAATGTATATAAATGTTTCAAGGAAAATGTAGTCTTGTGTGTGAGATGAGTATTAGGGTAAAATTTCATCCATGACAGGGTGAGGAAAAAAAATCTAGACATCAAAGTAATCTCTGACACTGCTACTAATATTACACTGTTTATAGAGCATAGTTTTGTGTATTTCATTCTACTTTCTTTACTTTTCTGCCATGCTTCTATTTCTGCTGACTTAGTGAATTTTTAAGAGGAAAGTGAAATATGTTTTCTGACACTTCCTGCTCCACCTCTTCAACCCTTTCCTCATTACACCTGAGCTATGTAAACCCATTGGATGTCTTTATTTATACTTGATAATCTTTTACTCTGTCTGGTTTTTAAATACCTACAAGTGATAGATGAGTTTAAGAGGCTATTTCTCTGGCCCATTATATTAAGAACAATTTTCATTGCATTTCTTCCTTTCTAAAAATGTCAAAAATTAGATAGTCACTCGGTTCACAGGAAAACTAGCATCTTTTGCATAGTGCATAGCTCTGCATGGCAGAGGAGCTAGTAAATTTTGGAAAGCAAATTTAGAGACTAGATGATTAATCTTTAAACTTCTGACTGATGTGCCATATACAATGCATCAATGAAATGTGCTTCCCCAGTAGTCTCTTACACCTGGTGTACTCTGACATTTCCTTTGAGAACATGGATGTTCATTTGAAAAGTATTGATGGAAGTAGAATTGCAGCTTTCAGGTTTAGATTGGTGATAGGTGAGACTCAGAAGGTTTGGAATTTCTGTTTGATTGAGATGAGCATCTACATGTTCACAGGCTTAGCTGAAGCTTATTAGGGCTACAGAAGCCACTTGAGTCTGAAAAATTGGGGCAGAAATCTGGAAAGAGGATTTCTTGTCAGATTTTTTTAGCAGTCTCAGTCTTAGAAGAAAATGCCATGAGAACAGCTTTTCACAATATTTTGGCACCTTTTTTTCCAGCCCCAGACATAACATGGCACTGAAAGAAGACAGAGAAGCATAACTCTTGCCTGAACTAAAAAAGAAAAGTCTTTAAGTTTTAGAATTGAGACAATTTTTTGCCAGTCTCTGAGAATATTTTTTTGCCTCTTTTGAACTCATTCTCCTCTCTTTAGCCAGGCTCCGGAGAGAAAAGATGCACACGTATTAACCATTTCATTAAGTAAAAGGCAGTCATTGCTTTAGTCCTTGAGTAAACTCATCTTTTAATGTGATGAACAGCTACAGCTTTATCCTGCCGTTATTTCTTTAACAGCATGTGACAGTGTCAGTGGGACAGACGTGTTTTTCTCGAACAGCTACACCGCCATAAACATTTACGCTAAAATGTCAAGAAGACATTTCATTTTCAATATTTTTTAATGTTCCACTCCAATTGCTAAGTCAAAAACAGGAAACAATGAATATTTCACTCAGCTCTTCTTCACCCAGACCTAGTTGCTTTTCAGTCAAGTAAAAATAATTAAAAAGAAAAAAAATGTTTTGAATTTCAGAAGATTCTTACAGCATTATTAACTTTCATTAAGTTTTAGGGATGTAGACTATGCATTTGCTATCACATTGTATTCTAAGGAGTAGGACTTAATTCAAAGCTCTAAAAGTCACAGATTTCCAGAAAGTCTTCATGTGGTCTGTATGATTTCTTTATTTACCTAGACCATCTCATTTCTGCTCTTTAATGTCTCTTGTATGTTGCCGAATGCATCTCTGTAGCAATTATTATGAATATTAAAATATAATGTAATAACGTGGAAGTTATAGAAAATAATAAATTGATTTGAAAGTTATACTTTGTTCATTAAGGAACAGAGATAAATCAGATAGTAGTTTATATTCAAAGAAAAGCAAATTTGGGCAATAACCTCCATCTCCTTAGAACCTTTAGAAAGGACACTACCAGTTTAATCCCACAAACAATGAAAGGCAGAGGGAGAAAAAAAAGAAAAAAAATCTGATCTGCAAAATTCAGATAGAAAAAGCTATCATTAAATTTAGGAACTATTTTTTATCTTAGTTAGCATCTAAGTAATGGCTTCAGTTATTACAATTTGACATGTAAATAATATTGATTACCCTGGCATGTGAATAGATTAAAAAAGCTCCAATATTTTAAATTAGATTACTTATTTTATATTTAATTTTATGAACCATGTAGTACTAATTGTTGTCAAATATTAAGGTTATTACTGAAGATAATATGCTCTCTATCTAGAATGTTGTGCACTAAATTCACATCCATTGCATGATAGCAGATTTTATATCCCTAGGAATATAGGAAAGAATATATGCAACATACTGCGACATCGGCATCTTAAAAGAGCTCATATTGACATTTGAAAAAAGGCAGTTATGTTCCTTTAGTAAGTAGGATCTACTTGCCTGTGGGAAAATCCTAATTTTTTGCAACAAAGGAACCCACTAAAAAGGACTTACCTTACTTATACAAGTAAAGGAACCCAGTCTTTCCAAAAACACAAACCATTGTCAAAAGAGCTAATTTGTTTTGATAAAACTGGGATTTTGAAGCAATTTTCTTTCACTAAAATACATTCTTCATCAACATGAGTGTATATACCATATGTTGAAAATCTGGAATTTAAGGCTTTTCCTTTTGACTGAGGAAGAGGTCTTGTCATGCTGTATAATCACATAATGTATCAAAAGTATGGGGATTGCTTCCTGTATATATCCTATTCTCATCTATGTATGTAGGTACACATTTCTTCTTTCTTGTACTGAAGCAGAAAAACTATGTACATTCTCTGACTATTTAACTAAATGAACATAACCTTTCCTTGGTCATATTTCAGTATGGACAATAAGTAGTAAAAAAAAAGAAGAAAAATGGTACTGACTATATAGAACACTGAGAAGAAATTCAGATAATTCTTTGGACAATCAGAAAAATTTTCATTGTAATCCATCAGAAAATATTATATTTTATGATCAGGAAATTAAAAATCCATGTGTATTTAATTATTTTATTTTCTATTCTCCCTTTGTTATGACTGATTTTAGAAATCAGAATATTCATGGAATAAAACCATAATGAGTATTGTAAAAAACAAAGACTCAAGTATGGCTACAGGCTTACAAAGTAGACAGATTCCATATTTATGGCATTTTTCTCAGCAAGTGAAAATTTTGACATTGATGGAAATGTTGTGGTTTTTTAAATCAATGGAAAAAGAATACATGGTAACTCTTTTATTATTTAAGATAGGAATGGTCATTAATTGCTCCCTCAGGCAATCGTAACCATTCCCTAAAAATCTTACAAATACTTCAGAAGTTATTTTCAACGAACAAACTTGTCATATTTGTAACATGCCATTTAAAATTTGATTCATATTTTAAGAAGAATAGTTGAGAAATATATTGTCAAGTTTTAATAAAAAAAATTAAATCACAATAGAAAGGGGTGGAGATGGACGGAAAAGGAAAAAAAAAAAATGCAGCTTCCACACTACTGTTCAGATATCTTGCACTTATTTTAGCAAGACTCACAGATACTCACAAAGACAGTTTTTAGAATAATTTCTCAAGAGATTATGTAATGAGATCAGACCAAAAGCTAATTGCCACATAAAAGAGCAAGGAGCAAAAAACCCAAGAAAAATATGTCCACTGAAGTAATTGGATAAAAAAAAAATATATCAGCATTGCTAGTTCTCAGTTGTTTCCACCTTAAACATGCTAATACAAGTAAAGAATTGATCTAATTTGATTGCTGAGCAAAAATCAAAGAACTCTGCTAGTACCTTTCCTGAACACACCAGAATTCTTTTCGAGAAGATCAGCTAGAATTGAGCAAATAATATATTAGAAATGCAAACCCATAGAAAACAGAACACTTGCATATAATTTCCAGGATAAATAAGGGGAAAAAAAAGTAAAGAGTTTGGAGAAAACTTCTATTACTGTTACTGATTATTCCCTTGATGATATAGTATATGAGAAAAGAATACTATAATTGAGGGTTATTGCAGCTTCTTTCTATCTCTAAACTGTATTATTCTGAATAGTCTGGTTTCAAGCTATAACCTCACTCATCTCAAAATTTTGGCAACCAACTTTGGTATTCCAAAAGACTACGGAAGAAAAAACTTATGTTCATACTTTAATTTTTTATTTCATTCATTGTGATTTTTGCTTCCTAATATTTAATTAGTATTTCCCTTGGTTCAGATTCATTTCATTTTTCCTGTCGTTACACATTTCTGAAAAGATTCTGACTCTGTCTTCCTCAATGAGGTAGCTGAATACAGTTATGACCATGGAGAAAAAGTAAATGTTAAAAAGAATAGGATTAGAAACATTAGAATAAAGTAGCAAATACAGTCAGCTGACAATATAGTATGAATTAGTACAAAATTACTAATATTTTAGGAATAACAAATGTTAATGGATTATAACTTTCAATTGTTAAGTCTGAATTACATGAGATGAGGAGGGGAAGGGAAACATGTAATGCCTAAAAGAAAATTATATGAAAATACAAGCCAGCATAAAGTTTGTTAAAAGGGGAGTGAGAATCCTCCAATTTCTAGGCCTCCATAATGTTTGTAAAACTTTATCAATAATACCAGAAATAATTGTGAGAAAAAAATTAAACAATGAGAAAGAAGTAATGCAAAGTATCATGGTTTTCATGCAGCCTTGAAAAAAGCTTCAATAATCTCTTAATGGTGTGTATGTAATGCTTAAATGGTAATATTAAGAGTATTCAAAAACAATATTACACATTTGATAATGACACATAGCCCTTCACTTTAATCAAGATTTGAGTACTCTGAGTAATTTTGGAAGGGAACATATTGTTGATAATTGTGAAGCTAAGTATGTTATAGATGAGAGCCAAGATAATAATAGAGAGTCAAGATAATAATAGGTTGGAATTTTATTGTGGAAAACTCATACAACAAATTAAAAAAATCATGCAGATTATTATTATTAGTAGTAGTAGTAGTCGTAGTAGTAGTAGTAAACAATAAGTAATAATAAAGTAGTAATAATACTTTTTTAAAAATATGTAAATTAAATTGGAAGGACATATTTTATCTTTTTCTATCATGTCCATATGCTCAAATAATATTTCCTAGACTTCCACTTCAGTCCTAACTTGAGCATCATCCAAAGCTTGCAACATGCTAATACCACTCCCTCAAGAACAAATTATTTGACAGTTTCAAAATAAATTTCTGGAAGAAATGGACTGAATGAAGAACCATCTTTTTCCAGGAAGCAGAATTTGATCTAGAATAGGTTAAAGATAAGCAGAACAGTGCACCGGGGAGACTGGTGTTTATGGAATGAGGTAATCTAAGGCTACTAGTAATTTAGAGCACAGGAGATTCTTCTTGCAGATTTGCTTTGCAGGTATAAAGCTGTGGAACCAAGGTAAGGCTGCACAGAAGCCATCAAAACCAGTTCCCGTGCAGAGAGACTGATAAGTCCTTCAGGCTTCTTCATATGTATAGGGCTCTGTTACTTCTAGAAATTGGCTTGAATTTCACTGTCAGCATAGAGGCAATACAGGCCCACAGTTCTAAAATATTAACAAATACCTTCTAATGAAATCCCTTTCTCTCCCCCTTTGCATTACCCAACTAAGCAGTGCACAAACACACTATGAGCACCTACACTAGATACAGAAACCTAGATAATACTAGCAATATTTACAATGAGCAATTTCATACTGTGAGACGACACTCTGCATAATCCAAGTAGATTGTTCAAGATACTAAGGGCATAATTCAGTATTAGTGAGACTAATATTTTGTGTACAACTTTTATTATTTTGTTAATGGAATACAATTAACTGAGCCTTTAGAACACAAAACTGCTGAATTCTTGGGGGGCAGACCATGATTGAAAGAAAATGAGATCCAGAGATCACCAAAACTGTGTGAATTAGAGAACAATTATTTTATTTCAGTTATCAACATATGAGAACAATGACCTGACTATCAGTAGTATAGTAAAATCATCAAAAGCTCAGATATAAAAAAGCAATAAAAGTATTTATAAACATTTTATAACACTTTTATTATGATTGGAAATATGCAGGTGTTAAAATATTAGTAAGTTTTGACATTGTATTGCTACTGCTTAAGAACAGCTTTAGAAACCTTAGATTTTCTGGTCTGATGCGCAGAAGATTGAGAGTGTGCCACATGTGTTAAAGATTACCCCCTGTGACAGGGTCAAAGTTGAACATGTGCATTGAATATATGCAAATGTCCATAAAGAAATCTTGCTAAATCTACAGTGCCATGCATTTTTACCAAAACATAAAGACAGTTTATGGTCCTTGGAAGAAAGGGAAGGCAACAAATGCATTGTGAACTTATGAAGAGGGAAAAAAATAAGGGCCTGAGCCCAAATAGAACTTAAACTGTCTACTGCCATAAATGACAAGAAAAATATTTCTATAGATACATCAGCAACACAAGGAGGGCTAAGGAGAACCTCCGTCCTTTATTGGATGCAGGGGGAAACAATAGTGAAAAAGAATGAGGAAAAGGTAGAAGTATGTAATGGCTTCTTTACCCCAGTTGTTAACAGTAAGACCAGTTGTTCTCCAGGTACCCAGACCCCTGAGCTGGAAGACAGGGACAAAGAGCAGAAGAAAGCCCCCATAATCCAAGGGAAAATCATCAACACCCTACTACAACACTCAGACACAAGTCCATGGGACCGGATGGGATCCACCCGAGGGGACTGAGAGAGATGTTGGAAGTTCTCGCCAAGCCCCTTTCAATCATTTACCAACAGTTCCGGCTAACGAAGCAGGACCCAAATGACTGAAAGTTATTGTGATGCCCACTTGCTAAGAGGGGCTGGAAGGGATCCAGGGAACTAAAGGCCTCTCAGTCTGACCTCAGTGCTGGGGAAGGTTATAGAATAGGTTGTCTTAAGTGCCATCACATGACATATGCAGGACAACCAGGGCATCAGGCCCAGCTAACACGAGTTTAGGAGAGGCAGGTCCTGCTTGATTGAACTGATCTTCTATGACAGCATGCAGTCCTTGGTGGGTGAAAGGCTGTCTTTATGGACTTTAAAAAGCTTTGATACTACTTCCCACAGCATTCTCCTGGAGAAAATGACTGCTTGTGGCTTGGACAGGTGCACTCTTCACTAGGTAAAGAACTGGATAGATTTAGAACACAAAGCTGCTGAATTCTTGGGGGGCAGACCATGATTGAAAGAAAATGAGATCCAGAGATCACCAAAACTGTGTGAATTAGAGAACAATTAGGTCCAGAGGGTGGTGGTGAATGGAGTTAAATCCAGCTAGCAACCAGTCTCCAGGTCTCAGTATTTGTGCCAGTCCTGTTCAATATCTTTCTCAGCTATCTGAATGAGGGGATTGAATGCACTTTCAGTCAATTTAGAGTATACCAAGTTTGACAGAAGTGTTGGTTTGCTTGTGCGTAGGAAGGTCAGAGGGATCTGGACTAGGTTAATGGGCTGAAGTAATGGTCTGAGGTTGAAAAATGTCATGTTCCTAGTCGTGCATTTGTGTCACAACAACTCCGTGAGAGGTTACAAGCTGAAAGTAGAATAGTTGGCAAGATACCTGTCAGAAAAGGACTTCACTCTCTATGCTTGGAGAGATTTGAGGCTTTTGGTAGACAGACAACTGAATACTATATGCCCAGGTGGCCAGCAAGGCCAGTGGCATCCTGGTTCATATCAGAAATACTTTGGCCCATAGGACTAGGATAGTGATCATCACCTTGTACTGGTGAAGCTGTACCTCAAATCCTGCATTAAGTTTGGGGCACCTCATTACAAGGAAGACATTGAGGAATTGAATGGTGTCCAAATAAGGCCAACAAAACTGGTTCTGAAATATTAATGGTTTGAGAGAAAGATTGATTTCTGCTTTCAGTAAGGTTGTATAGACCATGATCATCAAAATGGTTTACAAACATAATTTTTTATTTGTCTCTAAACTTCAGTATGTTTGTGGACTTATCTAATTTTATCTTCATCTTACTAACAAACTCAACTTTTTTTAACTTGGTTTCCAGTGGCTTTAAGTTATGTCTTTGCCACCCTACAACTCAGTTAGTGGAATTTGCTACATTGTACCTTAATGTGAGGAATTAATCAGAATTCAGAATGCAGATTTCATATACAAAACAAAATGGTAAGGACAGAAAAAGTACCAAAGGGGAAAAAAAAGCCAACAAACAAAATCAACCAAATTAAAAAAGACCACAAAAAAAACCCCCCAAAAAAGCCACCAAAACAAAAACAAACAAAAAACGAAACCAAAACAAAAAATACACACACACACACCACACAAAATTCAAAATCATCACTGACAAAAGAATACCTGAAAATATAAAAAAAAATATATTATTTCTCAGAGCACATCTTTTCAGAAATGGCTTTGCAACCTGAATGTATATGCAATGCATGAAAATGGATGTAAAATAAAATTCCTATGCTCACAGAGAAGATAACATGATACATCTTTGAGTTATATAATCCATACATCACCTATTTCATCCACCCAGTGTAATCAAATGTTTTTTCATGACATTTGTTTAAGGCATGTACGGGGATAGCATAGCACAGTGTATTTATTTGTCATGATTCAATGGTATCTCCAACAGTACACCTTTATATGCATTTTTATGTGTAAGAGCTGTATAGGTTAATGCAAAGTTTTATGCTTATCTAGAGAATAATTCAATTTTTTCTCAGAGCCCTAAAGATTTTGGGTTAGTTGTATATTCTTTCATTCCTTATATATATATGTTGTGTATGATTTGTAAGAAAAACTTGGGTCTTATATTGATTTTATTCAAGGATTTTGGTTCATCCAACTTCAAAGTTGCTACCTTGAGTCTCTAAAATTTCTGAAATGTCATGCCAAGTTTTGGAAAAAAGTGCATCATAATCCCAGATCAGACAGAGTCTCATGTGTACTGCTCTGCAAGAAATTTGAAAGCTAGCAGAATGATGGTAATTTAACCAACTCTCAGAATAAACATATCTAAAAGTAATAATAACTTAAAACAGTTAGTTAAATAAAAAGGCAATTTTTGTTATTGCTTGGTTCAATTTTTATCATTCCCTGCCTTTTGCTTTTCTGCTGAAATAAAACCACTTCTAAACTTTGATAGTTTATTTTCATGTTTAAACAGATGGCTGATAAAAGCTTATGCAACTCAGACATCTCACCTAACCATTAATCTTCATTTCAGAGCAAGTGCTGAACATTAGTTGACACAATTCTCTGGGGACTATTTGAAATAAAATCCCAGATACCTCCTCTCCTTTAACTTATAAAGTTAACCTTTACTTTATCCTACTGCAGCTTTACTTTTTAAAACAAAGTAGATAAAGGACAATGAAACCATTTCTACATTTTTTTCTCAATTAATGCATTTCTTTCTCTTTTTGAAAAATGTAAGAGGCAGTTCACAGTTCATGCTTCTGCAACCTAAGCTCAAAGCTCACTAACTAACAGATCACTAACAATGACCTTTTTCTTCAATTTCTTGTTATGTACAATGTCTGAAAATGTTGGTGTGCTCCACAGAACTCTGAAACCCATTTAGCATCATGGATTAGCAACTCACAGAAGACTGACAGATTTTGTACCAAACATGCAGGTATATATCTGTGAGAAGAAGGCAACAAGACAATAGCTACAGCAAAAGACTTTTTGTACTTGGATAATTCAGAAATTGAGTATGGTTTTGAGATTACTGAATGTTAAGATAAGAGAAGTAGATCTTCAAGAAGCTCAGCATTTCAGCTCATGGCTAAAACAGTTTTCTGGCTTTCATCAAAAAGTAAGCATCACACTCAGACTACAGAGGTATATATGATTCAGTTCTTGGTCCCATTTCTAGTGTTCTCAAGGAATAATAGCCTTACTACTTTTTTATAGGCTTCCCATAAGTTCCTCTTCAGATGTTTTGCCACAGTTAGTGTGCATCATAGAAAAATGTATTCTAGATGTTCCTTAATAATAGAATCCATAGAAATAATATTGAAGAAATCAAAAGATTCTACTAAATTTGATCTGACTGAGGCCTAGAATGAGAAAATGCAGCCCCGAAATTATGTATTGTCAGGTTGTTTTTTTTTTTTCTTCCTCTTCATGTCTAGAATAGTTTCTGTAGATATGCTTTCACTTTGGAGAGTGAAAAAAGACACTGATGAAGGTGAAATATTCTATTTGATAGTGGATCTTCCAAAACTGAGAGAAACCAATCTAATCTTTGGAGCAGCTGCATATTTCTAATAGTATTTTATTTCTTATTAAAAAAAATGGTAAAAGTTAATCCACTCTATTCTTTCTTGAAAAATGTTTTTTAAATATTAATGAAACATGAAGCATGTTTAGTGGTACTTTTAAAGCCTTATTAACTCATGGAATCAGAGTCCAATGAGAAAAAACAAAAAGCTTGCCCAGTCTGTTGGCGGGTTGTGGTTTATTTCTTATTTAATTGTTTTTGCCAAGCATATACATTATTGTAGACTCATTTCATTTTGCTGACATATGCAATAGTAAAGAAAATAAAATTAAATAGAATTGTAGTTAGCTTTATAAAACTTGGAGGATGGTAGTTGATGATCTTCAGACAGTATTTTTGTTAGAAAAACAATAAGAATGACTGACTTGTGCCACTACATAGTTGGGAAAATCTTAAGTATTAACAAAGTATAATTTGCAAAAAATATAAATTTGTTACTAAAGCTAAATATTAGTGCTCTACATAAAACTCGCTGTGAAAATTTCTCCATTAAAAGGTATGTGTAGCTTCATGGAGGTGTAGTGATAAGAAAGAAGTAAAGTTTGTTTCTTATTATATACTGCTCAGAAGGCACTGCTGCTTTAATAGACTCCTCTAATCTTCATTTCTTGATTTATGCTCCCATCCACAACTTGAATTGGGAGTGATGTGTATCTCACAGTCTGCAGGTTTAAAAGCACTACATTTGCAAAATAGCTATGTTATGACAAATCAACTCTCAAAGATGAGTAAATTAATTCCCCCTGTTTTGTTAATGTTTTAATATCTGATGTAGAACTTAACTCTAGCATATTACATGATTGCTTGTCTAAAAATCTTCTTGTATTGTTCTACATTATAGAGCTGTCATTTAAGAACATACTTGTTTTTAATCAGGTTTTCCCTACCTTTTTAAATGAAATGTGAAAAAAATATTAGTGAATAGACCGAGTAAAGACTAATACTGTGCACTTTGGTAACCTAATTATTTTTGTTTAATTATGCAAGTTTCTTGCAAACTTGTTCTTATGCTTGTAAACTTTCAAATTATTAAGGGACTCAAACTAGCATTTCCTGAAGTGACGTGGATGTCAGCCATCACTGTAAAACTACAGAGGCATTTCACAGATCAGCCACTGTGTGGATAAGAATAAGGAGGTCCTATCTGTTTGTGAGACTAATGAGTAAAAATATAATTAATCTACTTCTCTGAATGACTGTCCTTTGGCAGAATCCAAATAGTGTACTTGGCCAGTTAAAAAACTGATGGATAATTTTATCAGCTTCTTTATTGGTATTCATGAGAATCAAACGCAAGACTAGAGAACCCACTTTGTGGTGGTTATTTTGTCCTGGGCAAATCTAACATCTGAGCCTGAAGAGAGTAAGCACTCCTTGCTGATTCATGTGAAGGGTGTGACTGATTGTTTTATTTTATTATTTTGAACATAAACTGTGGATTTTTACCTAAATTGTCAATGAAAACCAACACTGAAATTCAAATGTGCATTTTATTTGTGGATGTATATATTTATATGAAAAAATTGCTGCAGAAAATTTTATAATCTGTAATATTTGTTTATAACACATAATTTTTTTTTTTAGGTATGCACAGTAAATGCAAAGCCTTTTGTTTCTTGCAATTACAACTCCCTATCTGAAATCTGGAAGGAAGGTTGAAGTACAAGCAGGGGTTAATTACACATATTCAGTGGTATCAGCAGACTATTTGTCAGTTTACAAAACAGTAAAACCATGAACTATGATCAAGGTGTAGATATTCAGTATTCACTGAGAAATGCAGAATCAGCATTTTCCAGGAAAATGTAAGTATCTCTCAACACATGACATGCAGGCAATTTACATTTGCGTTATATGAATTTCTTCTTCAAGTAGGATGTTCTAGACAGCCAGCAATATATATATATATATATACATATGTATACATATGTATGAAAATATATGTTTATATCCCAGAACAAAGTTTTCTAAAGCAAGATACCATCCTTTCTTTTGCTCTTTTTAGAAGAACAAGCTTCTGATTTGTTTGGAGTAATTATTACCTAAAAACCAATATAAACAAAAGGTTTCTAGGTATGGCTTTTATGACCAATATCTAGAGATACAGCCAGTGCTAGAAAATAAGTGTAAACCCTTAGTAAATACATAGAAAATGGAACTATTTTTTCCCAATCCATAGTAATAAATATTTTTGTAATTATTAGTGTTCTTCATCTTCTTCCAGAATTATATGTCGCTTGTTGGTGGTATTTTCTGGCCTAGTATAGCAAATTTTTTCTGTCTTTTCCACAAAAAAAACCCCTATCTTTCATCCATTCTTAGTAACAGGTAAAGTGTAATTCAGCCTTATAAAAAATCCCAACCTAATAAGTACCATATGACGAGTGTGCATCTAATAGAGTAGTTTTCTATTTCCTAAATTCTAGCATCCTTGGACCGTAGGTTATAGATTCTATTTTATGTCCTTATTTGCAATACTATTAACATAGAATGAAAAGATAGATTGATTGATTGAATGATTGATTGAAAAAAAACTTTTATATTAATATTTCCTTTATAAGGATTTTCTCAGATAAAAAATCGAAAAATTAAAGAGTAGGAAGAGGATGGAAAACTCATGTACCCATTTATTTAAGGAGCCTTTCTTTCCTGCTCACTTGTCTGCATATACATTTAGTAATTAATCTAAATTGCATCGCTTTGGATGGCAAATTTTTTGGCCTACATTGTACTGCATAATTTTCTAATTCTGTTTCCTCTAGGGATGAACATAGTAGTCAACAAAAGACACATGAACCTGAGTGTACAGCACAGTCAATAAATCTGCTAAAAACTGAAGATTGATTGTTTTAGGCTGAAATTCCATATCTTCCTGTCTTTAAATTTGCATATGAAAAAAATTTTCTAATTTATGTAATTTTTATATTTATGTATCTCTGTATATTGTGAGTATTGATATATAATATATATCAATGTCTAGAATATGGGTCTGCAACAGGACTACAGTAATCTCTGCTACTCAATTCTACATGGGACCAGCCCTTCCAAATTATCTTTTCCCCTGTTGCATTGGATCAATACTGGTGCAATCAATGGACATAAGTTGATAAGGCATCTGGCACTTGAAAATTACCAGAAAAGCTTTTGATGTTTATGGTATGCTTTCCCCACAAAACTCTATCTCCTTAGCATTTGCATGCGATATATCACATACCACAGGCAATGCTGCAAAGACAATTTAATTGAAGGGCTGTAATGAGAACCAGGTATTTGTGATGGCAGATTCTTGGAGTCAGGATGTCTCATGACTCACAGTTCTGTGTAAGTTTGGCTTTTGTACTGGCTTAATTTTATTGTTGTCTTTAATTTGTTTCCTCATTCTGCCTTTTTAAAGTATGGGTGTAACTCACAGAGTCCCAGAACGGGAAATGTTGGAAGGAACCACAGTGGGCCATCTGATCCAACCTTCCTGCTTAAGCAGGGTCATCTTAAGCACATGACACAAAATTGCATCCAGATAATTCTTGGTATCTCCAGAGATGAAGACTCCGCAACCCCTCTGGGTAACCTTTTCCAGTGGTCAGCCTCGCAGTAAAGAGGTTTTCCTCATGTTCAGGTGGAGCTTTCTGGGCATAAGTCTCCGTCTGTTGCCTCTTGTCCTATTGGTTGACACCACTGAGAAAATCCTGGCTCTATCCTCTTTAAACCCTCCTTTGAGATACTCACAGACATTGACATGATCTCATCTCAGTCTTCCTTTCTTGATTCTAAACAGGCCCAACTATGTCAGCCTATTCTCATAAGAGAGTTGCTCCCATCACCTATCATCTTTACAGTTCTCCAGGAGCTCCATGTACTAAGGAGTGGAGAACTGGACAGAGTGATCTAGATGCAGCCTCACCAGGGATGAGTAATGCAGCTGCTCTTTCCTGGATGGAATGTGGTTCATGAAGATTCCCCCCACACACAATCTGCAACCTTAAACACCCTGCTGAGGGGTTTGGAATGGAGGATGGAGCAGAGTGGGACCCCTGTGGACAAGGCTCTGCTGAAACCCTTGCAGGGAAGGGAACTCGATGGT
>VXBQ01006195.1:1634190-1664485 GCA_013400175.1 Phainopepla nitens | reverse complement strand
CCCTCCTTTGAGATACTCACAGACATTGACATGATCTCATCTCAGTCTTCCTTTCTTGATTCTAAACAGGCCCAACTATGTCAGCCTATTCTCATAAGAGAGTTGCTCCCATCACCTATCATCTTTACAGTTCTCCAGGAGCTCCATGTACTAAGGAGTGGAGAACTGGACAGAGTGATCTAGATGCAGCCTCACCAGGGATGAGTAATGCAGCTGCTCTTTCCTGGATGGAATGTGGTTCATGAAGATTCCCCCCACACACAATCTGCAACCTTAAACACCCTGCTGAGGGGTTTGGAATGGAGGATGGAGCAGAGTGGGACCCCTGTGGACAAGGCTCTGCTGAAACCCTTGCAGGGAAGGGAACTCGATGGTGCTTTGCAGCTGATAAACCCCACAGCAGCTGTCAGCCTGGGAGACAGGAGAAGGTGTCTTGCAGCCAAGCCAGCAGCTCTGGAGAAATTGCTCTCCTCAGATGAACTTGGTTCATTGCAACCTAATTATGATACAACACACACCTCCATCCCAAAGTTACCTGTCCCAAGGTATGACCACCCCTCACTGAGCAAGTGTTCATATTTTATTGACTGTACCTTTAAGAGTGAAGCAAGGGAATTTTTCATCAATCAATAAAAAAGGTGTGTACGAATAAAGTCATTAAAGCTCTACCTAAACATAAAGAAATAGTATAAAAGTATGTTGAAATGGGGAAAATTAGGGAAGACTTCATCATAACTGCTGGGATCAGTTGATGGGCTGAACCTGTCCTCTCACTCATAGGGACAGGTAAGAACCACACTGTGTGTACTGAACACTTTTATTGAGGATTAGAATTTGTCTGTGCATTGCTTTGAATATGTTTCTGCAGTCAAATATTATCACAAACAATCCTTGAACCTTAACCTGTCACAGTTTTGTATTAACAAAGAGTGTTGTTCTCTAAACTGTTGGTGTCAGCGCTTCATGGGCTCTGGCAATTGCTGGCAGTGGGGAACATACTCAAATAAAGTGGGAAGACCAGCTCAGGGATTTCCTCTTGATGTCTGTCCCTGAATAAGTCAGTCAAACTACCCTCCAATCCAGAAGAATTGCTCAGTAAAGGGTACACATAACAAGATGCTGACAGACTGGTTGGGCACAAAGGTCTTGGCTCTCTTGGGGCACTGCCAGACAAAGCAAATAGTAAGAGGCAAGGAAATCTCCCCACTGTAAGGGCTGAGGAATTTCCCGTATTCATGTGACAATCAGCAAACTGGAGTTTGAGCAGCAGAGTTTTCATACAATATATGTGAAATTGTAAATTAATATGTATGATTAATAAAATTGTGATCATAGTGCCAGGGTCCAAAGAATACCCAAAGTCTACAATCTCTTTCCCATCCTGTCGGGAAGTTTTCCTAATCCTCATTTCAAAATGTTCCAAAATTTGAAAAGGCTACTGAATGCTACTGAATACAGAAATGCTTTCTGAATACTACTCAAAATGAATTAAAATTCCTTGCAAAATATTGTGCATTTAATTGATTAAAAGTTAAGGATGTTTTTTAACCTTTCATCTAATCCCACAGCAAAGCACAGAAAATGTTTCAGAACATATTTTTCACAAGTCTGAGGGCTGCGGTTTCAAAATCGCTGGCCTTTATCTTAGTTAATGTTTTCAGTTTGCTTGTGGACAAACACTCTCAGCATAAACACCATCACAATTGCCAATCTTGATGACTGCCTCAGCAGGACAGCTAGAGAGTTAATGGACATGAAAGCTGAAGTGGTTCAAGCTGAAAAGCACAGATCTATCCCGTTGGTAGAACACTTGTGTTTTTTCATACTGCTACAGATGGAATTTTTTATTAGGGTTACAGGCATTAGCATCTTCCCTGGTTTTGTCTTAACCAGAGAAAATAAGCAATTGCAGGAACAGGAAATGAATTTTCTGGCTACTGTTTTTCTGTGGTAAATGATATATTTCTAATGTAATTGCTAAGCCCTAAAGTGTTTTTGAATGATAGCCTATGGCATACAATATGATAGATTTGGATAATAAGATGCTGTATGAACTTCTTTTATATACTACAAAGCTCACATAGTCAGAACCTAAAAAGTAGGTATAAAATGTAACATAAAGTGAACAAGAACATTTTAGAAAGAAGTAATTTGATGTAGCTTTTCATGTCACTGTAGGTCTGAACATAAGCCTTCTCTGTGCAACCCAGAAGCTCTAAGCAGAAAAGCTTGATGTGTGTGGGGGGCAGCTGAAGGCAAATCATATAGTGCCTGAGGCAATCAGCAGTATCTCTGAATCCTCTTGGATATTTCTGAAAATGCAGTAATTCAAAAGTGTGTTATGGAGACTTATATGAAGTTAGCTCCAGTTAAAAGAGTAAAATGTGGCATTACTTCACTTCTGCTGATATCCAGAATTGTACTTGTCACCCAGTGGACACACAAATTATTCAAAGCAATCTCATGCCTCAGATGAAATATCCAGGAAAGAAAAATATTTATCATCTCAGTTACTTCTATGCCAGAGGACAGCTCAGGGAACATTACTGACTAAGAAGGCCCTTAGCATTGTACTTCTTCTCCACTTAGTAGTCATAAAATTAGTCAAGTAGGTAGTTCTTTAGTGCAACATAAGGCCAGTCACTGAAATTGCCTTTAGGAATTAACAGGATTCCTTCCTTCCCTCAAGCCACTTCTACCCAGGACCCTCCTGTCCAATTCCTGGAGCCCAGCCTGGTGGCTCCATGCCCTGGAGGAATGCAAATAGACCTTTTAGACCTGACGTTGCTTTTATGAGATGTTTTGGAAATAAGAGAACATGGTTATAAGGAAATTATAAATTTGAATTTAAATTATATGGTTTGTTTCTTAGTCTTTTACTCATTTAGTACCTAAGCTAAATTATAAAGGGAGAGAGAGGTGAAGGAATAAGAAAAACCAAAAAGGAAATAAGAAAGAAAGTAATAAAAGTAAAGAGAGGAAAAGCTCTTACATTCCAAACCAGGTCCTGCTGTAATGAGCTACATTTTTAGAACTAAATCCCATTGGCTTCCAGAAATATCTCATCAAGGGTAAACAGTAGGAGGGAAGAACTCAGGGTAAGAAGTAAGGTTTAATTACTAGAAAACTAGAGTCCACTGAAACCATTCAGTTCCCACAAACAGAAAGAAGATATCAGTATATTTGTAAATAAGATTTTTATCAACATTATAAATAGTTATTCCATAGGGTTTTCAGAATTTTGTGAGATATTATAGTGGTACAGGAATTTGTTTATTCTGAGTATGTTGTACACAGTCTCTTTAATGGAATTCATGATTAAAATAAAAGATCATCTAAAACTCATATATATAAAAAACACACTTTTTGATATTTTGTACTTTTGGGATCTGTCATAACTTGTTAAAAACTGTGAAAGTATTTTAAATATGGTGGTAGTGTGTCTTTGTCCTCTAAAAATTATAACATGGATCAATCTCCTTTACCTTTCAGCTAAAACCTAAAACAGAACTAAAAATCTTGCAGCAGAAGAATGAACCCAATTAAGGGGCCAAAGACCTAGAATAGTAGACTAATACCATCAATTGTGTTGGAAAGGTTCTCCAAGATCATCACGCCCAACCAATACCACCATCACTAAACATATTCTGTCACAGCTCAAAGTCACATCACCAGAATACAGGAAACTTTCTCCAGCAAATCACAATTTTGCCAGAAATGGACATAAATGAATATTGCATGTATGCAAAATAGATTGATATGTTCAATTACACAGAAAGGTTTTCAGGTCCAAGATTTTTCCTTAGATATTTAAGTAATACTGAGATTACCATTAAGCAGATAGAAAACCCCTAAGAATTGATCCTGGTCTCAAGCATAGGAGCCCTCACTGCAATTTTAGAGCTTGTTTCTGCTATTTTAAAGCCTTTATAATCTTTGTCTGATAAGAAATAATTAGAAGTTTAGCAGTAGTCATCAAGAACTTCTACAGTCTTTTAAAAAAAATTAAATTATTTTAATGTATTTGTAATATGTATGATTTCCTAAGGTTTGTTCTCTCTTGCTATACTCTTTACTTCTTAATAAAGAGAAAAAGATTGAGCTGTCATACTTACACAATCTATTCAAATTTGAATTACTAATAAGCATTTAATCAAATGCAATCCTAAAATTGCTCAGAATATCAGAAGGAAATTATGCTATATATTGTTTACAGAAATCAAACCCAACAAGAAGTAGCTAGAAGTTTGGAAACACACTCTGAAAAATAGTTTATCACTACTGAAAAAAATATTTTTGTCAACTTTTACAGTAATAAAGAATAAAAAAAAGAAAAATTTTCCAAAGAAAAATTCAAGTTTTCAAACCAAGACCTGAAGATTTCATTATTGGTGTTTTATTTTTTCTTTTATGAAACACCAGAATATCTAACTCTCCTTTTCCTATTCCAACTTAGATACAGATCTCACTATAAGGAAGTTTTCTAGAAAAGATAAATTTTGAGCATAAAGTTCATCTTGCAGGACTTCAGGCCAAGTGAAACAATGAAGAACTCAAAACCCTCAAGTTCCAGAGTCTTATGGAGAAATATTAAGAAACATTAATAAATGCTGGCAGAATCATTTGCTCTTTACCATAGTAAAATCTTTTGAGTAGTGGCTCTTCCTAAGTATGTATCTGTACAATGTTTACACAACAGATCCCTTTCATTATTGGTGTTTGAATAAATTTTTGTAATACAATAAACAAACAAATAATAGCAAATGAGGAATGTGCAGAGAGCAAAACAAATATAAAGTACTCTGAAGTTATTTTTAATCCTGTGATAATGTAAAATTGCTTTTTAAACAATGCCATAATAATCAGGAAATGTGCAAAAAATCACTTAAAAGCTGATGAGATTCTTAGAGGTGAATTTTATGCAAGCATTTTGTTCGCTATGGAAGAATCTATCAAAGACTGTGCAAGCATATTTAAACTTGCAAGGTGAAAAATGACAGTATTCTGTGCAAATGAGCTTGCAGTCTTTAAATTCAGTTTTAACGGTTGGATGTAATTGAACTCTATTTTCTGTATTTTAGTTGCACTGCTGATGATCCTCAATGGCCATTTCTGGCATAGATTAGGTTTCCTGTAAAAGATGAGCATCTGAAATTAAGTCAGCAAAATCAAATGCTGTAATTTAGTTTTATCTCATTATTAAAGATATAACAAGGATTATATTGCATGCTATTATTGCTTTATGTCATGTTATAGAACATTATGTTCCATCAGTGCATGGATAATCTCCATCAGGAAAGCACAGAGTAATGGTAATGTACAGCTGGGCAAATGACTAGCTTTGGGAATTTCTTGAAGGCCAAAACTGTATGAAGAAATTTTTGACAGCTGGAAAAGTACAACAGAAATATTCAAGTATGTATAACAGCAAATAATTTTCCTCATTTTCCTTGTTTGTTTGTTGTTTTATTTTTTTTAAGGGGAGCAGAAGATAGCTTTCACTGACTCAAATTCTCGGATTTGTTTTTATGCTAGAAAAATTATTTTATGGAGGCTTGGAATGCAAAACTGATTACATGTTTTTTTTCTGATTCCTCAGTTGGGTCCTTCTCTTACACTTTTTGAAATGTCCCCTTATCAACACCTTGACATGCCAGGATACTATTAAATCACTGAAGGAAATCACACATACTGGGCAAAAAGAAATATGGAAGAGAAATGAAAAGGGAAATTTAAGGTAAAATGAATTAAAAAAAAGTTGAATTTGAGAGATAAGCATAACTGAGACACTGAATCCTGCAAAGCAAATGCAGTCCAAGGATGATCTCTGAAAAGGAAATATTTGACATGTAATATATAGTGTGTTATAAATTATGTTTGTATATAGGGACAGAAAGTTAGATATTACTTTGATGAGAGCTGTCTCCATTAGAAATAAAACAGTGCATCTTTCAGCTGAAAAAATATTAACACTTCCATTGTCACTAACCCTGTGAATAACTACAGAGCTTGACATTCAAGTTTTAGGTTTGTAGTGATTAAACTCTCATTTGATGAGGACAAGTTTACCTCAACAGTTTATAGAGTTGGGGTTTTTTTTCTCATTGCAGATATTCAAAATTAATATAAAGAAAACAAATTGCATATATTAATAAGCTACCAGTCTTCAGATCTCTCAGAAGTGTGACTAGGAACTAGGAATAATAATTGCTGTAGACACCAGCCCCAGGGACAGTCAGCATTCAATATAACTCAGCTTATACAGGATCTACTGTTTTAACCTTTCTCGGGTTTATGCTTACATAAAACTTTGAAGAATTCTTGGATAAGACTTGACACAGAAAAGGCAGGGGTTAAAGAAGTGCCCAGGTGTACGTCAAATGGCATTTTTTGGGCATGCATATTTTTACCCTCTTATCTATTATACTGGGTTTAATTTACTGATTAAAATTAGATAATTTGTGCTCCCTACAATACCTAAGTCTTGTTTATGTTGCTGGCAGCTCCAGGAGACTTGAGGAGTGACAGTCAAAAGCCAGATGGGGTGCCAAAGACTTAGGCAGCTGAGCCAAGCCTATATGTTCCAAGAACAAATCTACAACTGGCTACAAGCTGGAAAAGAATTTCATCCTTACTACTCTTCCTATTTATTACAGCCATTAGTAGATTACTGAAGATAAACCCTAAGAAACATGCTATCACTTAGAGAATTATCAAGAACTCTATTACTCTAGAAAATGTTCATGAACTCTGATTTTTCTACTGCTGATATAACTGAAACAGAGATTACACTAAAAGTAAAATTATGTAAGAATTTTATTACATTATATCATAAAAGATGTGGAAGAGAAGGATCAAGAAGTAATTTTGAGCAAATATTTTCAAAAGATAACATAAAATGGTCCTAGATCACAGGGGCCCCTAGCAGGCCATAATACCAACAAACTTGGAGCTTAACCATAGAAAGGCTAAAATTCAGGTAGATTTTTGCTACAGAAAGGAGAGTAAGTGAGAAAAAGGTGAAGCTCTTCAGGAATCATGCCCAGGCAGATCTGCCCCTGATCAAAACAGTCTAAAGCAGAAAAATAAACCTTTATCTTTATGATACAAGATTGTGTCTGACTTGCTCTGGCATTGAGAAAGGGCATCCTGAAGGAGGCAATGGACAGATTAAACTTTGTAAAAAATCTTCCTATTTATTTGTTTTAATCCTTGGAAAAGAGGATAAAGAATAAAATTACTAGATTTGTAATAATTGTCAGTTGAAATGCAACAGATACCAGGTTGCTAAAAGAAAAAAATGAATCCAACCAGTATAGCCAAAAATAAATGGTTAGCATAGCTGAATATATTTTTTTAAAAAAGTTAATCTTTCTGTGTGAGGAAAGTTAAAACCAGCTACTTGAGGGGTTTCATCAAACAAGATGAACAAGTTCACAGGTGCAAATATCTCTGTAATATGACAGTAGTCAGAGTCTCACCTGGGGAAATAGGAAGCCAGAAGCTTGGCTACCTATCACTGCTTCCAGCAAAATTAGTATCAAAGATTAATAAATAACTTACTAAAAAATATGCACTTTTCAATTTTTTTTTCAAGCCAATTCAAAGACAAAATTTAATCAAAATTTTAGTGAAAAGACTAGAAAAACATGCTTTGTATTTGTTGGGTTTTTTTCTTCACATTGAAGAAAAAGCATTTTTTTCTTTTCCTTACATCTAAGGAAACCCTTTCTTGATCCTGGCTGGGTGAATATTCTTGAAATAAAATTTAAAAAAACAAAACAAAACACATTCACAAAAACTGAGCGTAAGATTACTTACTTACTTTTTATTTCTGAATGTAAGGTGTGGGTTTTGCATGTTGTTTTGATTTTTTTATGTTTTGTTTTGAGGGGGCTTTTTTTTTTCCTAATTTAAATAAGTCTATATATATTTGAAAGACTTTGTTTTCATTTTGTAAAAACCACATTTTTCAGGAGAAAACTAGTTTTCCTCAGACATTTTCATGCACTTCTGCTCTGAAATATAGTTGTAGTTCACAAAACTAGAGAAGAAATTATCCCCAATTAAAAAAAATCTGATTTTTAGTCAGTATTTGCCCAGTTACAACTGATGTAGCCTAAACTGGATTTGGTAATAGTAAGACAAAAAGACTGAAAAATAATGCAAGTTACTTCTGGTTTCAGATCTGCAGCAGAAAAGCAACAGCTTTTCATACAGTAGCAGTATGTGCATTAAAATAGCCTGATTTATCATCTTCAAAGTGACTAGCTGCAAAGAGTGACAGAGTAAATTGTAAGTTTCATTATAAATATAATTTTATGTTTCCTAAAATGTTATTTAGATTTTAGTATATGTTAAGAGTTCTACTTTGTCTTGATGAATACACACCAGTTACCATATTTTAGAAAGCCAATATTAAATCTCACCATGATTGAAAGCTGTAAAATAGTACTGTTTTCCTAATACCACAGATAGCCTGCTTTATGATAATTTATTAATTTAAGGATTTATGTTAGTTTTTATTTTTAAACCAAAAGCAGAAATGTTTGCTTAATGAAAAGTTCAGTGGGTTTTTTATCAAAATGCATTTTTGTGTGAATAAAGAAAGTTATATGACTCATTATATGAAAATGTATGTGTATGTATAACAAAAAATCTAATTACCACTATATTCCAGCAATAAATGTATTTTTCTATTTTAAATATTAAAGTAATTTTAAAAGACCCAAAAAACTAGTAGTAGTTGAAAAAATTTTCTTGCTATTTAGAAACCTTTCATGAACAAAGACAGCTAAATTATGTAGCTTTCTTGGACAAATAATTGGCAGTGCTGTGTGTACTCTAGAAGCAAGATAATAATTAATATGCCTAAACATCACAGAGTTAAGATCATGAGATCCTCTTGCTTGAACTAAAGGCCTAGGCTCATTAATTTACAAAATTTGTAGTCTGATTAAATTTGCAGCCCAGATGGTTGGTGGGCATGAGAACTCATTCCCTAGGGATGAGGGTCTCCAAAGAAAACTTAGTCTCTGCGAAGAATTTAAATGTCACAATGAGCAGATAGGCATGTACCTATACATTTCTTCATGCCTTTCTGTATGGAGGGACAGGCAGGTGTTTCAGTAACTGCAAAGTACGTTTCAATGCACATTTCAATAATATTAGTATTGAATCACGTCAGGTCCTTTGATATAATATAAAGTCTACTTCTTCATTCTTCGTTTTTCCTCCTTCTTCTACCCCTAACTGTGAGACAGGACTTAAAATACAGATAATAAGTGTGCAGGACTTAGTCATTCTGGTTCCTGTCAGCCCATTTCTCCAGGCTGTTGTGATCCCTCTGGATGGCAGCATGACTCTATGGTGTATCAGTGACTCCTTCCTCCCACTGTATCATCAGCAAACTTGCTGGAAGGTACAACCTACATCTTCAGCCAGATCTTGGGACAATGTGTTTAATGGAATTTTTAAACATTTGGACAAAGTTTTTTTTTTTAATTTCCTGAAAAATAATTTCTTTTCAGATATTTGGTTTAAGATGTGCAAAACATCTTTAAAAAATACAAAGAAAAAAAATTAAGTCAGGGAGTATTTTGTTGGTATATTTCATAATGTTACAAACTCACTATTATGCCAAAAGAAGCAGACCCTATTATTCTTGCTATGTAGAAATCAATGTGCAGTAGTTCATGGAGTTCCATGACGACATGATGTATTCATTATTCAGCTTCAGGATAGGAGATAACCTACTCCCCAAAACAAAGATACAGGAGTAATTTTCTTCATAACTCAACGTATTTCTACACATGCTTAGAGATCACAGTGTTTAAAACATCTATGAAAAAAGGAAAAAAAATAGGACCTGATGATTTAAGATGCATTTTTCCTGTATTTTAGGGTGTTTATCATTATTATGGGAAATGAAGGGCTGGGAAGCACAGATGACAGTCAGAAGAAAGAAATAATGGGAAATAAGACCCATCAAAAAAGAATTTAAGAGGGGAGGAAAATAGTCCCTGCATTTAGAGAAAAGTAGGTTTGAAAAAGGAGATAAAATAGATGAGAATAAACAGAAAGAGTTATGGAAAGAGGTGACATATTATCAACCAGAGAGATAAATAGGTATGTGATGGTTAGTTTCTGATCCCAAGAGAAACTGGAAAAGGGAACTTCAAAGACCTTTGCTCCTTGCAAGGGCAACTACTGGAATTCCGGAAAGTTGTTCTCCAAGATCCAAACTAGATATTTGATTTGGTTTGATCTGATTCGATTTGGTTTGGTTTGATGTGCCTTTTCTTAGAAGCCAAAATAACTGTAACATTCCGGATTTGCTTCTTTGTGAGTTAAACTGGATATGTGAACACTTTTCATTATCTTAGTAAGGCAGGCTGGTCAAAAAATAACTGGTATCTTCATTACGGTCATTCACTCTGTGCAAAGGTGAACTGAAACCAATTTATCTAAAAATTCAACCTCCTAACCTTTTTCAGACTGAATATTAAACAGTAGGACAAATTTAACACTCATCTACTCTTCATATATAGCTCTAATAATCTTGCCATCTTCAATGAGATATGCAGATTGCAAATCAGATATGATTCTGGCTTAATGGAGAAAGTCCTGTAATTCTTCTGAGAAAGTTCCAATCCGTCATGTGAGAATGGTCTTTGCAAGCTGCTGCTGCAGTAACTGTTTATAACAAGAATGGAATGAGAAGTGCAAGCTTTATGATCTGTAAGGGTTAAATTATTATAATTAAGTAGTTTTGTTGTACGTGCTCTGTTTTATTAAAAAATCCCTTAGAATCTCATACCAAGGAGAGAATATCTTTTTTACCTTTCTAAATATTACAGGAATGTATGGGAATAAGCACTCCTCTAGAAAGTCTGCAGTCAAAATAGACCTGCATACAAAACAAAACAAAACAAAACAAAACAAAATCAAACAAAACAAAACAAAACCACAAACCAACCGAACAAACAAAAACAAGCAAAAAAAGTCATAAAAGCAAGGCTTTATGTGTCTGCTTTGTTTTTATTCTTTCTTGAAATATGTCTACAAACTATTTCCTGACATTACTTTGAGTATGAATACTTCATAGATGTAAAGAAAACACCAGCTCTTAGATAATCCTAAAAGAAATATTTCAAAGTGCTGGAAATTTTACCATAGTATCATCATGTCTTTCTGCTTTAGAGAGTAATTTCAACTCCTTTCTTATCTTTGTGACATTCAGAAAATTAATGGATTATTTTCTATCTCATATTGTCATTTTATTCCTTTCTATTGAGGTTTATAGCTGTTTAAAAAATCTGTAATAATATTTAATTAGGATGAAAAAGGTTAATTTAATTATCATAAAAACTTAAAGTTTGTGTATCAAAGGGGTATTAAAAATACCACATTTTAGTAAGAGCATTTACATTTAAATAAGATGGAAAAATTGAAATGTCCTGTATTTCTCTCAGGTTGCAATTTAGGCAAAACTGAGATCCCAGGACCTCAGATAGAAATCTAGTCTTCCTGTCAGATAAGGGCATTTAAGAATTCTGAGGCCTTCCTTTGGTAAGTGTAAAGGTTCTTCAAGACCCCTAACTATGAGTACTATTGCATTTTCCTCCTCCTGAGCAGCCTATTTCACTCTCACACTCAATTGCAATCTATATTTAGTTAGAGTTTCTTAGACATTGATTACATATCCAGTATAGCACAAATCACTACTCTTACTCTAAGCATGATGAATGCAAATATGATTGCACTGAAATTCATTAAATGTAGAGATGTAGAGATGGCCATGCTTGTTTTTTTTTCTTCTTTGCATGATAAGCTCATGTTTTTTAAAGCATTTCTCCCTCAGCCTGAAAAGTGCATGCCTGTAGAGCATGATATCCAGTGTGTCCAAAGACACAGAATAAAATATTTTCCTGATGAAATATGCCTCTTTTCTGATAGGAATACACTATCCACAAAGTCAGAGAGAAAGGGACCAGGTTAGGGCCATGAGACAAATAAGAAAATAAGGTTCTTCTGCTCTGATTCGTCTTCTAGAATTGTACCGATTCCTACACAGTGCTGGTCCATTATGGGCCATGTGATATGTTTGGTAGAAAAAATATCTTGCAGATTTGAAGAGTAGCAGAAGCCATCTAACTTGTATAAATGCTTGCTTTATGAGCCAAAAATTCAACTTGTCCTTTTTTTAGGTTTTTGAGTTGCTGTCATAACACATATTTTAAAATTATTTAATATCAGTTCTTTCTCATTTATTTGTTTGCAAATTTTCTGTGCTCTAAATCCTTTAAGAGGATTGGCTGTTATTTGTTTTCGATTATACAGTATCACATGTGTGAACATACACACAGATTCCTACTCATAAAAAGCCACATGTGTTAGGAACTCAAGAGGAGTGCGTGTGTATATCAACCTTACTTAAAAACATATGTACAATGCTGAGGGAGCCACATTTGACCAGCATCCAGTCCCACAGTGGGGAGTCCTCCTGTCACAGCCCAGTAGATAGAAGGGAGCTCTGGCTACATGTGCCCAGACACAGTCAATAGGGAGGCTAAGCACACATTCCTATGACTTTTTGGTGATTTTAACTCTGAATCAAAGGCCTGAGCATTCTTCAATATTTTAAGAGTGAAGACTCACTGTGTCCTTCTCAGATTAGGCTTCTTCATTCCTCTGGCAATCATTCATCCTCACAATGTGCAGTGTGTTTATAATTAATTTGATTATCTTTTAGTCAGATAACCATGTACACGCACACACACACACACACACACACACACATATGTATATATTATGCATGCACAATATGACCATACACATAGACACAACCACTCGAAAACCTCTGTAGTGCCTTGAGTGATGTGTTCAGGTCTGATCTGTCACCTCTGAAAGGAATGGAAGCATTAGAAGGTAAACAATAATGACACGGAGAAGGAATAAATATGCAACCAAATACTTTTATTTGATTCTTTTCACCTAAACCTACATTATGTGGCACATCAAGATTACCAGGAACGAGATTTCTAGAATAACTTATCAAGATGTATTAAAATACATTTGATTAATTATTTTAATATTTAGCATTATTTTATACAAATAAATCCACAAATTCTTTCTTCGCAATCAATTGAAAGGTGTTTGTTCCAGTGTACTTTTATTTTTTATAATCAACAAATTAAAGAATATGATGGACGTGAAATACTATGGTCCCATTAAAGTAGGTTTTCCATTTTTCCCATCTTTCCAGTTCTCTCACACAGGTAAATGTACAAAGATATTTGTGCAGTTTTTGCATGAAGTCTGTAAGATATAAATCCACCCAACTCCAAAGAATTTCTAGGAAAAAAAAAAAAACAAAAACCAAAAACTGGAGCAGCTAGAACAAAATCATATAACTATAACATCATATTATAGTAAACTGTGAAATAAAAGGTACTATTTGTCCCCAGCTGTCATCTTGCTTTCTTTCTGCAAGTGGTGACTGCCCTCTGTTAAATTTATGGAATCTCTGATTACATATAATGCTGTGGCACAACAAAACATGCTTAGTTGCAGAAGTTTTTAGAGCATATTCAATGACTTACTGTGATTATATCTAAAGATACAGATCATGCCCAGAGCATTACTGAAAATATCTGAAGGCATAGTTCTTGCAGGTTTTGAAGGTAATCTTGCATGATCCATGATTCCTAAAGATACTTATTTTTAGGTAATTTTACTATTTAGTTTTGTCCTTTTTCTCTATTTCTTTTTCTTTTTTCTTTTTGTTTCTTTTTGTTTCTTTCTGTCTTAAATATACTTGTCTCCATGGAAAACCAGATAATGATTAAGTCAGAGTGTATACCCTGCCAACACTGGTTTAAAGATCAAGCTTCCTTAATTTCACTGAAGGGAACATCTAACTTTACATTTGAAAATGTGAATCAATCAGGGGACCGTTTAGGTTATTTAGCTGTCTGCAAGTGATGTGACTTCTTTTTATTCCTTTTGATTGAACTGAACTGTACAGTTGTGTAAAGATTGCAAAGCATGACCATGTTTTATAGGTACCTTCTGAAAGATTTTCTCTTCAGATGTGTGAACTAGAATAAAAAGGTATTAAATCCTTATTAATGGGAACAAAATCTTAGTAGGCACCAATCTATGCAGTTTATTAGTATTAAATCAGTGGTATTTTATGACAATCTAATGAATTTTTATGAAACATTAGGAATTCCTGAGATCTACCAAAGGTTCACACTGGGATAAAATTCCAGTAAGAAATTATTTTATATTAACTGCAATGTTATATAGGTATTCAATGGCACACGTACAAGCTAGGGGCATATGATGGGCTGGGTCACAAGTGATAATAATTAGGTTGGGAGACTGAAGATCATAAATCTTTTTGCTGACTTATTTCAAAGAGCTGGTAGTAGAAATTGCTGCTGTAGCTCAATATGATCGTATCTTTACTGAAAAATGCAACAGTCGAGAAAAACTAATTATAAATTACCATTCTATTGTACTGGTTGTAGTAACAGAATATGTATCCATGTGTAATACAATTAGGGTACTAGGAATCATAGTGAAAAAAATTCTCATGAGACTGATAGGCCAGATGTTTTAAACTTTCAAGCAGAACTTTACTAAATTCATTCATTCACAGCACCCTTCACACCAATAATTAATTCTTATATGTCATGAATAACTATTAATATGAAGATGTGATTATTAGTCTTTAAAATCTCAAATTACCTGTGAGTACAAAATGCTGCATAGTTGCTAGTGGTGGTTCTGGGTGGTATTGGGTCATTGATATCAGGTTGGTCAGATTTGAGAACTCATTGGTGAGAGAAGCCAGAATTTAAGTGGTCTTGTCTTCTTTCTTTTCTGATTTTCCTTCCTCATGTCTGTTGTTGCACTATTCCCCCTCCAAATACTGAAAACAAACAAACCCACAAAGCCACCCCCGCCCCAAAAAAAAAAACAAAAAGAAAACCACCAAAAAAACAACGGAGGGCGCATCTGATCCTGATGCAGCTTACTCTGTGGTTTTGTCAGTCAATATCCCAATGAATTTGGAAGAATGTTCTGCCCATTCTCACCCCACTGCTCTCATCTTGACTTTTGGCAATTCCTGAACACTTGTAAAGGAGCATTTGAACTCGTTAGCCCCTTTGATTTGTACACATACATCCTTCTTTGCCCCTGTAGCAGTCAAATTGCTCTCATCCTTCTGCAGAATACTTATCTGTTATATCAGATTCTGCCATCACAGGTATTAGAAAACATGTATTCTGTGTTGTTAGTTATACTCATCTAGTACACATACACAGGTCCAAGATAAATTACCTATACCTGAATTAACACATTTCATGTAAATGCCATGGTATCTCGTTGGGTTACATGATATTTTTTGATCTGTCCAGCTTCCTTCTCAAGTTTCACCAGGGGTAAAACAATATCAATGTTTTAATCTACATCAAATGCATGCCACTGAAATGAGTATTTTAATTGTTTCTGGGCTTTCTTCTGATTTGGTTTGTACAATGAAGCAATCTAACAGGCATGAACAGGATTTCTTTCAGAAAAAAACTAAACATTAAAATATATACTACACGCACACCTAGTGTTAACTGTGGTTAGAAATGGTCATTCAGTGCCTCAGACCTGGCTAGCATCATAACATGATAGAGACTGGAGGTGACCTCTGGTCCATAAACCTGCTCAAAGAAGGAGCAACTGAGATCAGGTTGCTCAGTGCCTTGCTATGCGAATATCTCCAAAGATGGAGGTTCCAATCTGTTTTACTGCAGAACTATGCTTGTTCTGAGTGGAAAAAAAGTCTTTAATAAATAATCAGAATTAACTTTGTTGAATCTTGTGCCTGCTGCCTCCTGACCTACCAGTTTTAATCTCTGTGAAGAATTTGACTGCATTTTCTATACTGTCCTGTTAAATTGTTAAAAGACATGCCTAATTCTGAGTCAGAGTACTTTTAGAGTTATTTTGGAACATAATGCAACTGCTCAGAATTCTGTAGTTTATTATGCTTTAAGCTCCTTTTAACCTTTAGGCAATTTTTTTAAATCAAATCAGTAAAATTATGTGATTGGAAGAAAAATATTTATATATTGTTTAGTGTTGCACCACACAATCCCAGTTGGTTAAATGTTTTCTATTCAGTTTTTGGTTCTTCTGATAATAGATAAGAGTTATAGGAATGACTACAAAAAAAAAAAAGGAGAAATCTTTGATAGGCTCTGATGTTCAGGCCTCCTTCCTGTACCTCTAATTATTAAAACAAGGTTAAATTTATAAGTACAATATGATTAACACTACTTATTGAAATTCATGAATGATAGATAACTGAAAAGATTTGTCATTCATTTTGATTAGCAAAGAAATCTGATGCACTAACTACTTTCTTTTAAAGCAATGGTAATAAAGCCAAAGACCAGCTTCCTGTGAACACTCCCAGATAAACACGTAAAGAATTAGTGTACAAGCAAAATCTTTCTCATGTCCTGATGTGGGTAGCTATGTGCAGTACTGCCTACAGTCATTTCATCAGCACAATTAAATATTTTTAATTTTAAAGGCAGTTAACCACAGGCTCCTTTTGCATGCCTTAAAAATTCTGAATCACGAATAAATACATTTATATAAGGCTGCCTAAGGAGCAGATTGTCGCTTTTTAAAGGTTCACAAGAGGTGATCTTCCTCTCAGTTAAAAATTTGGAGTTTTAAGGCTTTATGGCTGGCTGGTTGCTTCTGTAGCCCCAAAATAGCATTTAGTACTGTAAATAAAAGCTTTTCCCCAACATACTGATTTAGTTTCACTTGGGAAAGGGAATTAATAAGACCTAATTGTGGTTTTAGATTGAAATACAGAAGTTAGTTTTCCTATTAAAAATAGGAAAAACCTAAAGTTCTCTAAAGAACTTTAGACTTATCTAAAGAATATTCTATAATGTAAAGAATAAAGACTTCTTTAAGGCTAAAGGTCAACTTCAAGCATGAAGGATAGATTAAGAACTGTATGACTAAATAATTAAAGGGATGAAAATATTACTATGCTTACAATGGAATTATATATAATATTATTACTTTATAATAGTATATAATCAGTTTCTAAGAGACATCACATGCAGCATCAGATGCACATCAGAAGCAGCACGACCTTTTGTCACTGCACAAAAGCTTTGCAAGGACTGGCCCAGCTACGTTTACCAACATGGCATTTTCTCATGTCCTTGTCTTTCAACTCACCCCAATCTGAATTCATGCAGAAGAATGATTTCACTGTAACTGCTAGTGCATTCAGCATCCCACTTACAGTAAATTGTTTACAAGGTCAGGACCTCACCAAAGAAACTGAGAGATACCCTTGGCTACATTTTTAAATGATATGAATGTACCATTGAAATCAAAAAAGAAAGAGGAAATAGCAAAAAGATATAAATCTTGAGCACAGACAAAGCCCCCTAATAATCCTATAGGCTCAACCCTCAGTTGTAGTTCTCTCACGATATCTATTCTGATTTCCAACAAATTAATTTTATAAAGTTAAACTTTTCTTCAATTAATGGTTATTTTTTATAAGATTTTTAAGAGTTTTAATAAACTTGTCAGGCTTGGTACTTGTCTCAGTTTCTGCTACATAATGAAGTCTTTTCTGTGACTGCAGGACACACAAGCAGAATTTTTAAATGAGAGACCTAATTTTGGCAGGTCTAGGTCTAAGTGCCCTGATTCTCAAGAGTCTTCTTTATTTCAAGTTCTATTAGCAATGTACGATGCTAACCCATGTCCAAGCATATCCCAGAAATCCCTCCTGAGATATTTAGCCATGTCACTTTGAAGAATACTGAAATGAGCAAGAACAGAGTTTTTTCTTTTTTTTTCTCCTTTGATTCTTTTAAATTCGTTGCTCTGACATAACCTTTGAAATAGATATCACTGTGTGAGCAGACTGAATAAAAATAGGTAAGTTTTCTGAAAAATGAAAGCATTTATAATTATATTCAAATCCTGCTAGGAATGAAATCCTACTGATTTTAATGGGATCAGAATTGGGCCCCACATCTCATCTAGTTAAGCCTCAATATTGCAACAAAGAATGGTCATTGTTTTAAGACCAGTTTAATACTTGAAGTGGGGTCATGCATGCATAGCATGATGAGCTTCATTCTAAGCTCTGAATCTCTTTGCATTAAGTCAGGTAATTTATGGTATTTGAACAGCTTCTGCAGTTGAGATGAATCTTTTTAACATTTAAATGAACAGTAGGAGTAGAAATAGCGGGGTACTGAAGAACATACAGTAAACTGTTGAACGAAGGATAGAAATAGAATAAATGAATTTTGCAAACTGTTCCTTTAGTTTGAAGGATTTAAAATAAAACCAAAGGAACATTTCCTATGTATTCACACTGTTCATAATCTCTGACAGAATTCCACTTCATATTCCTTCCATGTTGTCCTGTAGATAAAATATCATCATTGGAGTTACATCAGAAAGAAGTGACTGGGTGCTAGGAGGCAAGATGGGGAAGCAGAACTTGATAAGGAAACATTAAAATTCCCTTGGTATACTAGAGAAGTCATACTGAGTAGTAGGCTCGTATACAGAAAGGCCTTCTACCTCCTGAGAAGAAAGATGTTGCTCCAGCATCTTTAATTTTTGATTTCACAAGCATCATTTGGAAGAAATGTGCTACAGATAAATTTGATTTATTCCCTCACATTCTCATATTTGAAATTAAAACAGACTGGGCAGATGGGTATTGATCAAAAGTCTTCAAATTCAATCTCATCAAAACATGACCCTTTGTAAATTTAGTATTTAGCAAATCAGGGAATAATGCACAGATGCACACACACACACATTCCTGGCACTGACAGTCTAGAACATGAATAACAATGGTGCCATGGAACTATTGAGACCACCATTAGAAAGTGGGGAAATTATATATGGGGAGATAGTGAACATGAACATGATGATGGGAATCAGTGTTCTTCACTTACTAAAACTGCTTCTTTTTCTATTAACACACAGAAACACCACTGTTTAGGATGCAGGTCCCTAAAAAAAAGAAAGAAAAGTAAGGAAAAAGATGCTTCCAGAGATTTTAAAAGGCAAATTGAGTATTTAAATATTCAAGGAAAAGATTTTTTTTTTCTGATACTGCCACCTAGGAGGTGTTCTGTCAGAATAATAATAATTTTAAACCACTTTTAGGATGGTATTTTATTTCAGTGGTCTAAAGTAAATGAGGTTTTAATATCGTTACTGGTGATCTGGATGAGGGATCGAGTCTACCCTCAACAAATACATGGATTCACCAAGTTACGTAGGAGCGTCGATCTGCTGGAGCGTAGGAAGGCTCTGCAAAGGGATCTGGACAGGCTAGGCCCATGGGCTGAGACCAGCAGTATGAGGCTTAACCAGACCAAGAGTCAGGTCCTATATTTTGGCCACAACATCCCCAAGCCGCACTACAGGATGAGGAAGAGTGGTTGGAAAGTGGCACAATGGAAAAGTCCCTGGGGGAGCCAGTTAACAGTGGCTGAACATGAGCCAGGGTGTGACCAGGTGGCCAAGTAGACCAATGGCATCCTGGACTGTGTCAGCAATACTGTGGGCAGCAGGACCACGGCAGGGATTATTCTCCTGTATTCTGCACAGATAAGGCCAGTTCAGTTCAGGAAAGGTATTGAAGTGCTGGAGTGTGTCCAGAGAAGGGCAGCAGAGTGGGTGAAGGGTCTGGAGCACAAACTTTGTGAGGTGCAGCTGAGGGAGCAGGAGTTGTTTAGCCCAGAGAAAAGGAGGCTCAGGGGAGACCTTATCCCTCTCCACAACTACCTGAGAGGACGTAAGTTACTTTACAGGGTAAAGTAACTTACACCATCAATATTTTGAACTTCCAGAAGAGCTTCATGGCTTAATGGACATCTCAGGTCTTATCAACATCAAGATAAATAGAGGATGTTAGAATGTGCATCCAAACATATTTAAATAGTTCAATTTTCATCCTTCCTATGTATTATGGATTACATTATTTTATAGATACAATATTAGATTGCATTATAGATTATGCAATATAGGTTACACATTGCTTAGTACAGTTTTCATAGCAAATAAAAGATAACCATCCAAAAGATTTTATTTTGGCGGTTTTAATGTGTTATCAACAACAAAAACTTTGATGATGTGTTTAAGTACAGTCTTCTAAGACAGTGAACACTAGAAACTGAGAGTGCTTTCTTTTAACTCAAATATTAATGGTCTATATTTTCTGAAGTAGGAAGTTAGACATTCTGTTTCCTGTGATTAATTGGAGTTGTTCAAAAGATCACTGTGTGGGATGCATATATGTTGCCATGGATCATTACAGAAGTCTATCATGTAAACATGTTTTTAAATAAGTTTTGCAGCACTTTATTTAGTAGACCATAGGAAATAATACACCTTGTGAATTTTATATGTGGTATTATGCCACTAATGACATATTTATAGAAAACCAGAACCAATGTACATAAAAGCTTAATTCAATATTTTTAAGGTTCTAGTTTCTAAATGTAGATATTTCTTAATGACTTTCTATTAATGAAAGGTTATTACCCTGAGCTATTTACTTAGCTTCTTCCTAGTTTTAATGTGTAAAAGTAGCATTTAGAATGTGAAAATACAAGGATTTCTCTACTAACCCTCATCTATTTTAACCAATAATATGAAATTGCTGTGCTAACTTGGTCTTACTACTATCTGTTGGACATGGTTAATGTAGTAATAATGCTTTTTCTGCTTATTTAGTAAAAAGTAAAGCAAATTGATTGCTTTTTTAGTGGTTTGCTTCCCCATTCTCAATCCCACCATTCATTCAAGTTTAGTCTAAATTGTTAATATACATCCTCCCACATGTTCCTTTCTTTTCATAGCTGCATATTTTAACAGAGTTAGAAAAATTCAGAGTAGTCTTTGACAAATATTTATTTAAAATGTAAGTGCATCTAAAAATTAATAAAAAAATATGTAAGTATTATTTTTAGCTCAATGTCACTCAAATGTATTACCACCAAATTTCTATAACGATTACAAGAAGGTCCCAAGCAGACATGGACTATGTTCCACTCATGAAGCCTTAATTTTCTACCATCTCCTATTTAGTATTTATATCTAAATATTGATCTATGGTGTTTATAACAAAGTATGTATCTGCAATATAACACTGATAATTTTATTTAGAGAAATAACAAAAAAATAATTTACTTTCACAATATGTCCTACCTATTTTGAATCCCAGAGAAACCATCAGGGTTTTAGGGTGATTAAATAAAGATGCTTATATATGTCCTTAGGGCTCTGGAAGATTATTTGCTAAGTGTGTTATATTAAAATTCTGGCAAGTATCAGTTCTTTAAAATATCAGCATCAGAGTTCCATGAAAGTTCATAATTTATCTCTTGAGGGGCAGTAATTTTGGCTATAGTAATGTATTTCATCATCATTATCATAAATGAATATTTAATTTTCCAAAATTATTGTATAATTTATAGGAGTAAGATACCACTAAGTACATATCTGCATGTACTAACTCCTATTTCAGGAGCGTCTTTTTTGTTACATCAGGTTCTTAAGTCTGTCAAGAAAAAGGTTGCAAACATTAGTCTACCTATATTCCAAGAAAAAAAATGATAGAATAACACATTAATTTTAATTGTTTTGTTTTGTTTTGTTTTCATATAATAAGTAAGGAAATCACTTCATGTATTATGATAGACATGAGCTTTACCAAATCATCCAAAGACTTCAAGACAAGCTGATAGTTTTTCAGTTGTAAATCACCAAGGCTGCTCCCTTTTGTGGGTAAGCAACACACAAGTAGTCTTTGAGCTGCTTACACTTACATTTATGCTGTCCAGTTATTCATGCTGAGGTGACATACAAAACACTAAGTTGACCTTCAGATGGAATTTTGTATCAATTCTGCTGCTGCAGACAGAGCCCTTAATGTGATTGGAACGGCCTCTTACCTTGATCAGGGTTCACAGTACTTAAAATGTATGTGCAAATATATATTTGTATATTTCAATACTGAAAGCAAAATATTGTGAAAAAAGTTTAAGTTTAGGTTTGGTACCACTGTAAACTGATAGAGATTGTTAACAGAAAGGAGAATAAATATTGTTGCAGTTTTTCAATGTTCCACAGACGTTAAAAAACCTAAGGATAGAAAATGCAGCTGGCTTGTGGGCTGATGAGAACATTGTGTCCAGTTTACATTATAGAGCATTTGTTACTTTTAAATGATAGCAATATAGCACTGATAGTTGGCTAAATAACACAAACAACTTTTTCCTCCCAAAACAACAATATCTAATGATGTAGTTGGAAATTCAGTCCTTTTTTCTTCTCTGTTTGCTTTTCTTGCAGCTTTTGGAAATAGAATATTAAATATGTTCTATAAATCAATGTAATCAAGTAATAACTTGTTTCTTTATCAGTCTTTTCTTACAGCAGCACAGGACTCATGTTTAGGGGAATTTTTAATCCTTTTCAAAACCACTATTGAGGAACATATTTATTATGGATAAGGTTTGGAAATGATTGATGCTGAACCTAACAGATCTGTGATTCTGTTTTGCTTTTCCTTTTGTTCCTTCTTTGCTTTGACAACAACAACAACAACAAAAAAATCTATTATTCAGCCACTGGTATCTTTTTACCATTTACTTGACACTCATGGAATTCTAGAGTCATCTCTTTAAGATCACAAATAATTGAAACAGTACTACCAGCTTTTCTACACTTCCTTTCCAAAATCATTAGACAAGTTATCACACATTTTCCATTGAAAACCTGGTTAGAGACAGAATTTCATTTGGACAACATTTATTATCCAATATGTCCTCTAATTTTTACTAAGTTTATTATTTTGCATTCTTTAAGAGCACTAAAAAAGTACCAAACATCTTTGCTACTTATTAGCAATGGGCATGGAAACATGACTAATACTATTATGTAATAGTCACTAATAGTAACTTCAGTGTTTGCATAGTTCTTCATCTCTCTTACTACTTGCCATTTTCTAATTCTAACCCATTCCTTTATTTTACTAATAAAAGCATGAATACTAAAATACCTAGTGACATAGAAAAAGAACCTACATGTTTTTTATCTCATATGAAGATATTGGGGCCTATAACTTCTCTCTGTGTGGTAATTCTACCCAGTACATTAAAAAAGATAAACCTGCCTTGTAAATTTGTTAGACCTTTTCAGAACCTTATAGACACATAAGAAATAACCAGAAAATAATCCCAGCCTCTATAAGATGGTTGCATAGTATTAAACTATTTAATATATCTATTAATAGGGTCTAAAATTACTATTAATGATATCCAAAATACAGTTTAAATATATAAAATGATAGTTCTGAATTTTCTTTGTGATTAATAAAATCTCTGTTTCATTATTTAAGCTACTTAGTGAGTAGATTTGCATTTTTTAGTAAGTTTCTTTGGCTTATCTGTCTGTTTTTGTGGCTGTGCTTTTCTCTTCGCATCTGCACAAATTTCTATACTTCACTATTGTTTTTCTATTTGACCAAAAATATAAATTTGCTATTCCATAATAAATGTTTCATTGCTAGTCAGAAACTTTTACATACACACAGTGTTATTCAGCACTTGGAGAGACGTGCTGAACACAAGTCACTTTTTTCAAGCGACTTGACCACATCAAGTCTAAGGAAAATGTAAACAGAATATTTTTGAAGACTTTATGTCTTTTATTTCAATAGGCCTTTCTACTCTAGAAAAGACCAAGAAATACATTCCAAATATTTTTAAAATATTGCCCCCCCTTTTTTTTTAAATCTTGTTTCATGACACTTTATGACTTAGCCTAAGAAATGCTTTTTTGGGTAAAAAAGGAAAAGCCTAACTTAACACATGCTGGGGAATTTGCAAACCTTTGTGGACTTCAAAGTAGGGGATAACAGTCTACATTAGAGACCACTCAATAGAAGGAAGATAGTAGTGTTTCTTTTTAATAACCATCATACTGCAAAACACAATTTTCAAAATAAAGTGATAAATTATACAATACTATTTTTCCCTTAAATGTCATTTGAATGTATAATATAGTAATGATACGCAATGTGAAATCTATTCCTTAAATACTTTCAAATATCTAAAATAAATTTTTTAAAAAAATGTAAACTGAGAGTGTTTCTGTGTTGATTAATGTTTTAAACTTTAGGCACATGAATTTCCAAGTTGACACTTAGACCAGTGTATAGGTCTTCTAACAGAAAGAACATGAAGTTACTCTGAAATAACTAAGTATTGATATGACTGTATTGTTGATAGAAAGACTCATACAGAAATTGAATATCAATATACAGAAAATTCAGGAATCTATGAGGACATTCCTGAAACATCAAACTCTTTCCAGTTAAAGTCTTTTGTTCCAGCCTACAACACTATTTTTACCTGTGCAGGAAATAATATTGTGAGCAAAATATAATTTACTTGTGAAAATCACTGCTGGAGACTGACCCAAATAGCTTACTGAATTGTGAATGAGACTGGACAGTAACAAGACAGAGGCTATCAGCACTGATCCTCTTGTTCCATTTTTTTCAGCAGAATACAAAGGGATAGTGCCTTAAGAGCCCAAACATCCTCCTGAGTTTCCAAGAGCAACTCAAGCTACTTACTTTCTAGCACTGTTTCATCCTCAGAGTAATTAAACTTGTTGAGAGTATTCAGCTTGACATTAAGAAATTACATTTAGCTGCCCACTGTGTCTTTTGAGAAACTTGAGTATCCTAAATATTTCAGTTGGTCTGACACATATGGCAAATAAATATATAGACCATCTGTGTCTTTCAGGAATGATCTACAAGTTCTTCTTGGGCATTTTATATGTTTTAAATATCTCTAATGCCAATAAATATGAGTGAGTTTGGGATCTAAATGTAGAAGTTTGCTATGTGTGTTTACTTCATGTCAATCTTCATGTCTTCATGCAAAAGACATGTCTAAAGGCCTATTATAATAATTGTAAAACTCGAGTTCCAAGACCAGTTGTTCCAGGAGGTTATGGGAATCTTCATGAGTCCCCTGTCATGTCTTCCTGCCCTGAGTTGAAGGTCTGGGCTGTTTCAAATTACATGATGTGCAACAGTATAGGAACTCAGATGAAGTCATGAGATTTTTTTTCCAATAATCTGGCAAAGTTGTCCAGGTAACTTCGGTAATCTATACACATACTTATCTTCTACAAAGAACTCCTTTTATGTGGAGTTTAATTTTCTCCCTTCTTCTTACCTTTTCACCTACTCTTGCATTCCCATTTTTACAGTGGTGCCCTGCTTTAGAGACACCCTAATGGACACAGGTTAGGTCACCTTAGAACCGGAGAGATCTGGAATTAAAATACTGAATGGAGAAATGGTTTGTATCACACAAACGCTCTATGAGATGCTCTTTTGCTTCAGTATTTTTCAGTCCTAAAAAAAAAAAAAAAAAGAGAGAAAAGTAGTTCTGAGTGATAGCATTTCTCTCCACAGCAAGAAGAGATGAATATTGTTGTGGATGGTTTTCTGCCCACAGAGGTACTTCTTTCCATTTTCTTTATTGCAAATGTAAGAGCTTGTAGCTCCTTAAAACAGATATAATTTCTCTACTGTTAGAGAGTATATATGTGCATTCTTTTGAAGGTGGCATGATAAGTCCCATACAAGTTTTTTTACATTTCATCAGCTACAGTTGGCATTGAATAAAAAAAAATGATAGGTGGATGGTTGATTTATTCTAATGTGCAGGTCAGCTTCAAAAAGTGAAAAAACCCTCCTTACTCAATTTAACAGCGAGATTACTGTATTATACAGATGACACTAGTTACCCTGGATTGCATTATTTCAATGACATGACCTTTAGATTCTTCATCCTCTTTGAAAGGATCTTCCAGAGAGCAATGAAACATATTACTGTCTACTGCTCTGTCTCTCAGGGAAAAAATTAGTTTCTTTAATTTACTGAGATCATTTTCCTGTGAAGTTCTCATGACAAGTTTCTGGTCCTTTGTACAAATGCATTTATTCTTGATTAATTACAGTTTGGGAACTAAAGTCCTGTACTCTATTCTGCTAGCTCTAAATTCCTGTTCTGTCACTTAAATCCACAGATACATTGTATCTAGATGAACACAAGGAATCTTAATTGTATTTTGTGTGTGTGGAGAGATTTCTTTTATTTTTTCTATATAATAAAATAGTGGTGTGATTGTCTTGGAATTATTTTTTAATGTTGCTCTGAAAATTATTTTGCCCCTCTTGACTATGCATAGTAAACATAACTAAAGACATTTTCTGGGTGTATATTGCTGTGACCTAACTTTGATATTAGATATCATGTTAGATATATATTTTTTAGACATACATGTCAGACCATTGAATTTCTGTGACAGACTGGGAAAAAAAAATTACCCCTACTCAATTTTTACATTTTCCTAGAACTCATCCATTTTGATAGTTTTTTAAATTTTGCTTGCAGAAAGGAAGTAGAATTCACATACCACGGCTTTATTTTTGTAATTCATAAGTTGTTTTTGTGACTGTTCTATATTTTCAATTAAGGTGTGATTTTAATTAGTAAAAGAAATAATCATCCTACCTATTTTATTTGCATGAGTGCATGAACTCCTTTATCTCCAGATAATTATTATATTATATTATATTATATTATATTATATTATATTATATTATATTATATTATATTATATTATATTATATTATATTATATTATATTATATTATATTATATTAGATTATATTATATTACATTATATTATATTATATTATACTATAACCATAGCAGGAAATATCCTGTACTTAAGTTTCACTTAATTGTTTTTCTATCTATATTTTATCAAAACTGATTTTGCTATAATCATACCTCAAGCAGATAAATAGGAATGGCAAAAAGATATGCATCTGCAATCACATTTCAATGTCTAGTCCTATGAAGGGGATGTACCTTCAATCTGTACTACATGAAAAGACTTTAATTGGAAAAAGATCCATTGTCCAGACACAAACTATTGCTGAAGCTTCTTCAAATCCTTAATTTGAAATTCAGAGTTGAAAATTAATTAAACCCAAACCAACAAAATAAAAAAGCCAACAAACCCCCAAATTAAATAAAACCAGCATAGAGCCAAGACAAACAAAAGACAATCAACCAGCTTAGTAAAATCAACAACCAAACCACAAACCACTGCTCTTTTCTAAAAAAAATATTATGTAACAATTTTATAATAGTGGATCAGGAAATGTTGATACATTACTAGCCTGGAAGATTAATAGGACTCTTCCCCAATCTTCTTTTCCCTTGCTTTGGTGTGTCTGTATCAGACAAAAAATTCAATCTAGAAAAAAACAGGAACAGAGAAATCTTGGAAAGAGAGGAAAGTAAAATGAAATTTTTTTTCTTTAACAATGGCTAAAGGTAACTCCCACCTGTTTGTTTTTGTGCAGTTAAAATTTGTAGAAGATATTGTCTGAATATAAAGAAAGCTGGCCACCTGGCCAGCTGAGGCCACCTGGAATAGTCCTTTTGATCTTCTGATACAAATTGACACTTTCCTTTGTAGAAAAGTGTTTATATGATATTTTAACTTATATTTTAAAGTAAAAAATAGTCTATTTGGAGCTAAGTTGTATGTAATTACTGATAGAATAAGAAGAACAGTTATTTTAGGGTTTGTTTGTTTTCTCCAGTTCTTTCCCCACCAAAAAACAAATAAATAATGAAAAAAAATTTAAACTGTGTGACTCCCTGTCCTTTCTTATTTTTTGTAACATGTATCCTCTTTAATTACATGTCGTTGTCAAGGAAGGGTCAAAAGTTTCAGTCTTGCTTCACAAATATTCTTTTTCCTGTCTGTCCTGTCATTGTGCCTGAGAACTGGTAAACCTTTCATAAAATACCTTTGCCTGGTGCCTTAAAATACTGGAAAAATATACAAATACATATATACATAAAACCAGGAAAAAATCATGCAAAAGAAATAATAAATATGTCAAGTCTCTGGTTTCCACATCAAAAAAACCAAATTTCTTTTATAATCATACTATGGCAGTCATTGGCTAGCACAGCTGAGTAATGCCAGCAGTCTATCATGTTTCAGACTTTATTCCCCATTGTACTCTTGCTAGCCTTAAAATCAAATCTTCAGTGAGAAGGAATAATATAGAGCTCAAAGTAAGTTTAGAAAGATCAAAGGAGCCATTACTGAGCCAGCATTCAAACAGTGGGGAGGAAAATATGGTGTTTCTTAATTCTCCCAGATGTTGTGGAAAAAAAACAGTGAAGGGTTTTATAATGCAAAGCAAAAATCTCAAAATCAATAGGATGCTTTACTGGTACTCACAGTTGTGCCTGTAAAGCATGGGGTGGAGAGGTTAATTAATCCATTTAAAAGTCCGTATTTTGAATTAATTTAAAGTTTTCTAAAGCAAAACCAGTTTACAAATCTTGGTTTTGGAGATGGAAACAGGTATCCATAGCTTTGAACCGGTGCATAAGTGGATCAATTGCTATATAGAAATATGCTTTTAACAATAGTCAGAAAACTTTGGTGATATTATTTGGTTTTGCATGTCAGAATAGATCAGATATGTGTTATCAATCTAACACTTCAGAATTACACTGATTTGAAAACAAAATGAAAACCAAAAAAGAGGACTGAGAAAATACATTCACATTAATGTTAAGCATTCCATCCATCTCTTAAATGCAAGGAAGTATTTTACAATTTATAAATCAACCATAAATAATGCATATTTGTATAATGCATTGACATGATGTATACGTGTATTTATGTTTTTCTAGTAAATTATGGAACAGATTGCCCAGAGAGGTTGTGGAGTCTACTTCACCAGAGAGACTCAAGAGTGGTATGGACACAATCCTGTGCCATGTACTTTGGGATGACCCTGCTTGAGCAGGGAGGCTGGACCAGACGACTCCTTGTGGTCCCTTCCAACCTGACCCACTCTATGATTCTGTGATCTTAAAATTCCTAATCAACTAAAAATATATCAACAAAGGTTATATTCAAATAGCCAACAAGAAATCTTTGCATTAATCACACTCAAGGGAACAATAATTACAGTTTCATAATAATAATGCTGTTTAGCTACTGTTTGCATTCTGCCTGAATAGATCAAGGATGCAGTATGTCACTTGTCCAGGTGATTAAAAATACTTCAAAACTTGTTTAACCACACTGAAGAGATGGATTTTCTGTCATGGGCTAAGATGTTCCTGGACAGGGCATCCTTATGCAGTTAAGGAGAAGGGACTCCTACTCATACAAATCAGCATTTTCAATGGAGACACAACAGTCCAAGTCTGATATTGCACACTAAGAAACATGGTGAGATGCAGAATCTATCTTTTTCTTTGAAAACACTTAGAAAAGAAGGTGGTGAACGAGACTGTGTGAGAGACTGAAATGTTCCTGAATAATGATTCAAACAATTGGCCACTTGCAAAGCAGAGCGTGCGTTACTGGTGATGGGCAAGGTAATAGCCCAGGTGTAGAGGGTGTGATCACCAGAGGATGGCCACAGCAAACCAACCTCTTCATTCCAAACAAACTGTTCAAAAATAAACCCTACGTATATATATTTATATAAACACTGAACACTCAGTTTTATTTCACTGTAATCTGCCCCGAGGGATCTATTAACAAAAATCTGAGTTACCTTCATCTTCAGGGGTGGACTGTAACTGATAGTCAGGTTACCCTCCTGGCAGCATCAAGAGAGAGGCTGTCGGGGGTTGGGTGTTATTCCTTTTGTTCCTTTGCATTCTCTCTTGTGGAATTTTTCTCCCATTTGTTTCGGGGGAACCTGATGGCNGCAAAAGCCTTCCCCATCCTCTTCCCGTCTCTGCTACGGGGTCCCTGACTCTGTTTCTCTGTTGTTACTATTGCAGTTATTGTTGGTTTTTCTGTGTCTTGTTGTACGCACTAGTAAAGGACGGTTATTCCTTCCCCATATCCTGCCTGAAAGCCGTTTAATTTCAAAATTATAATAATTCGGAGGGAGGGGTTTTCCAAGGGAGGCTCTAGCTTTCCCTAGCAGATACCTGTCTTTTCAACCTAAGACAGAGGCTTATCCTGCACTGCTGTTTAACACCCACACCAGAAAATCAGGAAATAAGGGGAGATAACACAAGAGTTTGCCATTTGGAAAAAAAAAAAAAAAAAAA
>VXBQ01006195.1:1442340-1634177 GCA_013400175.1 Phainopepla nitens | reverse complement strand
AAAAAAAAAAAAAAAAGGAAAAGAAAAACAAGTCTTTGTTTTAGTGGTGAGGCACTTTGTTCCTTTTCAGGAAAAGCCAAATTTTCTTTGGGGGTTTCAACAAAATGTTTCTGAAAATACTCCCAGACTCACCAAACAATCGGTTAGGTAGCAATTACTATAAAGGAAAGAGTACAGCTGCTCTATTTCATAGGTTAAATCCTGACCATGCCATTTCAAAACTTCTTTGGCCCTCAGGTTTCTTTAATCTTACTGAGAAGCACCCAGGAGGAATTTAAAAGACCCTACAAAAACCTTAGCTTTCTTTTGTGTGTGTATGTGTGTGTGTGTGTGTGTGTGTGTATGAATGTTAAAAAATATGTTGCTGTATTAGTTCTAGCTTCCTTCTCTTCCTTTCCAGCTCATTCTTTGCTATATGAAATATCTAATGTCAGCTCCTTCAAGATTTTGTTAAATTTCTGCTTGTACTTTCTTTTTAATAATAACTGACCTCTTATCCCAGGCTGTTCTTGAAAAAATAAAGATTTTTTTTTTTTCTGCTTTTCTGGTAAATTACAGATCTGAATGAATTTATTTTCTGTGTGAACAAGAAAAAATATGTTGAGAATTCGGTTTTTGCAGTCAAAGAACTAGCTTTGGTTTTTGCAGAGTCTTTTGTCTGTGGTAGGATACACTATTTCTAATGGACAAGTTTTCCTTTCCTGCATAAAATCACAATAAAATGCTTTGTAAAGAATTTCTCCTTGGAGGTCAAGATAGATGCATTCTCTAATATAGCTGTGGAATGCCAAAAGACTGTCTGCAAAATGTCATGGAAGTCCTTGGATTTTCCTAAGCTGCACAGCTGTTGCTCCATACTGCTTTTAGGATAAATAAATTACATTTTATTTCGCTATAGGCTTCCACTCTCTATCTCAATGTTTGCATGAATTATAGAATAGAAAAGACAAAGCAGTGGCTTTTGCACATATAATTTTGAAATTATTATGTTGTTCTGCTTCTGAAGTAGAATGACATAGTGTTGAAAGTCAATAAAGCAGAATGAGCAAAACAAACAAAATAAAACCCCTCCATATTTCTCAAAGTCTTCCAGTTTCATTTATGTGTGAATCTCTCTTAGTCCTAATGAACCCCGTACAGATGTAAGCATCAGTATTAGACAGAGGAACAAAATTATTATCAGGACAGGGAACATGGAGTCTCTGGTCACCTGCACTGCACAGGCAACTGAATCTAGGCAAAACACAGCAAACAGATCATTCACACGCATCTCTCAGAGCATGCAGACAGCAAGCACAGAGGTCACAGAGCAAGGAAATCTGCTTTTTGTCTGGATCAAAGAGAACAGCAAGCAAATACTTGCAGAATGCAACTTCCCAAGCTCTTGGTCAAGGCTGATATTAGTTTGTAAGTTATCAGAGATCAGCAAACCCTTCAAATTTTCTGGAATTAAAAAACACAACACTTTGGTTTATGCTTAGTAGAAAATGATGTAGAGAAGTGAGGACTCCAGATAGATCAGTTTGGAAAAAGACACTGTTCTATTTTCACTAAGGAACATATAAAAATTTGTTTGCATATTATATTGCAAGAGGTGCAGAAAATAGCTACTAATAGAGATAATTCTCACACCTTTAGCTGTTTTTATTAGAAAAATCTTGGAATAGAAAATGTTATGTGCTCTCTTTAGTTTTCATGGTTTTCATTTCCACAGAAAGAGTATTGCTTTTGTATTTCATTTATTCTTTGTATTGTTTGCTTGGGGTTTTGAGATGACTGGAGTAATTGTGCAAGATAGAGATATAAATTTTCTTCCTCACTGATAACATGAAACAGAAACTGAAATGTCACCACATTTGGTTTTATGTTGACAGAACAATACCACACATCGCTTTCAATATGTACCGTTTTCTGCTTTCGTACCAGTTTGAGTACAAATGTCATACTGTAGGAATAGTTAAGCAGGAATACAAGGAAATTCTCCAGGGTAATTTGAAGGTTTTTGGAATATTTCTCCACACCTGCGGGTTAACCTGTGGCTCAGCATTTGCAGCTGTATTTGCTGTTCTGAGAAATGTTTTCAATCATATTACAATTTTTGAGTAAGAATAATTAATTACTGTAAAATATTTCTAGAACAATATTCAAAGATTATCAAATAAGGTATGCTTGTATGGGGAGGCAAATACAAACCAAAGCAGTGATTTTTTTCTGTACTGAATTCTAATAATATAACACTCTCAGAGGCATACTAAGTGCATTTGGGAAGTAGCATTATACACTAGTAAAGACAGTAATATTGCAGACCCAGGGTCCCATATAGCAAAGAAATAGTTGAATTTTAGTCTCTCTTATAGTGTGAGATATTGCCTAAGGCTCAAACAAGACCTTGACATTCAGGCTACCATTCTGTTTTCTGTACTATATGTTTTCCTGTAACTTTTTGTTGCTTCCTGTAAATGCTAACTGTTGGCATATCTCTAAGATCTTCCCCTTGCTTCCAAATCTTCCAAACCAGTCAAGGGACTGGTTTCCATTACGATGAAAACACATTTAATTACCTTCACACTTGGCACAGAGCCTTAGAAAAGATGTAGTAGCCATCTTACCAGGTTATCAGCATCATCTTCTGTTTCTTATAACAGACTTCAAAACCTTTCCCAAGACTGTAAATAAGCTTAACATTTTTTATTTTCTTCCTTTTAAAGTCTGTTTCACTAGATGGCTGTCCCTACTTTTGCAGATACAGGTCAAACTCTCACCTTCTTATGCAGAAATGGCTGTAGTCTAGACGTAGCAGTGAGACTGATTCCTGAGATCTGAGACAGTAAAGGTTTTTATGGAATTACATGTGTGAGGGCGGTATTTTCTGCACTTCATCGTACCATTTGTAAACAGAAACATTAACTTTCTTTTGTATACGGGAAACATCTACTTACTTTTTGGACAGACAAAATCCAGCACTGTTCCAGAATGCAAATACTCTGAAAGTCAGCAGACTCTTGAGATGAGCCTACACCAGCATTTTCATCATCCTCATCTTTCTCCTTCTCTTCATTACTATTGCTACATCCACTTCTTAAAGTAGCTACCTAACCTCAAACCAGGTTTGTCTCTTCAGTACAATATTCACATGATAAAAATGTGAATGATAAAAAACAGAACAGCTTTCCTATTTTCCTTTCCAGCTTTTCTTTTACAGAAGCTGATAAGCACCCCTACCCTGAGACATCCCAGCCTCAGTAGAGTTCTCAGAATGAAGAAATTTTAGAAAAGTTATCGTCTACTTTATCACCAACTTAATATTTTCGTGAGTAATTTTGGTGAGATTTTTTTTTGTGTGGTTGGTTTTGGTTTTGTATTTTTTCTTTTGAGGCCTTAGACCAGTGATGAATCGCAGGATAAGGGTGTAGAAAGGGAAATGTTTACTGCAAGGATGAAGTGAAACTGCTAAATAACTGCTGTCTTATAAAAACATTGCAGCAACCAGTGCAAGGATTCTGAGGGAGATAGCCTGACTGTCCAGCTGTGCTAGACACATCCTCCAGAGGCTGCTGCTTTCTGTGTGCTTTCACTGAGGATGAGCATTGTTCTGGTCAGGGACTGAGACAACATCAAACAGAAAAACAAAAGTTTCTTCACAGAGAGAAACCAGCATGAACTATGATTTCAAAGGTGGCACTCATCTCATGTTCTTGAGCCATTTGAAATACTAATAAAAAATACTAATAAAGCCCAAAATTTTCTTTTTTTTTTTTTTAATTATGCAGTTGGCTAGTATTCAAGTAAGTATTTTATATGAACAAATGAACACATTTCCATTGGACAAATAATATTTTTAAATCTAAATTATTTTTTACTAGATGTAATTGTAATTCCTAAAGCTATTAATTTACATCTTTAGACTTGAAAAGTAAAATAAAGAATAACTTTCTATACATCAGAAGTATTAGCAGGGTGGTAGATATGATTCTACTTTAGGGCTTGCGAATGGAAAAAAATGATTGGTTAAGATCAAGTCTAACCTTATTTTTTTAACACTATTTTGAGCAAGACGTAAGTAAAAACTTCTCTGTCCTCTCCTTCATCCTTCCCCTTCTTCTCTTAAAATTCATAGTCCTGAAATGTGTTCTTCCAGTGCCTAGAGTCTGTGGTGGATATTGACGCTCAAAAGACTGAATAAACAATGGAAGAGTCAAGAGTTAAATAAGGATAAGAAATGAATAACAGACTCTCAAAGAGTGGCTGAATGGATAAGTCATTTTAGATACTGTTTTCACTAAGCAAACATCCAGGCACTGTTTGGTGTACCAGATTGATTTGGATTAGAAGTCAAGGTGGTCTGACTGAGCTACAGGTTAACAGCTAATAGCAAACATTCATATTCACTGTGATGGGAGGAACAGATAAAACATCAGAATCCAAAAGAAGCTACTTGAAAGTAACTCGTGTATGTCTTTGACCTCTGTGTAGTAGTAAGTGGAGAATCCACAGTGACATAATTAGATATCAAATAATCACATTCAGTTACTGCTTACAATACAAGAGTCAGCAGCAAACACACTCTGCTGCCTGCATAGAGTCTGACAGCTGTAGCACTTCTTATCTAGCCCTCTGTTCCTGACTTGCAATGTGAGGATTTAAAGATGGAAGAGATACTGCCTGGATCGTCTAATTTGTCTGCACTCATTACAAATTTCCTTTTCAGCCTCTAAAAGCACTGAGTCCTTTAAAAAAAGAGAATCTTTGAAGCACTGAATCTTATCAAGGAGAATAAAGGAGACTAAAGCAACATCTCTCAGTAATTGTAAGCCTTCCAGTCCTGCAGCCTTCCCTTTAAACTAACCAGTAGATCTCATTCTTGCTCAGATGAGGAATTAATGAATATACAGTTCTATTTTTCAATAGTGTAGCTGCATCTGTTACCTTTTGTATGTATTTATATAATTATATTATAAAAATTATAGTTAATTTTTATGTATGAACTTTAAATTAATATTGGATACATTTCTATATAAATGGAAGATTAAATATAAATCTAAGGCTGTATCTTAGTATGCTGGGGTTTTTTGTTGTTTTTTTTTTTTTCTCAGATAGCCAGATTAAAATTAAAAGTTTTGTACTTCTTACACTTTAAACAGAACATCCTATATTTTTAAATACTAGTTTGGATATTCTGGAGTTATGGTCAGGATGCAATGCTGAACAATGGCACTTTTATTTCTAATGTCCAACTTTTCAGCAATGACTCCTGCAGAGTAGTTTATGTTTTGCCCTTTTTTTTGTCTGATGTGTTCTAAAAAATGCAATGAGAATGGGAAGGAAGGAAGGAAGGAAGGAAGGAAGGAANAAAGAAAGAAAGAAAGAAAGAAAGAATAATAGTAAAAAAATAGAGGAAGGAAGGAAGGAAGGAAGGAAGGAAGGAAGGAAGGAAGGAAGGGATTTTACTGATATGGAGCGTTTTGCATGAAGTCCCGGTAGTAAATGTGAAAATTAAGAAACTCAGAGTGCTTGATATGTTGCACTTTTTAATGGAGACATCACTGTTCAATTGAGGACTTCTGTCTCTATGATTGCATAGCACGTATAGATCCAGCACTGGACTGCTTCCTGCCTTTTTTATCCATTCAATTAATGGGACAGGTGGTGAAAATTAGCTTGTTGTAGCTATAGTCAAATCCTATCATGACTAAAGAGAGTCTGGTAGAATTGAATTGGAGAGCAGAAGAAAGAGAGATTTAAAGTGGACTCTGAGGATGAGATTTATTTTAAAGTCTGCCTTAAAGAACAGGTGTTAGTAATTTGCAACCAAAAAATTTCATACTTTTTACACACATTCCCAAATCTAGTTTCCAGTAACATAAACTTTTAAACTTGCTACAAAAAAAATATTATCTGTTTAAGTAATTTTGGTCATATTTATTACATTTATAGATTTCTCTGATAATAAGATTTAAATGGTTAACTGAATAATCAGGACTTAAAATTTCTGGTGCACTTGAAAAAACCCTCCAATAACCTCACACAGTTAAGGTTATAAAACATTTTTTAATACAAACTTACTTGAGAATCAATGTTTTTACAAAGTCTGTAAAGTCACTTTGCTCCTCTTCCCCCAAGAGAATGATGAATGAAAAGTCCTTTTGAATTCTGCTCTTTTGTATTCCTTATCACCAATCACCAAATGAAGGCAGTCCAAATTAGCTATTCATGAACAGCTATTCCAGAAGAAGTGCTCCTAAACAAACATATGTGAAAACGTTTCTTATTCTACAATAGCTGTACTTTTTTTGACTTGAAATAACCTGCCTTTCATCTAAATGGGAACAAATCACTTATGTTGAAATGAAGCCCATGGCTTGGACTGTTTGAAAATTACTATTCAGCTTTAAAACTTAGTGGAAAACATCTTTAAACATAAATATGCTAATATTGCAATATCTGTAGGTGGTGTATCAGCCTAATAGCAAACAGATTCAAAGCAATGAAAAGGTTCAAAGCTGTAGAGCAGTTATAGCATACACAGCTTCTAATCAACGTAAACTGTGCTCCAGAAATGGTAGTCAGAATCTGAAAGAAAGGAAAAAGAATAAGTGTCATCTCTAAATCACAACATTGCATTTGGAACATTTTCCAGACCCTAACCTAGAGAAGTCAATGAATGTCTGTAAAAGGAATGTCAAAACCGTACTGTTTGTCACACAGTATGAATTGAGAATGCATTGAACTTACCACAAGACTCCTTTCTTAGTCTGCCTTTTTAAATTGTAATTTCAAACAACCAAAATGAACTAAACCTATCATTTTTCATGTTCACATCCATTGCTGGTGGCTAACAAAAAGGGCCAGTGACTTCTTAAGTCACTCATATACCTCCAGATCAATGATCTCTTTTTACCCAATGTTGAACAGTTATTGATATGTTTAAGAGAAACCATTAAAAATATCTAAATAAGAGAAATACATGAACTTTACTTATTCTAGGGTGTCAAAATTGAAATAGATGGCTTATTAATTTCTAAATTTCCTCTCGCATTAACCGTTTTTGTGACTAGTCCAGTTATCCGTTAAACTTAGCTTTTATGAAAGACCTGTTACCTTTCATGTTGACCTCTTCTTGTTGTACCTTCCCTTTCAAACATATCAATATATTGCAGGGGATAGTAGCCCTAAGGCAGAACAACATTGGAAAGATCTATGCTTATCAAACTACAGTAAACCAAGGAAAATTAGATAATGTTTACATAAAAGAAATTGGATTAAGAGACTTGATATGGTCCATTTTGTTTAGAGAAAGCAGTTACTGAGACATAAACTAGGTTAAGTTTGAAACAAGTGAAAACAAAGACAGAGTTTTAACACAATTTAAGCTAACAGATTTCTTAAAAGAAACAAATCTCATAAACTTTCACAACATTAAGTGTTACATTAGAAGTTGACGAAGTCTTTAAAGAACATTACATATCTGAAAACTTTGAGTAGTCATCAGTAAATATACTTTTTTTCCCACCTGAATTTTAATCACTGATTATTTTGGTTATTTTTTTCAGTGAATTCTGTGCTAGATAGAGTTTCTAAAGAAATAATAAAAAATCCTTAATGGATATAGTGGAAGAAGGGGGCAATTAAAGTCGTTATATTGAATGGCTGGTGCAATTTTCAAAGAGAATTATCTGCCTTTCTCCTCCAGTATCCACCATCCACTGGTACCTCTCTGAGTCCACAGAAAGAACACAAACAGGAGTTTGTGTGATAGGTACTGGTTTACCTACAAGAGTGACAGTGCTATTAAATTAAAGCTTATTAACCCTGATAACAAGGCATTTGATTATGCTCCTGGAAACCTTTTTAATAATAAACATAAAAGTTTGTTTTTTTCCTCCAACTAACTCTTTCATGTGACTTCCTTTTTAATAACATCACAGTCTTTTTGCCCAAAACCTTTATGTAAGCACACTGGTTTCATTAAGCGGTTTGGGTCTGTTTTTTTTTTTTTTCTTTTCTTTTTTCTTTCATTTTTTTTTTTAAATAATACATGCTTACAATACAGTCTGATTCTGGATGAGCTTTTGTACTTAATCATGCTGGAATAATTTTCTTTTGTAAGGATGGCAGCCCAGTTACTAGAGGAAAATTAATACCGATCATAGAGAAAAACTCCCTCATGAAATTTAGTAGAGAACAGACTTATTACTAGAGAGGAGAAATTTAGTTTAATAGTTAATCTTCCATAATAGGAAAAAAAATAGTTCAATCACTTCAAACTACATAAATGTTTAAGAAATAGCAGGTACAATTCTGTCTAAACCATGATTTAAAATGGTTTACAGGGAAAATTAAATAACCCATGTGGATGCAACTCCAGACTTTATCCTAATAGCTCAGTATTACAAAAGTCTGTATTGTCCAGAGCATGCCAGCCATGACTTCAAGACTATGAAGTGTCTGAGGAAAGCCCACTTGCTCCTCATTAGGAAGACCAAGCAGACAGCAAAAGACAGTATACAACCCAGAGTGTAGATTTCCACTCAGACCAACATCCAAGGATATGAAATACATGTTTCTGGGTGCTCTTCCACAACAGTAGGAGAGGAGTAATAACTACAGTCATGTCTCTGGCATATTGACAACTGACATATGATTAAGACCATGGAAGTTCTGAGGTATTGCTGACTTGCAACTCAAAGAGAAAAAAAAATAAACAACAAACCATCCAGTAATATAATTCTATTTAGTGTTTTTATGCAACTTCTATTAATTTTATTTTTGCAGTGGTTTTCTTGCCTTTAATGGAGAACATTTAAGTCAAAAAAGTAAAGAAAGAGTTTAAATTTAAATCTATGTCCTATTTCCTTCAGAATTCCCAGATATCATGTCATTGTTGACTTTTAATTTCCAGCATTACTTCAGAAAAAATCTGAAAGCTGTCCTGTTTTACACCAGCTCCAAAAAATCAATTAATGTCAGTGCTCTGGACCAACAGATACAGAATCCGAACCTTAAGAAACCTTTTTGAAATATTAGCCTATTTGAAATATTTTTTTTCTTTTATTTTCGTCTAAAATAGCACACAAATTCTCGCAAATTATTGTACAGAACTTCCTATATAAACCATCACTGAAAACTTCCTTTTTATCATAAAGTACTAATGCATAATTTCACGATAATATTTTAAGATGTAACAAATATCTCAAATTACTTTTTAGCTTAAAGTGTATGCATTTTAACATTTGCAAATAAAAAGATGACAATAAATTTGGCATTGATTTGTTGTGTTTTGACATGAAAATCCTAAAAAAAGTTATTTCAACTTGACAGAGATTAACAATGAAAAAATTTCCAGCAGTTTGTTTACTCACACATTATCTCAAAGCTAATTACATTAATTGCATTGTGTGTATCTCAGCCCATACAAACAGTAGCTCTTGATATGTTTGGACTAACAATGAAAAAACAGAAGGTCCTTGCACAGAAACATTCCCCCAAACCTCTGTGAATCAAATCAGTCACACTGAAAGAAAGATGATTCATTGCTAATCTTCATGAAATTATATTCTCATTTCATTCTTCTGTCAGGAGCTCACTTAAAGCACAATTTATCAGGTTGCAACACATCTTCATGCACAGAGACACAATCTGCATTTGTGATCTTGGTCCCTTGGTACAAAGGCGAGAGGTTACTCATGAGGTTCGAGAATGCTGTGCCGCAGCAGGGAAAAAAAAAGGGGAAAAAATTACAACTGAGGCTGACAGGAAACGCAGAGTAACTACTGTTGCATAGTACAGTGACCGAAAGGAAAAGGATTTTCTGTCAACCTAATTAGGAAACAGAGTAACTATAAATCTCTGCTAAGAAGTATAGTTCTGAATAAAAAAGGAACGTAAAACACTACATTGTTCATCTTTTCATATTTCTCTGTAAATTATTAATAAATTGAGCAGATAAAGATCTTCTTCCTCATATTTTCAAGCTGTAGGAAAGGATTTTAAAAGATTTAAAAACTCTTGAGAAATATTTTTCCTTACTGTCTGTAAGTAAAAAAAGGCATTTGACAGAGTGAATGATGTTTATAAGCACCATTAGACAAATAATTATGCATAAAAATAATTATGTATAAAAAACTATGTATAACTATTCTATTGAAATAATTTTAAAAATTTCCTAATGTGTAGGTTGGATTTCGAACCCCCCGCCAAGCTTCTCCCTATGCTGATCAATCATGATAGCCTCTTTATTAATTTGGGATTTAGAAATGCATTTCTTTTTAAAGGAAAAAAAAAATACTAAAATCATAGAATATCTTGAGTTTTAAGGGGCCCACAAGAATCATTGAAGTTCAACACCTTGTCCTAAACAGGACAAGGTCAAGAATTGCACCATGTCCCTGAGAGTATTATGATGAAGAGAAAAAAATAGATATGGCAAAACATTCTTTATTTTTCCAGGAAAAAAAAAAAAAATAGACCTTGTCATGTATTCCAGGAAAGACACAATAGTCTGTTCCAGACAGGTGGCTCCTTGTTGGATAGATCAGAATTTCAATTCCTACATATAATGTAAAGATAATGCTGATTTTTGTGTACCACTGAATTAATAAGCAAAAATCTTAAAATATTGCTTTACTATTATCAGCAGCCTTGAGACCTTCTGAACTAAGTAGTTTTCTGCAATTAATTCTATGAGATATGTGGGGAATCTCCTTAATAAACACTCAAAATTATTATGAAAGACAATATTTACCCCCTTGTACTACTGCTGTGAAACAGCATAATAAATTGGAACAGGTTGCAGTTCACTAGGTGAGGTAGACTGAAAATCCATTAGATTAATTACTTCTCATAAGTATAATTATATTTACAGTATGTTACATTTCTAGATGTCTAATGGGCTTCAAAGAAGTGCAAGGTATAATTAAAAACTTTATCTGTGAAGGCAAATCACTAAGCTTAAAAAGAAAAATTCTTCCAGCTAAGACAGGAAACAGCAGGCTTCACTTTCTCTAATTTGTAACTGTGTTATCTAAATAAAGAGCTCACATTCTGCAAACCATAGCTAACACTGAAAATACACCATGGTTTAACAGTGAAAAATATGTGTTTGAGAAAATCTATAATCCTTTAAAATGGATGCTTTCTTAGTGGATCTAAGCTGAGGATGTTGTTGTTTATATCGGGTAAATATCTGGTTCGGCAGTTTCAGCCAACTGAAAATGCAATGTGGTATTACTGAGTTTGTATACACATAGCAGTCATGAAGAGTAGGTAGACCTGCACTGAATGAGAAAATATAAGCTTTATTAATCCTGAAAATTGATTTAAAATAACATAAGGATATAAAACAGAACCAGAATGGAGATTGAGGAGTCAGCTATGGGAGTTTTACTTTGCCTTAAACTGAATGTCTAAAAGTTCATAATCTGAATTACATATGCTAAAATCTCCTTGTTATTAGCATAATGAAACTGATACTCAAAATGTATTAGATTTTAAGAGAAAAAAAACAAAACAAAACATGTATGTATCTCCATCTCATTAAACCTCTTTCTCCCAAGGGTGATTGTATAATGTATTTTGGATATCTAAAATCAAACAAGATGAAGCTCACCTCTAAAAGTCGTATCTTATCATATTGTAGACAAAAATATTCCAGAATCTTTTTTTGTCAGGTAATTGTCTAAACCTTCCTTAAAAAATGGTAATTTATTTCTAACTTGTAATGATGATATAATGCTTCCAGTAACCTTTTACTTTAGACAAATCCATTTTCTTCCTTCAGCTCCATCCCCTGGGAAATACAGTTTCAAGATTCTGGTGTACTCAGAAGCAGTCGCACATAAAGGCTTTGAAATAGTTCTCATAAATCCCTTTTATAATCTTTTTAGTTTCCCATTTACACTATTTTTTCATAGCTTCTATCCTGTTGCCCTTAGAGTGTGCAGTTCTCCTATGTTACATATCTGATAGATCTACCTCCCTGGATGAAGCTGGAGTTCAGCTCACTAGACCCGCTCTGAGAGAGAGAGAACAGCGACACAGGATTTTATCACCTCACTTGAATTTTGTAAAATTTTAGGTGATATTTTCCCTGAAATCAAAGTGGAGTTCCTGCCCTTTTCTATATAAATGGGACAGGACACAAGGAAGCCTTATTTTCAGTTGTGGCAGATTACATTCTAAAAGCCAATGCAGAATGTTGTGTATGGATCTACATCTAAATCCTGGGATTTTAGACCATTTCCAATTTCCAGGAAACAAGTGACCAAACACTTTCTTAGACTGGGCAAATGAAATCTTTCTGCTTCACAATTCAGGTCTTGGAAGTAGAATAAAAAAAAATAAAAATAAAAAATAAATAAAAATAAAAATAAAAATAAAAATAAAAATAAAAATAAAAATAAAAATAAAAATAAAAATAATAAACCCCTAGAATTACCTAGGGAGGAGGATTATTCAAAGTCTCACTCTGAGACCTAGGATCTTACATCTCATTATGCAAAAACAATCTTTAATCAACCTACTCTTTTTCAAAGACATTCATAAGTGCAATGACATTTCTGAATGTAATCCCTGTAATCTTATATTTCAAATTGACCACGACTAAGGCTTGGATCTCATCTAGAGACTTTTGAAGTTGCATAGTTACTTTCCTTTTATTCACATTTTTTCAGTTAGAGTCTTCCTTTACCGAATATTCCTTTAAAAGGAAGTTGAAGAATTTATTGAAGAAAAACAATCTAGAATAGAGGAAATTGCTTATTTTTTTCTCTTTTTAAAAATATAAATAATTAACTGAAAAGCAGCAGACTGAGAGGTAAAAGAAAACGAAAAAAAAGAAAAAACAAACAAACAAAACCCAAAAAACCCATCAAAAACAACAAAACAACAACAACAAAAACAAAACCCACCAAAACAAATAAACAAAAACTCCGAAACCCAACCCAACCAACCAACTAACCAAAAAACCTCCAACCCCCCAACAGCTCAATTTAGGTGGCTTTTATTTCTAAACTTATTACTTCTCATTACTCTCCTTAAGGTATTATAACATTCAATATTTTTATTGGAGTTACAAGCAGGCTATTCTATAGTTTAGAGCTGCTGAGTATGTTTTATTCTGAAAATAAACTTATCAACTTCATTTAACTAGAGACAAAGCAGGCCATTGATGCTGCTCCTTCTCATAAAACTGCCTGTTAGTAACAGTTCAAATTGACAAGCAATTGACCTCCTTGTGTCCCTCTCAGGAAAAATGTGAAAACTGACTTAATCAGGTTAAGATATGCAATCATATAGATGTGAGGATATGATTTAGCATCTGATTGCACATGAATGTCAGATGCATTAAGGATGAGCATCAAAAAATAAAAGAAACTGAAAAAGAGCATTCTTCACATAGAAAATATTTGTAATTCTTCTGAGTTCTTTTATGCAACTATATTTTATTTTGCAGTGATTTTCTTGCCTTTAATTAGGAAAATTTTGCAAAAGCAAAGAAAGAGTCTGAACTCATATCTAGGTCCTATTTCTTTCAGAATTTTCAGGTATCATGTCATTCTTGACATTTAATTTCTAGGAATAAATCAGAAAATTCTGAAAGATGTCCTGTTCTATACCAGCTCCAGAAAAGCAGTGCCATGGACCAATTGATATAGTATTAGAATTTCAGTGAGCCTTTTTGAAATGGAAAAAATGAAAAAATAGTGTCTTATATTCTTTTGGTGCCTTGTATCCATAAGCGTCTTTAAAGTATACTCTCCTCCAAGTAAAATTAAGGGGTACATACTAATATGGAATACTAGCATAAATACTATTGGTACTAATATAGAATTAGGTTTCTTATATCAGCTTGTGGGGTCTGTTGCTCTTGAGAATACCTTCTTTTCAATAATAAGGAACATTTAACAAAGAACCAATGCTGTCATGTTTATTCCAAATTTATGTTTTGTTATTCTATTTGATAATGCTTGACTTTGAAAGCAGACATTCGAAGACTGTTAACTACCTCCACTGCCTTCCCTTCATCCACTACTTGGATGATCTTGTCATAAAAGGATATTATATTGGTTAGAAAGGACTTTGTTTTTGTGAATCCAGATTGACTGTGCCTGATGATTGCATTATTCTTTAAATATCTTTCAGTAGCACCCAGTACAATCTCCATCATTTTTTTTGGGAACTGAGCTTAGACTAACAGGCCTGTAGTCCCCTTGGTCTTCCCTCATACCCTTTTTGTAGACTGGAATAACATTGACCAGATTCTAGTCATCGGGACCTCCACAGGCTCCCAAGAACTTTGATAGGTGATCGAGAGGAGTCCAGCCATGACAGCTGCTATCTCTTTCAGTGTTCAGGGTTGAATCCCATCAGTCCCCATGGACCTGTGAATATCCAATTTATATAGCTGTTCCCTGAAAATTTCACTGTCCACAAATGGAACACCAATGTTCCCAGACATGGATTCTTCTGACTCAGGGAATCAGGCAGCCCAATGTCTAGAAATATTACTAAAAACTGAAATACAAGAAAAAAAGCATTGAATGCCTCTACTTTTTCTTCGTGCATATTAGTCAGATGTGTGTTCAATAGGTATCAGTCCAATGTTTTCTTTAGACTTACTATTGCTATTAATATACTTAAAAACTCTGTTCTTATTATTCAGTTTAAAATTTAATTGAGTTTGTCTTTCATGTCTTCATCCTGCATCCATGAACTGTGACTGTAATTCATTGCAACTACTGACCTCACTTTCAGAAATCATAAAATTTCCTATTCATTTGGAGCTCCACAAAGAATTTCCTGTTCAGCCAAGCTGGTCTTCTGCTCTGCTTGCTTGACTCCCACGTGGTGGAATTCCTTGCTTGCAAAGTGGAATTGCCTGATACAAAAATGAAGAACTTGGTGAATAAACGACCACTTTTGGCCGTCCTATCCACACACTGGACCGAGTTCAGATTGTTTAGGCTTTCTTGGTTCATATGGCCACAAAATAATTGTCCCAAAAGAAAGGTGACTGCTAAAGATTAATATATCTTTTGGTCAAATAGGGAATGCTGTGAACAGCTACTCTCAGGATATCTTGAGTTCTTCATAAGTATGCTGACAACTACTTGCATGAGTAAAGTCAATAGAAATGTTTCCTTGTCAAGGTGGAAGAAAGACAATAGAAGGGAATATGAATATTACAATTAAGACTGTCAAACAAGCAAAAATGTTAAAATTAATTTGGATGCCATTTTTTTACTTTTATTTGAAAAAACACTACTTTAGTTAATGTATCTAGAATTATAGTATTGCTGAGAAGGATGTAGGTTACAAAAATGTTAAGGTCTGGCATTTTTATCCAAACGCATTTGAAAGAGACTTCACTGTAATCCTTATAAATTGCATCAGAATTTCCTTCAGACTGTCTTGTTCTTCTTTGTTTTGTATTATTGTATCATCTTAAAACAAAAGATTGTGATTATCTAATTATAAAACTAATTAACTCTCACAAAGTATAGTACTCATACTTTAGGTCTTGTGCTTTTTCTGTAGGTATAGAGCACAAAACAATACACTGTCTAATCTCAACCCAAAATGGAGGATTTAGAGAACAGGAACCTCTCCTTACTCTCCTAATTATAAAGTTTCACAAAATAGAATAATAATTATAGTTTTTATCTAGATACAGTTTTCCTGCATGCTTTCTATGTTTTTGTTTAATATTTTTAATAAACAAAATAATTAAAATGTGTCCTTCTCTTACACAAAAACATTATTATTACAACCAGAGATTTGAATATTTTGTCCTCAAAATGATAATAATAAATTAGTAGGTAGAGTTGTATTTTTGGATTGTTGTGCATCCTTATAATTTTGTCACTTTTTCTGCCTCTCTCTTTGTTGTTGTTGTTGTCATTATTGTCGTTGTGATTGTTGCAAGGTACTGGTTATAAAAAACCCACAAAGCCCTATTAATGTAACCGTTGATAAGTACAGTGCAAAAAGATTTATTGGTTGCCTATAAATGATAAATACATAGTTTGATATTGTTTTACAAAACTTCCTTGTCCTTGCTTTCTTCTCCTTTACTGACTATTGACTATATAACTTTCTTTTTACACTATTTTATATTTTATTATTGAGTCTGTGAATGATGTTGGATTAATAAATACCGTGGAGAAAAAAAACTATTTTTTTTCAGCAGAACAGTATATCTTCAGTGTACAGTTTTTTATGGGATTACTGTAATCTTTCTTCTCCCTTTATTTCTTTTTTTTTATTTTCTGAAAATCGCTCTAAGGAGTCTTCAGAGATTGCCTCTTCACACAAATCTGAGGAATAGTTCTTAAAACTTGCGCTACCTGTTCTAAATGAAGCACACTCAAATTTACACATAGAAACCTAGACACTTCTCAGAAGTGCTCAACAAGGAAAAAAATTAGTGGGGGTAGAAGAAACTTAAGAACATGTTGAAAGCCCCTTGGTTAGTAAATTATTCCTAATTTAAAATAAATATGTAATTTTAAGGAGAAATACATGATATTTTAAAAATGCAGTTCTAAAAAAACCCAGTAGAATGGAAGGGAAATGTCTGTATTACTGAAAGAATATTATATTGGTGGGGAAGAAACAAAGAGGAAAAAAGCCATGGGGTTTCAATATTTTGGTTTTCCTAGTAAATGATTTTTGTGGTTTGGTCACTTTCTGCACTTCTTTAAAAATATGTATTTAGAATGCAGAATCTGTTGAAATGTCAAGCTCTTTAGACTTATTAAGTAATCTGAAAAAGATATGCTGCAGTCATGACATTTGCGTTTGATTAGCAAAGGCAACATAACTCAGTATGACATTCTGTTAAGAAGGATTAAATATTATTACATGTGTAAGGTGGTCAAACACTTTACAAGAATTTCTGTTTATTTCTGTGCAGTTGAAAAGTGTCATTTTGAACCTAAGTATTTAGAATAAGGTAATAAAGAACCTTTCTCTTGTTTGTTTTTAGCAGCCATTTCCATACCTTTGCCTTTACTCTAAGAAATTACTAGAGCTATTTACAGTTTCTGTTTTAGGCACCTATTCCTAAGTCTCCTGTAAGTGTAAGTCATTTCTCTGTACAGACTTAAAGCTTAACCTATAGATAGGCAAGAGCAAACAACTGGGCCATTGTTTTTAGACTGGTTAGGAGAAAGGAAAACTAGTGAACAACCAGTGCTGAAAAAGAATAATTCAGGTTTAACAACAGCTGCACTGAAGAAGATAAATTAGTTGTATAGGACATAATTTTATATCAAAAAATGTTTGTTTGAGGGTTGCATATCTCGGTTTGCTCATATCACATAATTTGAGATGGTAAGTAAGAGCTGTTATTTGGATAATTAAACAGTTTTTATGTCATCTGAAAAATATTCTTGAAAAATACTGTGCTACCAATGTAAGCAAATTATTAGAGAAGACTTCTGACTGAAAACTTAAATATATTCTTCTCAACAGATACACTGTTCTCTTGCATCCAGCTTCAATTTCATGAATATCATGCTAGAATTTAAGAAATATTTGGACAACTCTTTAAGACACATGGTGTGGTTCTTAGGTCTGTCCTATGCAGAACCAAGAGCTGGATTTTGATGATCCCTGTGGGTCTCTTCGAACTCAGGAAATTCTAAATAATATTTAACAAAAGAAAAAAGATGGAGGGAAAGTAGATGTCATCCCATGTTACAATATCAACAGTGAAGACATAAAGCCTAAATTTAGAAAAAAACCATACATTAGCCTATTTAGAGCAATCAGATGACAGGAAAGAGATGCCAATTATTATAATAAGGTGAAATGTCCATTCAGAAGTACATTTTTAGGCCAAAATTTTGCTGTGGAGAAATCAATTGGATGTCAGTGCATACATACGCATTTCTACAGTCAGTTTAACCAATATGTTTTTTAGTAATTTCCCTGTCCTAATATATTACTTCCAATATGAAGTTTCCACTGTATTATATTACTAAAATACCACAATGTACTAAAAAAAGAGAAAATGTTCTTTTCAAGCACTTCAAGGTATGTTTTAGAAAAACTTTGACACACAAAAACCCTAAGAATCCTTCACAGTCTCTAATCCACTCCATGGAAAGAAAATAATGGGATTAGATCACTATCATGGTTTCTTTCATTGAATTTAATGGAGATGACTGTGCTCTTCAGTACAGCAGAACATGGAAACACTTTTGTTGGCATTAAAGTCAGATGTCCTCATTGTGCTCATTTTGTTTAATCATGTCATTATCAAAACCTGATTTTTCACCTGACTGAAAAATCCTCGTATTAACGGCTGCTTAAGGCTATATAAAGAACTAGTCTGAACTAATTTTCTGTCTGGAATTTTAAATCATTGGCTTCATTATTAAGTGACAGTGTCTAATTTTGATCTCCATTTCACTGCAGTGTTTCTATCATATCTGAAAAAGTTCTTTCATGTCTTCATTTTACAGTTCAGCCATTTCATAGGTATGTGGGTATCCGGTTTAGATGACCACTCCCGTACAGTGACAATATGTAATTCATCAAAATGTATTAAATCCAGTAGAATTATGGCAAATGTATGAAGGGATTTAATAAATCATTTCTAAAAGGATAATTTATCTTTAATATGATCATAGCAGAACATCTAAATATATCAGTCATATTAGCTTTAGGCACATATATTCTCTGTGGTTTAGTTTCAGCTTGTAGTCTTATCATATGTACAGGTTCATTGAAAATGTAATATTTCAGGAATTTTTATTGAAAACAAAGATTCATCCACATGGAAAAAAGCTACCTTTGAAAAGTTGATATCAAGTCTAAACTTGGATCTTATATACCATATATATATATATATATACACACACACACATAAGAAGTTGTAAGCATACTTTTATATGAATTTATGATGAAAGCAATAACTATAATCACATAAGATGAAAAAAGAGACAGGTTATCAAATATTATTTTGTAAATTATTTCACAGTTTCCATGTAAACTTCCTTCTAATAGTTCTAAAGATTTTTTTTTCTTTTTTTTTTTTGCAAAAACATTGAAGAAGGGATTTAGATTTGAGCCTCTCCCAGTGGTTTTAATGTGTGTTGAAAATATGAAAATCAAATATTTCAATTATTATATGATGTCTTGCTTATTTATCTTCATTGACTTTTTCTTTTCCTATAAATTGCATTTCCTGAAGTATCATGACTCTCGTCCTTGGCTAGTTCCTGAAAGGAGGCAGTTTAAAATAAATTTCTATGATTAATCCTCTACTTGTTTACAATTTATTGTCTTAGGTATCTGCAAATTTTAGATATAATTACCAAGAAAAAATAACAGAAAAATGACAGAATTCAGGAAAAAGAGAAAAAAGAGATACACGGAGATGGAGGGAATGACTTCAGAGTAATGATAAATAATCTAAAGTAAGAGTTTAGCTAAATAAAAACTAAAGGGGATGAGAGAGATAGCAAGACAGAGAGGGAGAGAGGAGAAAATACTTTATATGCAAAACCAGCTATCCTAGAAGTAAAGAGGTAAGATTAACAAATGGAATGTTTAGACTGAATATCTGCAGATATTCTGTCAGGGAGATGTAATAGGATTTGGAATAGTCTCCTAAGGGTAGTGGTAGAAGATTCATCATTTAGCATTTTCAACACTAGACAGGCCAAAGCACAGGAAAAAATATAGTTGGAAAAAATCCTGCCTTGACAGAGAGATGAAATGAATAATCTAATAGGCCCTTTCCATCTCTAACTTGTTGCTATGAAACTGCCAGAAAAGACTAAATTTAATCTCCTTGGTGTCTTTTATTCTTTTATACATAAATTATCTTAATCTTTCTTGTGCACTTTCTATCTCTTCTGTCTCCTTTAACACAGATTTAGAACGGGTATTTAAAATGCTTTTATTCTATTTCCTCAACTGTTGCAATTTAATTTTAGTTCTTATATGAACGAAACATGAAAATGAATAGTGGTTAGCTGTGTATTAGAGATTGGCAGGAATTTTTCGTTTCAGAGTTTTCTCTTGGAATTGTCAGGATTCTCACTAAGTTTCTGTAAAATTTTATACAGCAGTTCCAATGCAGACAAAATTAAAAATAATCTCTAATTACCTCCCATATTTTGAACATTTTATTTAGAATTTATATTAAAAAGATGGTTTACATAAACATTTTAAAAAGAAGAAGAAGAAAAAAAAAAAGAAGAAAAGAAGAAAGAAGACAACTTAAATATCACTGAAATCGTTCAGGCAGTACATTTTACTCTTCTGTTACTGTTCTTGATTTTGCCTGCATTTGTATGTGTTGTTTTCTTTCAGCAAAGGAAATGACTGTGGACACTTTATTCTCAGAGGATCATATAGACATGTGTCACAGTGAAGTTACCATACAAATGTACCTTCTCATCTCTGAAATTGTCTTCAGAGAGCCAAGTGCCACAGGAGACTTGGGCGTGACAAGCCACAAGAGACAGACCACAAATTTCACAGAAGGTCCTGTGAGAATCAGAGCTTTGTCACCCATGTCAGAATGCAAAATCACAAGGAGAGGAAAAAATTATTGTTGTAATGTGCCAAATACATAAGTGGAATTAACAGTGTGATTCATGGAAAAAAACCAAACAAAACACTACATTGTTGTTTTATTAATTGCTTTAAATGACTTAATTTTCTGAAGATCTCTAATTGCTCTCGAGGTCAGAAAGCCAGGTGGGTTTGGCGTATTTTGCTGCTGACTTTATGAGTCTGAGATAAGCAAATGTCATGATGCATGGAGGGATTAATTATTGCTAAATTGGTGATACTCTTACTTATTGCATGACTGATAAAACTCTTATTTACACAATTTTTGAAATACTGACTTTAGTTCTGAAATTGAAATTTTCCTTTTCTCTTTAAACAGCAATAATAAAAGTAAAAAAGTTATTTTTATTTTAAAGATTTATGGTTTATTTACCATTTTATGGCATTACTTAATAGTTAGGAGAACCAAAAATTATATCTTCTCTTTTTCTCTATTTTGAATAGTTAACTGGCTCAAAATATTGTGTCTAATATGTTGTGTAAATAATTTAGTTCTGGCAAAAGTACATATTGGTTTGTACAAAGACAAATACCTGAAAACTGTGACTTTAATGAGATATTTTATTTTTCTAATGCCATTGAACAACGTAACTTCACATCTCTTTAAGAATTTATATAATATTAACATGACATAACAAACACACTTCCTGCATGAGGACAGACGAATGGGCCAAATAAATAGTGTTCATAGTTTTAAGAATTTGCAGCCTTTTGTAATGGCTTCTTCAACATTAGAAAATAAAATCCAGTAGAGCTTTTTCTTTGCCCCTGAAGACAACTGGCAGAGCATTTCTTTCTGATTGTCACTTTCAGAAAAACTCTTTTCTCCCCACAAACAGAATTACTGCTGTACTGAATCTTGGGAACAATCTGGCTCATCTATGGCTCTTCCCCAGCCAGTTCCTAGGAACTGCCTGGAGAGCATTAGCTGCCATGAAGCAAAACTTATAAAGTTTCTAGGGAGTGTGCTTGCCTGCTTTCCAGTGTGCAGATATTCAAGATGTCCTATGGTCTTGGGTAACCAGCTTCAAACACCTTCTCTGTTACCAGGATTTTGAAAATGATAAGCAGCAGGAGCTCTCCCTTCCTTAGGGTTGTCCTCAGGATATTTCAGATTGGGCTCTTTAAATCACTCTGTTCTCTGAAGACGTTTTCTTTTTAATTTGATAGATTTTAAAGCAAGTTTCTCCTGAAAATACTAGTTTGATATTTTGTTCCTTTACTTTCAAATCCAAACCTGGAATATAAAAGAGAAAAAAGAGGTCCTAAAATAAATAAATAAAAAGGAAAAGCATGAACATCAGAGAAAAATCTCAAAACAATACCTGTTGTAATAATACTTGACACTCAATTACTCTGTAATTCTAGAAGATACTCTACTGCACTGCTATCTGCACATATGCTTAAGTAGCTACTCTGATTAATTTTGGACAAGCATATGAACAGAAATAATGATGATTTGTAACTTATTATAAAAACTTGCCATGGAAACTTGCTAAAAATATGAAATTTATGGTTGTTTAAGTGAAGATGGCACTTTAAAATATTATCCTAATCATTATTAGTTCTTTTGCTATTTACTGCGTTATCATTAATCCAAAAGAATTCTTTTGAAATTAGTGAAGATGTCATACAGATTTCTAACATTAATTCAACATTAATTACTTGAAACATTTATAAAATTGAGAACGCAGTATTGTGCTTCAATTTTCAGAGTACATTATCATTATAAATAAGGGAGATACTTTGCTTCTTTTGTAAGTAAGAGGAAAATGAGTAGGAAGCTATATGGGAATGGTACTGTAAGTCTAGGCTACAGAAAATCTTATCCATGTCCCCTTTATTGGAAAAATGTTCAGAGTGGTGTTGTGAGAACCATCTTCCAGCATGCAATTTGTAACTGTATGTCTCTCATCCATACTCCATTTCTGCTTTGGCTAGGAACACTAGTGCAGGGAGGCTGTCAAAGTTCTGGCAGTTTTTAAAATAACGATACATAAAAAGATTGCTTCAGGCTTACAGATGTGAGGCCCACACGTGGCTATCTGGCTGTAATATATGTGTGACTGGTCTGAAATTCTTTTTGACAAAGATTCACACAGACCTCATAATATCTCTCCTTGGATGCTGGGAGTATCAGCCTTTAACTTTAGGAGCGACTTTCATTCAGAGAGACTTTATCAAACAGCCAAATTCCTGAAAGTTTTGCACAGAAAAGGCTGGACATTGAAAGAGGTGTAACTTTGCCATCAGGTACTCACCTCACTGACAAGAGTATTCACATTCATAATTTGTATAATGTCTGACATATAAAGGAAAGCAGTTAAGGAAGCTGAGAATGTCCATCACTTTGGAAATATACTTTGAAATCCATAATACTGTGCAATGGCAATACTACTACTACTACTACTACTACTATTACTACTACTACTACTAATAATAATAATAATGCCCCATTTAACATTAGAAAATACCAGTTTGTTACAGAACTTTTTTGATACATATAGGAAAGATGAAAAAGAAAATTATGAATCCTATTTCATTCAACACCTATTACTTAATTCAAAGAGCAAGTTACTTTCCTGAATCCATTCTTAAAACTTGTATAGAATTAGCAGCATGAAAAGCCCAAACAATACTATTCTGCAAAGAATAAACACTCATGACATTATTAAAAGCTAGGAGTGATGAATGTTGTGTTGAATGACTAGCTTCCTTATAATAAACAGGAAATAAAAAAATGGAAAAAAAAAAGAAAGAAAAATGGATGCAAAAGAGTGACCACAGTGGTCAAAGGTAGGGCAAAAAAAAAAAAAGAGAATGGAGAAAAGTAAATTATGAAGTAAATACCATGATCACTGTATATAGCTGGTGCACATGAATGAGAAATATTTAGGTGTTTTAAGCATTTTGCTTGGGATAAAATGCTACTGAAATCTTCATTAAAAAAATCCCTAGTAATATTGAATTTTTGAAATATGAATAGATTTGAAGTAAAACTTGTCTTTAACTAATTCTGTGTGTTTTGTATGGCTTATCAAAGGCAGGGAAAAATCCACATGCAATTATCTGACATGCTGATATACAAGTGTTTGATCTGTGGTCTGTTTCCATCAAGAAAGTGATAGCAAAATATTGCAAATCCTGAGATTTTTTTAATAATGCATTCCATCATTTATCTTGTCCTGCACTTGATGGATTAATCAGATATTTTAATATTTATTCTCAATTTTTTGTTTGTTTCCTGTGTTTGAATATAATTCTTTATTTTTGATTTGATTTTACTTCCATCTGGTATAATTTTACATATTACTGCCCTGATGAATCTATGAAAGGCAGTCATATTCAGAAATATGCAAAACATTGTTTCATATAGCAGTTATGTAATGCAAACTGTATAGTATTATGAATATTGTTCAAAATTTTCAGTTTGGTCATTAAAGCTGAACACTACAGTGTAATATTCTGAAGTTCGTTTCCTCAGCAGGTACTGAATTATTAGTGTGACAATGTCCATAACTACTTTTTGTCTTCCCTTCTAAATGAAAACTCCAAAACAGTTGTACTTTTAAAGAAAAAACTTGTACTTTTAAAGAAGAAGAATGAAAAACAATAGGTAAATAAGATAGATAGATAGATAGATAGATAGATAGATAGATAGATAGATAGATAGATAGATAGATAGATAGATAGATAGATTCACCTTGAAATTAAGATAACTAAAAGTAGATGTCTAATTGTAAGTGTGAACATTTGAATTAAGGGTTTAATGTTCTATTTCTGCGACCTGAGGATACAGTAGTCTAACTGTGCTCCCTGAGATCATGTAGAGAACTCAAGACACTTCTATGGCCTGGAATTTGTAAACTAGGACTTAATCTTTCATGGGGCAGCTGAAGACAAGTAGGTACCCGACAACACCCAAAAATACCACTAAAAATGTATGTTTGCTCAATTAATTTTGGCCATAGTCACTACTATCAATGTAACCTGGACAGAAATTCAATTCACCATAAAGTAGACACTGAGGACCCAAACTCAAATCTAAACCAAGCACCTAGAGTGACCTGAAACACCCTAGGGTTTCTCAAACATTTGGATGGAGTTTGACAGGGACAACAAACAACACATGAGATATTCAAGCTCTTCTGGAGTGGTAAATGCAAGAAAGGCAGAGCACTCTAAAACTTCACAAACAGTATGAGCCTGGTGTATGTATGCTGACAAAAGAAATTACTTTGTTTTGCCTAGTCAGGTAAAACATATTTGAAACACTTGGACTTTTTGGAAGCAACTCAGGGAAGTTGGCTAAATAAACAGATCTAAAACCATCTCACCTTCTTACATACTGTAACTTCTGCCACTTAACTTCCAGCTGCCTGAAGCTATTTGAAACATAGGCATAGTTTTATTCCTTTAACTAGAGTTATAAGAGATCTATCAATTTATCAACTGCTTTATCCTCAGTCATAAAACTTCATTAAACTTTTAAATCCTATATTATTATTTTTTTACTTACAAGAAACAAAAGAGATTATAGAATAATTGGAATTTCTAAATTTATTCTGATCCTTTTTTTTGCCTTTTCATGCTCCCTTTTGCTTCACTGTCTCTAGTACAGTGCTTAATTTTCTTTTCAGGTGTTCTTACAGAAGGTGTAAAATGTTCACTTCAAAATGAATATAAAAGTAGTCACTGGAAATGACCCTGTCTGATCCAATATGTTAAAAAGAGATCTTTTTTAAAAAAAAAAAAAACCAGAACATGCAAACTCTCAAGGATAAAAAGGGCAAGGAAGATAGAAAATCTGAAGTTTTACACCAACCAAGTTTATAGCCCAAGATGAAAAAAATCCCTTAACACACTTAAAACAGTTTGTGCTCACAAACTCTTAGGATCTTTTTGAGCCAAGATTTGCCATCCTTAGAAAACCCAACTGTATTTTCTTATATATCATGGGGAATTTTTTTCTTTTTTTTAATATATTTTTTAATTTTTTTAAATTTTATTTCTTATAAAACAAAGAACAGAATCTGAAAATATTTTTGGAATACAACTGTAGAGCATTTTGTCTGAAAATACTGTGGGTGTTTGTTGGATAATGTAGACTCATTTGAATTCCAGACCTACTTGCCGTACTTCAGCACAACCACCTATTTGAGGACCACTAGTAACCAGGGACAGGAGCTGGTGTGACTTCTGAGAATTTTATGGCTTCTTACCTCTAATTGCTGAATTAATAGAATCTATTTTTCCTCAGGTCTCTGCACAGAAGTGGAGAACACCTGGAAATCTAGTTTGCTGGAGCTTGTCAAGGGAGCTGAGCTATTCTCAGAGGACGTATAAATCACAGATATTATAAAACAGACCTGAGTGCCTGGAATTTGAAAACTGGGTATACTATTATTTACTTTTTCCCTGAGTACAAGTCAGAGAGTTTCAATACAGCTTTTTTAATTAGGGTTTCAGGATCTGGCTGAATAAAGATCCAGAAAACAGCAGAGCAAGTTGGTTCTAGAACAAGCTTTGGAGTTCTTTATCTAAATACAGTTAGATAATGGGCACCTACACCAATATATATCATGGCAATTGAACAGTGAGGAAACTCATGAGAGAAAAATTTTGACAGCTACTTCAGAAGTCCTTGAAAATGAAAAATTCTTATTAAATGGAAATGTATTTGAATTCAAAACGCCCAAAGAATGCTAGGTGTTTTCAATTAATAATGTTCTGTTAAAATTAATTTTTCAGGTTCATCTGTAAATACTACCAGGTTTACATTTGTTTATGTCTTGCTAATGTGCAACTTTATTGGAAAAAAAAGCATGGCTTGTTATAAACATTTAAATAAAATATATTAATAAATGTTACCTTTTAACACAGTTCTTAAATACTTCTATATATCATTTTAAATGCAGGGATTTAATTAGATTTTATTACCATTATCATTATAAAGATGGAATATTTTGAAGCTGCTATTCACTTATGTGACAAAATCTAGATCTTAAAATATTAGCTGGGGGAACATCTCTTTGCTAGTGTAGTAGCAATGAACAATGAACAAAACAATAATTTTGCATCTGGAGATATTGAACTTGTTGATATCTTCAACTTAATGCAAAGCAAAGAAAAAAAGATTACTCTGCTGTTCGATGTCTAAATGAAATCTCAGTTTTTAAATACATGAATATCTTGAAAACTATGTAACAAGGTTCTCTTTCAAAAAAATGTAACTTCCTGGCTGGATTAGAAACACAGAAATCATAGTAAATATGGATCAAACAACTGTGCTCAAAACAGAGATCATGAGACAATGGTTGTCCCATCAAACAACCTGTGGAGATTCACTAAAAAAACTGCGTTCAGTGAGATACTTCTATCAGTTTTAGAAATCTAAAAGCAAACCTCTATGACTAGAGCAGACACCTAAAATTTGGATTGAAAAAGAAAGGTGAAACAAATCCATTTTTAAAAATTCTTTCAAACTTTATTTGAACATGAATAATTTGGAGTACCCAAAAGAAACTATGAGTGGATAGCACACTATAGCTAATTGAAGGTTAAGTGTATCCTGTTTAATCTTGAAAAGTACATCATTTTGTCATCTTTTTTAAGTGTAAAATAATCCATCAGGAGATCAAGATGGGTGATTAGTGGATTGAGAGCAGCCCTTGAGGAGAAGGACTTGAAAGCATGAATGAAAAATGGAACATGACTCCGTAATGTGTGCTTACAGCTCAAAAAGCCAATTGTATTCTGGACTGCATCAAAAGAAGTGAGAGCAGCAGGTCAATAGAGGTGATTCTGCCCTCCTACTTTGCTCTCACAAGGCTCCATTTGGACAGCTGCATCCAGTTCTGGGGCCCCTAAAATAAGAAAGACATGGATCAGTTGGAGCGAGTCCACAGACCACAAAGATGATCAGACGACCGGAATACTTACTTGTTCTGTCATCCTCCTATCCTGTGAGGATGCACTGAGAGAATTTGGGTTATTTAGTCTGGAGAACAGAAGGCTCCAGGGAGATCTTCAGGAAAGATGGTGAGGGACCCTTTTTAAGGGAGTGTAGGTGTAGGATGAGGGCTAATGGTTTTCAAAGGAAAGAGGGTATATTTAAACCAGATATCAGAAAGAAAGTCACTGTGAGAGTGGTGAGGCACTGGAACATGTTGTCCAGAAAAGTGGATGACCCATTCCTAGAGCTGTACAAGATGAGGTTGAATGAGTCTTTGGACAGCCTGGTCTAGTGGAAGTACACGCTGCCTATGGAAGAAAGGTTGGAACTTGACTATCTTTCATGTCCCTTCCAACACAAAACATTCTATGATTCTTTGCTTCCTTCTCTCGATTCAGCAGGTAGCCATTAAAAAGTCATTTTAAGCTATTTTTTAACAAACAGTATGGAGATAATTTGAATCTTCATTCATTGTGAATGAAAGGAAAATAATAACTGACAGTATAATACCCAGTGAGAGTGCTCACATATGAAGTCTCTGTGATTGTGCATTTAAATGAATGAAGTCATTGTGAGAAAGGGATGGAAGTGTTGAAATGAGTAGGACTGGAGATGAAAAAAAAATAAGAAAAGGATTTGTAATACTGCCTGTTTCCCTTTAATATTTTTGCTGCTGAAAAAGGCACTCCCATTCTGTCCTTTGGCTCCAACCACATGTTCTCTCAGTGCTTTTGCTTTGCAGAATTGAGTATTTAGAGGGCCTTGAGAGGAAAAAGAGGGAGATGATTTACTTAATAAGAAAAAATGATGTTTGCATTATTTGTCATGTGATTACTGAGAAAGCTGAGGGAGTGCGCAGTGAGAGAAGAGAGAGAAAGAAATCACCTCTTTCTCTAGTAATCCACCCTCATACCAATTTAACTGATAATGGAGCTATAACTTAAGTTAATAGTTTGGATCCAGTTCCATGAATATCTTCATTTTGAGTGATACTTTAAGAACACCAGCGTCTCAAGATTTAGAATATTAAGAACTGTATAGCCTCAGCTGGAGAGACAAAAAGGCTAAAAAGAAGAGAAAAAGGAAATTAGGAAAGTGGAGACAAACAGTAGTAGATTGGGAGTGACTAATGTGAAAAACTGAAATATGTCCACTAGCTAAGCCTTTCAAAGTGAAGCATTTTGCTCTGTCATGGCGATGATTCATTTAGGCAAGTAGAACAAGGATGAAAAGGAAGAAAGGGGGAAATAACAGCTGTATTTGGGACTGAGGGAATTAACGGTTTTTAACAAGGGCTAACAAAGAAGTGAGAAGAATCTATCAGACAGCTGATCAAAAACTCAATTTACCCAACAACTGGGAATGTGGATTTACAGGGAAGACAAGTCCAGAAGATATTGGAACAAGCACTACTACACAGTAACATGAGTAGGTTTGGAGGTTACTTGAGAACAAGCTAATAACAAATGAAATCTTCTTAAGACTTTGTGGCATTTTCATGGGAGTAGCACAAGTCTTGTTGGTTGCATACTGTTCTCTGTAGTCCTTGAAGATTTCACTAAAGATCAGAAGTGTCTGTGCTCTGATGCTATTTAGCACAATAATGTGTATGTCCATCCTGTTGAAATGTTCATATGAACAAAAAAAAAGACCTTCTTAGACTTCCACCATTCTTAAATTGGTAAAAGTAAGTTGCTTAGTCTGTCATGTTATTGGCAGACATGCAGTTTGCACAGTTGTAGTTTGCAGATTTTAACCAAATCTAAATTGAGAACAAGGTATGATGCTTTTAGTGCCAGTGAGACAGATTTTAATTTTCTAATGGAAAACATTTAAAAGTAGCAAGACATAAAAAATTCTCATTCATAAGATAATTTATTGCCCAACCAGTGTCAAGCAGGGTAGGCAGATTTGAAAGGCTAAAACAAGCCACATAAGGTTTCCTGCCACTTTTGAAAGTAAAATGTATGAATCATTGAAGGCAAGATGATACACTTCAGCCAAAGATAAATATTTCCTTCAGATTTGCCAGAATGGGAAAAAGTTGGCAGGAGGTGTGGGTTTTGGGGTGTTTTGTTTGTTTTGTTTGTTTGTTTTTGTTTGTGTCTGTTTGTTTGTTTTGATGGTGTTTTTGTTTGTTTGTTTGTTTTTCATTATTTTTGTGGATTTTTGGGGGTTTGGTTGATTGGTTGGTTTGGTTTTTGTTTTCTGTTTTTCTTTGCTTGTTTTTTTGGGCTTGTTTGTTTGTTTTATAAATTCTTGCCAATTCAGTTTTTCATACAGCTAGAAAATTGCAAGATAAGCACCCAAAGACCAACTACGGTTGCAGGATTTGTGGATGTGGCAGTCAGTACTTTTCTTCATAACAGGAAGAGAAATATTTAATTTAGTTGGAACACAGACTTGGGTAAGATTGAAATAGAGGATAGGTAAAATTATTTCAGAACAATTTTGGAAGCATGCTACTAGAATTCACTGAGCAGTCTGAATAATATTTACCGCTATGAATATTATTATCAGTTTATTCTTGAAATTCAGAACAGGCCCTTTTCATGATAGAGATGACTTCCATAAGGAAATATTTTTTTTCTGAAATTAGTGAAAAGAATTCACCCCAACTGCTGTTACAAAGAGGTATTTTCTAACATGTTTTCTGCATTGAAAGATGCATAAGTGAGTTAGTTGTCCGCTCTTGGGCCAGTACAGGATATCTTTTGTTTCTACTCCTGATCTTGTTGTGAACTATGCATGTACTAACTTTTATCATAGCAGATTTCAGGTGCATTGTTGTAGATTATGATGATAGATTATGCTCCTTTAATAGCTGAGCACAAATTAGTGCTTATTTAAAAACTCAACCACAACAGATGAAATATTTGCTTATAGCCTTCAGTGACTTGGCATGCCCCGATTTTAAAGAGGATGAAATTACCTGTGTAGTCCGTTTTCCAGTATTTCAGTAGGAAAAAAAGATAAATTCTTCAAGCTGTAAATAATCTTCCACTACAGAATTTTCATGCATTTTTTTCCTGAGAGTAAAATACATTGCATCACATGATTTACAGGAAAATTTTTTTAATATATACAATATATTTATAACAATTTTAAAAGCTTCTTTATTAATTTGATATTTTTCTCTAGTATAAAATCTTATATCTTTATATATATATAATTTTTATTATATAAATAATACAGTATCTATCTAAAATTATATCACCTGATCTCTCTAAATTATCACCTGATATTTTTGTCTTTGATTTTTAATAATTTTAAAGATTACTTATCTTTATTAGGTATAGCCCATCATTAGTCATGAAGGTTCTAAATTTTTTACTTTCATTATGTGTCACTTGTTTTTTCTTTCTTTCTTTTTCTCTCTCTCTTTATTTTTTTTTCTTTTTCTCTATTAATCCTGATTTACATTTTGAAGACAAAGCATTAACTTTTGCTACGCCATTAGTCGAATTTGTAAAATGATCTACAAAATCTCTAGTTATGAATATCACATTTTGAATTTAAGTTCCTTTTAAATATGTAGCTTTTCAGTCATCCATTTAATGATGCACAATTGCCTACATTATTGAGTTAGATTCTGATATCTCTATTTAAAAGAGGTTTTAGATTTTTTACTTTGACTAGATTTACTTTGTATGGCCTGCTGTGATAACTTAATAGGCTAAATAGGCTAAATAATTTGTGCAGTAATACAGTCTGTGAAACAAAAGTAGCAGACCAAAATATGAGTTAACTGATGGGCAGTTAACTCTATCAAAATATTTTTTACCTAGAAGAATGAAGGAAAAGATTACTAGAGGTAAATCAGAATATCATTTTTCTGTATATAACATAATAGTTTGCATGCAGCTAGGAAGATATTCCCTCAAGTATCAAAGATACCAAAAGTACAGAGAGAAACATCAAAGACATTAGAAGTAATTTTTACTGCCATATAGAAGCTGCAGAAAAGAATAATAGTCAAGTCTTCTAATACCACCTTCATCTTTCAAATAATAAATAACCAATTCTTCTCTTTTGAGGAACACACTCAGGAGACATGAAAGCTTGAATAAAACATCTTTCCTGCTGACAGAAGTGCTTTTTTTGGCATAAAAATCAACCTTAAAAAAAGAACATAATGCATTTTATTTCTAATGCTTTATGTAGATTCAAATATTAGAGATTGTTACTGAAGTATAAAGTAGAATTAAGAGAACTGCTATCAATAATATGAAAAAAATAAATGGACGGCTTGAACACAGATGTTTGGCTTAACACTCAAAAGAAAATATAACAGCAAATGCAGCAAATATTGATATCAATTATAGGAAAGTTTTTCTTAAGCGGTATCTAGATATCTTAAATATTTTTATATCAATCTTATAAATATGGATTTTTTTTTTTTCACTTAACGAGTCTCATAGTAGCAGGACAAAGGGTCTGTTATTTGGTTGAGCATTTATTGGGTTGGACTGCCTTTTTGATCTTTTCCATGGTTTTAACAAAACATGGGCAATGTGATGGATAATATATTTGCTCTAAAAATCTGTTTATTCATTTAAAGTCTTTTCATTGACCTAAAATTAACCTTTTAAAGAAAAAAAAAAAACAAATACAGTCCTTGTTAAACATATTTGACTGTCCACAATGCAAATCTAGGCATGAGAAATTGCTGATTACTAAACCAACTTGGCTAATTAGCTTGAATTTCAGAGCAAGGTGGGATTCCAGCCAGAGAGTCGTAGGACTTAGTATGGCCTCATATATATGTGGTCTCACATTATGTTTTTTCTGGCTGTGTTTTACAGAAGTGTGTCATAAACCTGGCCTTAGCAATGACAGTTCACCTGATACATCTAAATTATGTAAATGTCCAGCCACAGATGTCACTGAAATACTGTAAACATGTAAATTCAGTTTTTTAGTACGGTTAGAATATAATCTTTAAAACATGCAGGGTCTCATCTTCCTATGTAGCTGATTAGCCACTGAAGTAGTCAAGTCTTTTCAAAGATGATAATTTTATCATTTAGAGAAACAACCCTCTATGGATTAACTTTTTATTTATTTTTCACCCTATTCCAAATAATCTTTTCACTGACAATGACCAATATAGATACGGTTTTCAGCCAATTGTATGGATATTTGTTTATAAGAAAGGAAATATTTGTCCTAAACTGTTCTAGACTGAGCCTTTTTCTGACATTTACTCTTACAGCTGGAGAACATGCCCTTTTAATTTACAAGTGCAGATCTAAGCTTAGATAACCAAATGTTATTCAATATTAAAAGAGAAGTGGAAAGCATTTGAATTTCTGGAAATTAATCTGTTCCCAAGACTTCATAATAAGATAGGAAATGTGCTGAGAATAATTCAAGTGCTTTTTTTTAGTAACTGGAAGTTGTAAAATTCAAATTATTATAGCAGCTCAAACTACAGTGGCTCCCAAAGTTGAATCTCATTTTAGACTGAACTTGAAAATTTTAACACATCACTTATGTTAGTGCTGAGATTTCTAAGTACTTCTTGTTGTCTTAAACTCATCTCAGAGAGTCAATGCAAACTTTGCTTTTTTTACATCATGAGAAAGTCAAGGACAATCTGGAACACTTGACAATGCCAATCTAAATGCATGTTTAAACCTGTTTACACCTTAAGTATTTTCTTGCTGAAAGAATAAAATCCTTAATATGGTAACTAAACTGGCTTCATGACTTTTCTTTCTGGAGCCAGGACCCAGAAGCACGTTTGACCAACCTTCTCAACATATAATTCATAATTTGGACAAACACATTCCATCTGTGAGAATGGACCAGCAGTAAACAGAAAGGCTCAACATTAATTAATCTCAATTACCTGTCAGTAGAAATCATCCCTAGGATGTAAATGTTCACATATAAACTAGCCATATTAAGTTTCCTAGTCTGTGGAGAAAAATAGGAAGTTTTACAGTAAAGACCTTTTAATCCAAAAACATTTGTCTGAGCTAAGTCATATGAGTAGTTGGCCTAAATGTACTTATTTCTCTCTATCTGGCTGGAAGGTTTGGGTTGCGCTTCATGTGTATGCCTACAAGGTAACCATGTAAAGCTTGAAACCTACCAGTCTCATAACAGATATGTTTTTCACTATACTCAAAGTAAAGTTTATGAAAACAATATTTCTGGACTAATGTTTCTGAAAACTCAAAAATAATGAATATTACACTCTTTATTGCTAGCATTGTTTTCCAGTTGCTTAAAATTACTTTCAACACACCCATACCTGTTTAGCTCACTAAGATATGTCTGTGCTAATTGACACCATGCAATGTGGACCTGCTCACAGGGCAAAGGTTTTCTTTTTTTGTTAGAATACTTTGGACTTGGATAAGGCCAAAGGTGAAACCGAGATGTCTGAATCATCAAAATAGTGTAATTTGTAGAATAGAGGAAAACAAAAAATGGACTGTGCTCAACTTGTTAGTCCAGAGCCCTCAACACTTAGTATGATCATCATTGTGTGACATGATAACATATGAGGCATGGCTATCTGTGTGGGCAGGAATAGTTCCTGCTCCCAACTCTCATAAACTTCTAGATGGCACAAAAGAAAATAATCCCATCTGAATCATGAGAGGTTTTGTCTCAGATCATAATGCCCAAGCTCCATCATCTTTCCCTCTCCTTAGACCAGTATGGCCATCTACCTTAGCTAGGAATGCAGAAATATTTGGCTTTGGATACAGCAGCTGCCATGACCTGACTGGGGCTACCAAGCCTGTAGGTGCAGAAAGACTCAACTCTGGGTTGACGAGGTTCTATGACACACACCAATACAAAGGAGTTTACCTTATAAATCTCTCCACTTTTTTTTCAGAGTATACGCAGCATGAGAAGTTCTAAGAGAGAAAAAGTCAACTTTGGGCAAAAATTAAGTCATTTTTACATCACAGAGACATAAAAAGGCATTGAATGTCCTGCTTTAGCAGCCAGTACCTAATACTATTTTCTATTTTTCACCTGGATTAGCCAATAGATAACAATATTTGCAGAAAATTTGCAGTTACTGGTAGTTATGGACGCTTACTTTCTCAGGATTTTTTTTCCTTTTTATTTGACTATCTTTCCCCATTTCACAGGATAAATTACCCTTGTAATTCCATCTTTTTACAATTACTCATGTTATCCCAGGATGCCTCTGGTTTCTAGGTACCCAGCTGTACTTCAAAGGCACCAGCTGCAATTTTCAAGGATGGTTCTCGTTCTCATGCCTAGTTCCCATGCTGGTAGGTATTTTCTCTGTTTGTATTTCAGCAGACATTTTCTTCTGTTCAATGACTATTTCCTTTCATTCAGATCACCCTTCTGACTGCTCACATCCATAGCTTAAAAGACTTGGTCAGGTTACACCGAAACAAAGTTTTCAACTCTTTTTTTCTTACCACCTGTACAGAGGTACTGTGGACTTGCACACAGCTGACAAATAAATCTGTAGAAGAATATGAGACCTTATATAATTTCTGTTCAAAACAGGAGTCTGACTTGAAAAGCCTTAACTCTTCCTTCTGCTCAGCAAAGGTGTAAAAGCGTGCTAGCTTAGGAAGGAATGTGAATAATAGCCAATAGATGTATGTCATTCTAATTTAGGTACTTCTGAGGAAGATTCATGCCCCAGAAAGACACAGTGGAGTTCTGACCAAGAACCTTTATCAGGGAGCACATGTTTGTTTGACTCATCATAAATTATGTTCCTTCCCTACTGTGCTTATTTTAGCCCAGGCTGTGCCCATACTCCACTCTTCTTCTGCCCACAGGTAGACATAAGGAGGAAAGAAAGAACTGTTACTTTCTGCGGGCCCCTGCACTCTGAGGAAAAAACTGCTCTGTTAAGTGAAGAGTCTTCAGTCCTTACTTTCAAATACTAAAGCAAAAACTTTTCAACAGCCAGAAGGATCAAAGAGCTTTAACAGGTTCTCAGCCTGTGGGCAGAGACCGGCACCTGGCACAGCCTTGTCCTGAGGGGACAGTCAGAGAGGGGGGAAAAAGTCTTGTAGGACAGGACAGAGGCACTGTCCATCTCTGCTGTGACATAGGATACTGAGACTCACTGGAAATTGACAATGAAGGAACTGCAGGGCCAGACTAGTACAAGCAAGGTGGGATGTTTACTGCCTTCCTTCTCTTCCTCTGCATCTCCGGCTGTCCTCTTCTTTCTGCTCAGCACTTACTGCTTGTCCAGAGTCAAGTAGAACTGGAGCCAGCAGGAGTTGTCACATTTGCAAAGTGGAGCAGCAGGCAATGAGCTCAGAGTGACATCCTTGGGCTCTTCCTGGGCATTTCACCCGGCAGAGCTGCGTCCCTGAACAGAACCCCAGAACTCCAGGGGTTCAAGGGAGAACTCCAGGCTGTAGTGGCAGCCATCAGCCATGGGCACTGCCCCAGGGGCACACAGTCTCTGCTACTATACCTCTGGTTTACACCCACCATGAGTGTGGACATGGGTGCATTCATGACTGGGGCCTTTTGGGTGTACCTGCCCTGGTGCCAGGGCCAGTGATTTGTAGGAAAGGCAGCTGGAGTCTGAATGTCTTTCTTGGGCTTCAAGATGACCGTGGCATCCCTGTCGAGGGGTAGGTCTCTTTTTCTTGCCAAACCACCCTGGGTGACCTGCATGTACTGACAGAGCAGTGGCTCAACTGATGCCAGCCAGGATGGACGTGCATTCTTGCATAGGTCTAGGGTCACCCCTGAAGAGCACACAGCATCGGGCACGAGAAAGCTGGCTGCTGATGGAGTCAAATGCGCCAGCACATCTGGAAGCTGCAGGGGAGACCCATGTGAAAGTACAGTAACAACTCACCTGGCCCATCCTGTCGAGGACAGGAGCAGCAGCACATACGACGTGCTGGCAGAGCTTGGGATACTGTGCAGTGGAGGGAATGAGGCTGGGAATGCGGCTCCCATTGCTGGGTAGTACTGCTTGGCAAAAGTCCGAGTGTCCCCAGGGAGAGAGCTGACACAGCATTGTCTCTGCAGGTATTGGATCCATGGCAAGAACAGCACCAGGTCGAGCACAGCATCCCATTCAATCTCAAAAATCATTCTGGGAGTGGTGGAGTCACCCCTGGGACACTAAGGAGCTCTCCCCAGTATGTTTGTGGCACTAACTCACTGGGAATCCAGATCTGTGCACAGTGCTGAGCAGCTGTGAAGTGTCACCTCCCTCCAGCTGCTGGCAATATTTTGCCTCGTGCAGCTCTGAGTACCACTCCATTTTGTGTCAAGGTCATCTTGCTGGCCCATGTTCACCTTTGTGTCCTCCAGGACCCCCAGGGCATTTTCTGTCAAGCTGCTTTACAGCAGTTTTACCAAGTGGATTTTGGACATAAGTATGTGTGAATATTTTCCTGCCACCTGCAGTCAGTCTCACCCTCTTTCTGCAGGTCTCCCTGTACCACTGCTGTGATGTTTAGAAGGTCATTATTTTCCCCAGCCAAAGCAGTGGTCTAAGTGGAAACGGTCTCTCTTGTTAGCGGACAGGGAGAAAGAGGCTCAACCTTGCCAACAGAGTCCAGAGACAGAGTTTCCACAGATGAGAAAGTAACAGCCTGGGATTATTTACAAAATACAAAGTTTAGTCAACAGTCAGCAATATTGTGTAACATAGGGAAAAACAAACACACATAAAATCACCCAAAGAAAGCAGAGGTATAAGAAGTGCAGATGAAATGAGAGCAAGTGAGCAAAAATAGTTCTTCAATGGCTCGTGTTGTGTATTTTTCAACCTCTAAATGATGAAACTACTCTCTCCTCTGAAATACTAGTGAGAAACATGTTCTGCAGGTGAACTAACAATGTCATGTGGACAAAAAAAACCATTAGATAGGTCCTTTCATTTATGTATATATTGTCAAATTTAATTGTTTTGAGGGAGACTGTCAGCAGTATTTAGAAACTTACATCCTAATCCTTCTTTTTTAAGAGGTGTAGTAATTTTACAGATGACAATTAGGAATACTTTTTCCATCTACTCCACCTCTATTGCAAGAGTAGAATCCTTGACACAATTTTTGTCTATCCCAAAGACACACACTACTGCTACAAAAGGAATAGACAGATACAAGCAGAAGGTGCTAAAAGCCAACGACTCTTTTTAGTAAAGCGAAAGACCCAACAGTCAAAAATAATTCTGATTTTCCAACGCATGCCCCAGGAGCAGTCATATGCAAAAAAGCTGCTCCTAAGCTGGGGAGAGGTACCCTCATGGTTCTATGCAGTTTTTGGGCAGAAATAGCAGAGCTGTTCCACCAAGGTGTAACCAGCCATCACCTGCCCAGTCCCGTCCTCAACACTGCTGCTGCTCTCTGCTTCACCGATGGACAGTGCCTGAGTGTTTCAGAGTCACTTGAAAGTCTTCACTGGGCCAGGAATATAGAGAGAAAAGGTGACTTGGGGCTCAAAGAGCTCTTTGCCGGCCCCTTCCTCATCTACAGACCACCAAAAAGAGTGGAGGGAGGGACAAGCGACTCACCATCAAGTTCCTTGGAAAGAGCTGGGCCACCACAATGATGTGAGTGTTCCATCTGTCTCCACTTTGCCACCAGAGATTCCTCAGCATCAGGTGTGTCACGTCTCACCACTTTTTCCCCCTTTTTTTCATCAGCTGTGGATCTTTCTGTCCTCTTGAAAATTACAGGCAGGAGCTAATGGCTGCAGGACAGATTTGGACAGTCAAACATCAGTGTACATAAATCCTCCATGACAACACCAATATATTATGTTCCCCAAAATACTTTCAAGGACTTGATCCATAAATTATTAGCACTCTGCATCACTTAGTTAATATATCCAGATACTAGTGCCCTGTACCTATGTAAAAATTGGATTGTTTTTTTTTTTTCCTCTGATTGGAAAGATATGCTGGGGCAAAAAATATGGACACATATTGATTTTTTCAGAGGTCACAAAGAAATCTATTAGGTTACTCTAGGTATTCTTTTCTTCCAAAATAATCTTTCACTTTTTTTACAGCAAAGCTTCAACTTTTATTGCTGAGCTGTGTCTGTACTACAAAATTTATCGTAATTACAAGATCTTGAAAAATAAGTGATAGTTGTGTTAGAAGATCAACAAACTGCTTTTCTAACAGATTCTGTGTCATTTCCATTGATGTACCAAATTTTGACAGAAAAGTCTCACATATCATCCTGGTTAGAAAAGCAAGATGTTTAGGGTAGTTTATTTACAGAACAAGACTGTGAGGGGTACTAACTTCTTTTTGACCTTAGAATATCAAGATCAAAATACAGAGCTTTCTTTCTGGAAGCCCTGAAAGAATATTATTCACATCCTAATATTGGTCCTATAGCTCTAGACCTGTTTATCTAAAGTAAGACTTCATTTTTAAACAAACATGAATCTAATAATTTATTTGTCATTCTCTTTTCCCTTCTTCAGGTTCTCTGAAGAAAAAAAAAAAAACAAAACAAATTAATTTTTTAAGTACATGTTTTAGTTTAGATTGAAAGAGGATGTTATACCAAACCCATGAGAACTGATACTTCATTTGTTTTATTTAATGGAAAAATAAAGCCATTTTTGTTATGAGAAGTGTCTAATCTTCACTTAGATACTCTTTAAATATTTCTTCACAGTTACAAGCAGTCTCAGGATTGTTCTCGCTGACTTATTTTAGTACTATAAAGACAAAGAGATTGACAGTAATGTGTGCCCTTGCCTAGCGGTATTTATTTATCCAGACTGAAGAACTGAGCAAAGTACAAAAACTTTCTTTCAGCTCATACTCATTGTTTTCTTACTTCAGAAGTCATGATATGCAGTGGAACAATCAAAGCTTAAGATTTCAGAAGTTCCTCGCATCTATTAGTAAAAGCCTGCCCATACATAACTTTGAACCTTAGTGACCTGGAAATGGAAACTCTTCTTAAAGGACAGTAAATGCATAATTCTCCCTAACTTGACATACTGCACAGTTACTTCTACCATTTAGTTAGTTCAGAGTGAATGGATTTCTGTCAATGATTTGGTATAAATCTGAAGATGCCACTACAGATATAACAAATGATTGATTGTAGGAGCCATAGACAGGGTTTACCAACTGCAAACTGAATGGTGATTGGCCTTTATTACTGTTGAATATTGATATGTTTAATTTGGCCCTAGCTAAACCAAACCAAAACCAAAAAACTCCAAACAATACCAAACCAAACAAATGAAGAAATTAAACAAAACAAAAACAAACACCAAAAACAAAACCAAAATTAAAATAAGGCAACCAAAGAAAGAGAGGAAGAGAGAGAGAACTAGCTTCATTTATGAAAGACTCTAACTAGAGGTACTGGTGGCAACAATGACAGATTTGTGAGATTATGGAAGAAGCGGCGTGATCTGAGTTTCTACAAAAACATCTCCCTTTGAGCACCACATTTATATGCATGAGCACTATTTTATTTTCAGAAGCAGACAGGTGCATAATAGAACATTTTAATAATTTCTAAGAATATGAATCCTGCAACCGATTGAAAGTAGAACCTTTTACATAGCTAGCACTGTAGCATGCCAGCAAAATCTACAGAAAATGTGAATTTTAAAAATACAGGAGCGACTATGAAAGTATTTGAACAAGATGCCAATGCTAGGCAAAATAGGGAAAATAAATCTGTTGCAAATATACACATGAAGGAAACTGTTACCAGTTCAACCATCCTTTCCACATGCTTTGCTTTTCATACAGATACCTTTCAAACACACAATTGTGGACTAATAATTGCTAATTTGCAAACCTGTCATTTCTATAAGTCTTTAATGCTGATATCTCACAAAAACAGGTCCATGAGAAAAGCTGCAGTAGGGCTGTTATATTTTTTATCTTTAAAAATAATACTTTCATATGACTTATTCAATGGTGGGATCTCCTAGTTTTCTACATTATTTTTTACTGTCGTTATGAAATCAAATAATGGTAATGACTGATGAGCAGCAGAATTCTAAACAAATGGGATGATCATAAGATTAGACACTGAGAGAAGGTGTGATGGAATGCAGCACCAGAAACTTCCCATTTTCCTTTTTGTCCAGACTAAGCAAGCTTAGCTCCCTCAGCAACTCCTCTTAAGACTTCTCTAGACTCTTGACCAGCTTCTTCAATCTTTTCTGAATAAGTGTGTATGTTACGATGCGTGTTTTTGCTTTTAGTGGTTTGTTCTGTTTACTTCCCCCGCCTCCTTATTACTTTCCCTGAAATATCCACCTTTTCCCTGCCTTTTAACCCCTGTCCCGTTGCACCTACCTAGAACCTTCCCTGTGCATCCCCTAATTCTCCTCCCAATCCCTTGTCAACCCACCCTGACACCTCCCCTTAATCTAGAAGGTTCCAAGTCTGTCATCCTCTTCCTGTTATATCATTTGGGATTTGAGTTATTCCCCTCCCATGTCCTTCCCCATTGGTACACTGTGTATTCCTCCCCCAGTGTGTTATAATTGGTTTAAGAATTGTATCCACCCCCAGGGCCTCCCCTGTATTTAAGTTGATGTAAGCCCTTTTTTCTCTGCTTTCCTTGGTTCTGTCCTCTTGAGTTTGTGCCTTCCTTCGGCTTCTTTCGACTCCCTTCCTTGGACTCACACCTTCCCAGATTCTTTCAATAAATCCTTCCCCTGGAACTGATTGAAGCCTCCTCTTCAGTCCTTTGCCTCTGCTGGACGCATTGTATCTGAAGGGCTGCGAGGCTCTTAGCTGCACCCCAAAAGCACGCTGCTTTATAGGGGCAGCCCACTCCAGGCTGGTGCTGGTCAAGTGAGCTAGCCGGGCCGGTCGAGGTGTTGAGAGTTGGACAGGCACTGCGTCATGTGAATGTTTGACAAGTTAAAAACAAACGTGTTTTACATACAAGCTTTGTGCCAGATCAGTGCCTCATTTTGCATTACTACTCCTAGTGAAATAAATAGGCCCATGATTTTCTGAAAAAGAATTTTAAAATTTTTTATTAGTTTTAAAATCCTGAAAGTAAAAAAAATAAAAAAACCCAAAAAAACCAAAACAAAACAAAAGCCAACTAGCCAAACAAACAAAAACAAACAAAACAAACCACAGCTTTATTATAGCAAAATTTTCAACCACTAAAATCTGATACTACATTTTGAAGTAGATGCAGATAAATTATACCACAAAATGGCTGTGATTCTGGTACAGGTATCTATTTTTTCGTTTATTTCCGTCACTAAGTAAACTCTTAGGTAGGTCACATGGTTTGATAAAGTTAGGATTCAGTTTGGTTCTGCATAAAAATAAGTTTCACTCCACAGTTGTTTGTGATTCACCAACAAATAATTTTAAACTAGTTATTCTTGACTTATTTACATAGGAATTGGTGCAATGTTTGCAGTTCATTAAAAAAGGTTATGACAGATAAGAGACTCTTCTGGTTGACAGCGTGTAAGAAATTGCCACAAAATGCAAGAGACTGGAATGAGAGGGGCAAGACTTATTCCATTTTTATATCCATATGTGCCTCATTTTTCTTGGTTTTCTCTGTGCATCAGAGCAGCCTGTTAATAATCAGCTTTCTTTTCCTGTCGCACAATGCAAGGTTGTAGGTTAAGCCATTGGACTTGCCACAAAAATGTTGGATTGATTTTCCTTGAAGTGAAATGCCTACTTTTCACATCATAACCAAGTACAAAACAGAAAAATGGAAGAATTCAATGTATTTCTTATTTGTAAGGTTTCTCACTCACTTAGATTTCCAAGGTATCTCTTGTCACTTTGAAGAGTTTGGCTACTGCAAAACCGAGTGCTTCATCAGTTACCACATAGTTGTGTTTCTGTATTGCCCAGAAAAAAATATCATGCTCATAGAATCCTAGAATCAGAGACTGGTTTGAATGGGAAGAAACTTTTAAAGATTTGCAAGTTCCAACCTTCTCTCCGTGGTCAGGGACACCTTCCAAAACACCAAGTCATTCATAGGCCCACCAGACATTGGCTTGAACACTTCCAGAGATGAAGCATCCACAGCTTCTCTGGGCAGCCTGTTCCTGTGCCTCACCACCCATACAGCAAAGAATTTTTTCCTAATATCTAATATAAACTTACTGTCTTTTGGTAAGACCATTTCATTAAAGCCATTCTCCCATGTTCTATCACTACATGTCCTTTTAAAATATCTCTCTCTCGTCTCAGGCTGTCCTCACCAATCATAGAAGAAAGACATCTTTTTTTCATATTTCCCCAGAGAGTAACTATTACATGTGATGTGATATTTCTACTATTGCTCGTGATGCAACATTTACTCCAAAATAAATTTTCAAGTTCCAAGACCATCATATGAATGCAATGCGTTGGTAGGACTATACATCTACCAAGTATCAACTTTACTGCACTATTTTCCCATGCAGAAAGCTTTGAATATATATATTTATATAAACGCACAGACGCACATACATACAAACAACAAACAGGTACAAGCATAGTATACATATTAATTAAAAATATTCAGTATGATTACAGGGAAAAAAGAATGAAAACCTCATAGACTAGGGAACCTTCAATTATCAGTTCACAAAATGTGAAAAATGCAGCTCTATCACCTAGTTGAGCAGGGTCTTAAAGATCCCAAGGTTTGCTCACTGGATGGTTTCTAATGTTTAGATTGTATTTGGCATTTTAGCAAGCAGAAATTGATCCCTAACGCTCTTTTCAGCAGGTTTTGGACTGGAAGACTCAAGCTGCTGCAAGTAATAGAGATGTATCGGCAGACCTACATGGGAAAGTCTGTATAGCCTTGTTTTTCCCTGTACCTGGCCCAGCTAAAGCTGTTAGTGCCTATTGATTCCCTTCATAAGCAGTACCTTTCATCAAAATCATCCCCACACATGGAATTGGTACAACACATGAGAAACGTTTATTGTGCAGTTTGTTATTGTCCTAGTTCAGTGAACCATCAAGAATGAAGTGAACCACTGAACCAAAGCAAGCTGAACTACAAAGTCCTGAAATTGGTAAAAAAACGAAAGTACATTTAGGTTGAGGGATTTTTATTTAATTTTTCTAAAAATCCTAGCTTCTGTAATGCCTCTAATGGCAAATAATTTTTCTGCAATTTCCTCACTTCTGCCTTGTCTTCATATTTCAACTTCTGCAGTGCTCATATATTTAGGTCTTTCTTCAAATCCTGTTACAGAGTGTCTGCTCTGTTTTGATGCATGCAGTGTAGCAGAACAGATTGTCTTGATTATCCAGAAGAGGTGGGATGGGCCAGGGTTTGGCTGTGTTCACTTTAGGGAGTTGGCTTCCATGGCAGTGTGGAGGCTGGAGGCTCCAGGACGAAGAGGCATCTCCCCATGAGGTTTGCCAAGGCCAGGTACTGGCAGTGAGGGCTGTCTCACTGCCCCAGGCAGGATAAGTAAGGGCAGCCACAGCTCTGGGAATTGTGCATCTTCATGGAGATGAGGACAGACCAGGACCTGGGCCTGCTGCTGGGGGATCAGGTTAATGGCAGACCAAAGCAATGGCTGCAACATGGCAGGGGTGGGAATTCAGGTGGACACTGTGCACAGAAGTTTCTTCTTGAAAACATCTCTCACAGCTGAAGAGGGAGCCCCTCTGAGGCTCCCTAGCAGAGATATTTAGGAAAGTTATTGAAACACCTTCCATTACTGTCTTTTGAGGAGACCAGTAAAACTCTCTAGCTTTGTAGTGAACCCAAACAGCTGTAGCCTGGGGAGGAAGGGACTAAGGGGCATGACATTGACCCACATTCCTAGCAAAATTAAGCCATCATGTTTTTGCATATAGGCTGACCACAGAGTAGCTGAAATCAGAAATTCCACATGATCAAAGGAGTTTAAGATGACTTGCAGCCTCTAATGGCTGCATTAAAAAAGAAAGCCTTCCAAAGCAGTAAAAGCTTAAATAATATATGAACTCCACAGCATCAAATATGTAAATATATAAAACTCTATTTAGCACTCACTGTGAGCTACTTTAGCACAATTTGCCATAAAGCTGATAAACAAGGTCAAAAGTAATTTACAAAGGACTTGGGTGTGAACTACAAACCATGTATATGGCTGGAGAGGTGAAGCAAACTACCTGAGGTATTAGATGTAGCTGACAGATCAGAAAAAGATCTCGTGTGAAATGAGATGAATAAATAATCTCTGGCATGGTGAAAGAAGTGTTTAAGAGAAGGCAGTAGGTGTGCTCGCTACACTTTGAACAAGGATGAGAAAGGCAGAAGGATTTTTCTAAGCAGACACCCACTTGCTCACTCTCAGTGCTCAAAACAATGTATGGATGCCAGGAATTTCCTATGCATTGTATACAGGAAAAAGGTTCTTATACCACTAGCAAAAAACTAGCAAAAAGCTCTGAGGCAGACTTAAAGTCCCAAAGACTCTAAGTGCAGAAGAGTAGTACAGAAACAGTGAATGTCACAAAGAGAAGCATGTTGGAAAAAAATCTGAATTTACGGTATTTTGTCTAAGATGGGACAGAAAGTATCATACATGCAATCGGGGGATGCCACAGATGAACTCAAAAAACTGAAGCTGAACACTTCAAAAATAGGGTAAAAAGGCCATGAAGAACATTGTAAAAAAATCCCTCCATCAGTAACATCAGGAAAGAAAAAGGGAAAAATTATCCTCTGTGTGGCAATCTGAATCAAAAGCAATCAGGAAATGCAAGCATTTGCCAATCAGTAAAGTGCAGTTGAACAGTGAAAAAGAACTTCTGGCAGGTAAATGCTTCAGTCTCATCTGCAAGGACTTACTAACCTCGCATCAAGCTCTTCCACCCTTCCTCAATGCTGAGCATCATTCTCCACTACAAATAAAGCATGACTCTTTGTAGGTCACAATGGCAGAATGGGAATGTGAATGATTTGTGATGCTGAAAGAAAGAGCACTTTATCCTAGTCACTGGTGGAAATACTGTTCAAGTAATCACGGTTTGTTACAAGAAAAATCAGGTGAGGTCACATTGATCAGATTTAAATGTAAGCTTTTCAAAGTTAGATGCCTATTGTTAGTGACTTACTGAAGGTGTCTTCACAGATGATATACAAAAGCGGGCATCTCCAGAGGGTGATTCTTTCACCTACTTTAGACACCAATGTTAGAGTGGATTTATCACTCTCTGATAATGCCAATTCATCTCCATTGATTCTAGAAAGAAACTGTGTGATGACTGTAGCCTAAAATTAACTACTTTTAGATGCTCTAAACTTAGTGAGATGAATCCTTCATTAGATTAACAAATTAAAAGGATAGGAATTTTGTCCTGCCCCTCCGCACATAAAGTGAGTTAAGAATTTTATTTTCTTTTATGTCTTTTCAAAGCTTTCTTCTTACTTTTCTTTGGGAAGTGGGGTGGAGAAGGAAGGATGGAAATTCCATTTCTTCCATGAATTTAAGATACTTTACATGTGATGGTAGCATTGTTACTAACAATATTGCTCATTCAAGAATCATGTTTGTTTGGCTTGCATAATTTAATGGTGTTACAGGAAGATTGTCTAGATGCTTAAATGCATATATTTCTATATTTGTCTTCTAGTTATCTGTAACAATGTTTCTAATTGGATTATCAATTTAGGGGAAATCTGACAATGGTTTACTTTTTTGTTTGTGTAGCTAACTAAATAAATTTTAAAAAGCTAGAATTCAATTCTGTGGTGCAAGATGGATTGGCCCTGACTCATATATACAGTGTTAATAAAGAACCTTATCAAGAGTATATCTGTACAGCAGGGAGATCTAGCTGGAGCAATGCAAACCAGAGCCTTGGGAGAGCTAATATTTAACTAATCAGTCCTGCAATACGAGAACTTATTCCCAAAAGCTTCTTTTAATTACAAGTATAGACCTGAAGTTCCTACTGCTCTTATAAAACAAAGCCTGTGTTGGAGGAAAGACCTAAATAAGTGCTTTTAGTGACAGAAAACTTCTATTCCAAGCTTTAAAAGCAGGAAAGTGACAGGATATAAGCCTTCAACTGTTCTGTCTCTCATAGTAATCCTTGGTTTATTTGATGACTGATCATGTTTTCTGTGCACATCTTAGGCTTATTTGGTTTATTAGCCTTTCTCGTATTCTGTGAAAGACTAATAAAAAATAAATATGCTCTGGTAGGGATGTGGTGTAACTTTATTTGCATCTCACATTTTTGTTCACATTGCATTTTGTGTGAATAACCCCTAAGATTTCAAGTGGGACAAACTGTTTTAAAGTACCATAATTTTCATCCACAGATATCAAAATTCTTTTCAAGAGGTAAAGTCGTTGTCAGCTTGGCTAAACTTTTCATACTGAGAGCTTATGTGACTTGTCCAGAGTCAGTAATACCATCAGCAATGTCAATGGTCTCTCAGTAAAAGTAAATCCACTGAGAGAAACACTCTGGAGTCCAGATGATCTGTTCAGTGAGTGCCTCCTTTACATGAGAAATGTCAGGACTGGTCTGCTATGTATGTGTTCTAAGAATACATGTGTGAATGAACATGCGTGCTGTACGGTAATAAATATTATGTGTGCATAACATTAATTGCCATCTTGGAAGTAATTCCAGATAGACATACACTGAAGCCTTGTTGTGGATCTGAATCTTCTTTTGTGGGCTTTATTTAAACCCTTAGTATGTGCTGCTTACAGGGTTTTTTTTTGTTGTTTTGTTCTATTTTGTTTGGGTGTTATTTGGTTTTTTGTTTAGTTTTTGTTTGTTTCGGTTTTTGGTTTGGTTTGGGATTTTTTTGTTTTGTTCGGTGGTTTTTGTTTTTTGTTTTTTTGGGATGTTTTGGTTTTTTGGGGTTTTTTTTTGGTTTTTTTTTTAGCTTAATGTGCTAGTTTCTGCTATAGCTCCTTGCGAAACAAAGAATCAAAACAGAAATGCCTAGGGAGAGGAACAACCACCAGAAGGTGAGACAAAGACAGAGCATGAGAAGTAATCTCAGTTGGCAGCTCCAGCCAGCCACCACAGAGTTATAGTGTGGGAATTTGTTGAGAGATATTTTCAGGACACCACTGTCCACACAGAGACCAGGGTACACATTATGCAGTTCATAGCACAGCCTTCTACGTTACTCCTACTCCCAAATGGCTGTGCATGGCAGAGATAGTTTGTCCTCATATCATTTGTTGTTCTGTCTAAACAGTAGCCAACCATTTTCATACACTTAAAATTGGCTGAAAGGACTGCTCTTTCAAATATTTTCAAAATAGTAAATAAATCTAACAATCTCGTTAGTGACATAAGTTATCACCATTTGTCAGACGTGAACTTCCAAGAAGGAGAGGGTAGACATTCCCACAGAAATATTTTCATTTGTCTTACATTTGACTGTATAAAAACAAAGCAAAATGAGTGGGGAGTAACAGCTGATTTACAGAAGTGAATGCTCATGTGTTATTGTTCAGTATTCCAGAAAGCTGCTTCTGCACCAAACTGGACTTGGATCTACTTCAATTTGCAGAGGTGTATGTGCTCATTCTGTGTACTTTGGCCCTCCTCCTAAAGGCAGTTTGGGGGCCTAAATTCATTGAAAGAAATAGAAGCTAGGTGCACAAATACCTTTGAGAACCTAGCCTTGTCTAACTATATCCTTTGAAAACTTGGAAGTTATAACCATCCTGGAGAATTGAACAATGCTAGGCGGCATTCCCAGGTACTGAAAGAGTTTGTACTATTAAGTTTTTCAGGTAGTTGCCAGCATGATTTTATCTCATGCCAAAGGATTCTTAACGGTGGCTCATTGTTTTCCATGGAAGTAGAGTAATTGCCAGTATATAGTTTGGATATATGCACCTTGTTCTGTTGTGTAAGAGTTCATTAGTGGGGACACAGGATCTTTCAAGCCAGTTGTCCACAGTGCCATAAAGTAGTCCTGCACATGTTTCATTGACACAATATGAATGGCTCTGGGATAGGTTAAAAAGCAGAGCTGAAGGCTTTGGGTTGCCTTTGAAATAGAGGAATTTCGTATGGAATAGAAAATTCACAGACTCACTCAACAGGAAATCAAGAAAGACAGGAAAGGAAAAAACGGCAGACTAGGAAAAATCATGTGCACCTCATATTAAATTTCTGTGACAAAGTATAAATCCACTCAAATTCATTGTTAGTTTACAGATACTTGGGTGATAACAGTGAAACAGTATGTGGCTTTCAGGAGGGCACTGAAATATGATAATATATGTTGACCATTTTATATATATTTATATTTAAAAGGGTTAGGAGGAATACCACACAGTACTGTGAATGGCAATATCATACTAGACAAAAATTAGTTGCTGCTGAATTTGGTCTCTTATTGACTATTCTGTGCATAAATATTGTGATACACTATGGAAAAAATATCTAATAATTCATATTGTCCCCAACAAGGAAAACCCCAAAAATTTATAAAATACAGGCCATGTTGATTTAAATTTTCATTCTGATATTTCAATTTTAGTACAGATTCTATTAAAACATGTTTTCTTCTCTTGAAATACTTTGAAGATTATGCACCCTCTGTGTTTTTTCTAGGGATTTTATGGCATATTCTTTTGTATTGCTTTGATTATTTATTTTTTTATTATTATTATTATGTATGCTGAACAGAAAATTAGTTTTGAATTTATGCAATTGTTTTTTGCTGAGATTGTTTAACTGGTTTATCTTTTTTTATAACATTGCACATAGAATAAATGTATAGTATGTTTATTGCCAGATTTAATTATGTTCCTTTGTTTTCGTTTCGTTGGTAGGTTGGGATTTTTTTTCCCATGGTTAGAGATTTTTGAGTGTACTAAAGGAATAGAGGATAAAATCTTGCGTTGTGTAGGTTAGACTATTTTCCATGTTACATCCTTGATGCAGGTAGAAATTGCTAGACCAATGAATCCGGGAAATACTGACTTCTACTAAAATATTCCCCCAATTTTTTTTTTCCTTTTTCTCAGAATTCAAGAAATTAAAGGCATGATATCACTGAAATTAATACCAGATATTTAATTTGTGTTACATCTTTGTCTAAGGACATAGTTTTTTTCTGTAATAATCCATCAATAAGCATAATTTCACAATAAAACATTCTTCATGGGCATAGTGTTTTAAAAGCAGGTTTTAAAGCTCTTGGGAGAAAAAAAAGAAACAAAACATAGAAAGAAAATAAAAATACCTAAGCCCTTCTGCTCTTTCATTCAGGAATAAGGTCACAAGACTGAGATCTCTGCCAGAGAAATTCTAGGATCCTTTAAATGCTGTTTTAAGAAAATACTTTTAGCTGTTATCATTTCAAGAGTTTCAAGTATTATTCCAATTTTTCAAAATATCTGTGTGCATTATTGACTTCTTAAGAAGATGTTACCTTACAAGATTGTTTTAATATGTGTTTTTAACTGAAAAACAGTCTTTTTAAATTCAAATATTGCTTACCAGTAATTCAAGATTTGCTTAGTTCTATTCTACAGTAATATTCTTTCCATGATTAGAGTAACATTGCCTCAAGAGCAATGCATTATTAACTTTATAAAGAGATTATTAAATCTCTTTGATAAGAGTGTTTAAAAATGAGAGGTATCATGGTTTTGCTTCTCCTTTAGTATGCTTTTTCTTTCAAAGATATTCACAGAACATGTATTTTTCTTCAGAAGGATTGCTTTTATTATGATTTGAAAGGAAGGGTCTCTCCCTAGCCATTCACAATGTTTTAAGGCCATTTTGTCAAAGTGCATGAAACACTAAAACAGGTCAAAGATTTCCATGATACAGTCCCTCTCCCTTGCTCAGGTAAAGACTATTTGCATGATAAATATACAGCTAAAATTAAGTTGCACTGTAAACTGAATTGATGATGCTTCTGTATCCTGTTCTGCACCCTGTGATTTCTGTTCTTATTTGGCTCCAGTCAATTTTTATTTTATATTTATAAAAACCATATGTATAAGAAAGGAGTTTGTCCCTTTGTGGTAGCTGGCTTTACAAACTGTTTTCTCCATTTGCTGTTGTAGGAATTTATTAGCTGCTCTACCACTTATGTGGTGTTGTCTGCTTGACAAATTTTCCATTGTTTTCTATCTTTTGTCATAATATGAAAGAATCAAGGATACTAATGGTAAAAAAAAAAAAAAAAGAAAAAAAAATATATTTAAAGTCCAGTTGCTATTCTCCAGATCCCAGGAAAAGTAATTTAACTTTCTGTGTTTAATGTGGTGATGACCCAGGAGCTTGGTGAGCCTGGCAGCCTTGGCAGGCATTCTTGACAGCTTGTCAAGCCTGGGGCTACTGCATGTTGTCTTTCCTCTCAATAATTAATAATTAATTAGAGTCCATGTTTTTTTAATGATGGACTGATTTAAATGTACTGGTTTTTGGGGGTTGTATTTTTTTAAAAACATTCATTTTCTGAAAGCAAGAGAGACAAGTAAGAGGAATGATGTACATGCCTTCAAACAAGTCAAACGATCACTGGAGGAATAAAGGCCTACTATACACATGTATTTATCTGTTTGTATAAGGATGCATTTGCACACAATATATCTAGTCCCTACTGGCCAAACACAAGTGACTAAACACCTTTTTGCAAGCCCAGAAAATCAAACACTGCCTGAAGCACCTCATTTATGGATTTAACATGCACACAAAGCACAAATCCCAAAGCTGTATTTTTTTTGTCTTAATCAGTTGATATGTTCTGCAGAAATGTAGGAAAATTATGGCCCTAATTTTCAAAGACACTGTAAGGACCAACAGAAAAGATAAGGGAGTAGAAAAGGAAGCCATTGTTTATTGATGTCAATCAAATTTTCTCCTACCACACTTCATTTCCATGTATGTTATATATTACAGAATAAACCTTACATAACATATATTATACATTATACACTGGATCATGCATGTTGTATATTATATATCATCTTTATTTCCACTCTGTAAAATTCCCTGTTTTACCTTTTGTTCTCTTGCAGAGGCCTAAGTTCAGTGAAGACTCCTGATGTTGCTGAGCTAGAGGAAGAAGTCCACAACTACCCTTTGAAGTTCAATGTCCAACCTTAAAGTGAACATCCATGTTCCACACCCAGTGCCTAAGGAACACCTTTAAGAACAAAATACCAGTCCAAATATCCCCAATAGAGTTGGAGTCCCTTCCTTTGTAGATATTAGATGCTTTGTTACCAAAATCTGTCTCTCTATACTCAGGGCTCAGAAACTGATCCTACATAAGTCTGTCTGCATAAGACACAATGCCAGCTTGGTTTCCAGGAACAGTTCATCCAGAGAGAAACAGAGGTTCTTCTGGGGCATTGTTGTTCTCTGGTATGTAGGTGATAAAATACCGACAGAGAAGAAGTGATTTCACACTATGCATGACAGCTCTGTACCCAGCTGCAGTCCTTGTTATACTTAGCCTCCCTGAGTGAAATTCAATTTAGTCTAGTAAATGTAATTGTATTTCCACTATTCTTAGGAAAAGAAAAAATCATCAATATTCATCCATATATTTATTAACTTTTAGACACCAGTCAAAAACGTTAATATTGTAACTATTTAACATTTGTGAAAGTTCTGTTTAACTGATTCTGATAAATTGCAGTATATATACACATTGTCTTCCAAGACTTCAGACTTGACACTAATGTCAGCAATGTCCAGTGGGGTAGATAATAAAGGATGACCCAAAAACAAACTGAGACATTACAGTCTGTAACTTGAGAATAATAGTATTAAACATAAGGGAATATTCCAACAGAAAAGTTCAACATGGGAGTAGAAGCATTGTCTTTTAGGTTATTTTTGGTTCTTCTCTTACAACTACCAAGTGGTAAACATTACGAGATTATGATAGTGTGAAAGCTGTGTTAGTTCTTTGGAGAAGCATCCTACAAGAAGGAAAATGTATCAGCACAATAGTATTTGTGAAAAATATATTTTCTGATTAACTGAATTCAGTTGCTGAATCTGAATTCCATTTGGTGACACTCAGCTCATGAATTAAGATTTCTGAGGCAAATTAATTACTAGCAGGACCAGCCTAGCTTGTTTGCCATTTCATGTGGAAATAAATCTCAAGATCTATCTGAACTCCAGTGTTTTGGTCTTATAAGAATTTAAAGTGTCAGTTTCCAATACCTTCTTACAATCACTATTTGGTGAAATGATGGTACCACAGCAAGGATCAGAGACACCATTTTCTGACAAGAAGATGGGAATAGGTCTTGACAGTTTGACTGCCTTATTTCTGTCCAAAGGCAGTAGCAACCATGCTATTGCTGTTCTGGACAGTTGCTTTTATCAAACTTCACAAAACTTCCAGTGATGCAGATCAGACACTGGCTCTAGATGATCTATTTGACTGCTTCACTATTCTTACTGCTAGGGGAGATTTCTGTTTATGAGTGTGCAACCTAAATCTGCCTTTCATATGACTCTTTAAGTTGATGTTGTAGTGGTGTAAGAAAAATAGATCAAAACATCTCAGAGAAAAAGTTTTCCTACACCTTTAGCCAACATTATTTAGAACTTCTTGAAAAATGGTGGGATATTATTTTTAGAATCTTAGTGTCCACATTTGTATATATGCTAGAAGCTGTAATACCTGGATTATGTAACCACTGACATGATGATCTTTTATAGATCCTGTGTATCATACTGTATGCATACATCCATTTCAATGCAAAATAATAATAAAATACACACAATTTTCATAGCCTAAGGGGTAAGTAGTATCTGGCAGATTAATTAATTGAATAGTAATCTAGGAGGAAATGTATTCCAGTGGAGGCAGTGGAACACTCCCTTTCCAATTGATCATATTTAGTTAAGAGGATTGACAGTAGTTTGTAATTCACTCAGGTGCTGCTTTGGGCAGGGTCTGTGTTACTTAATCTAATAGCTCTTTTTCAGCTTTGATGTTGATAAAGGCCCCTGAAACTCATCTTCCTTAATTGTATTATAATAGAAAGAGTGCCCTAGGGACAATAACAAGGAACGAACCCCAGAAGACTGAATTCATTTGCTACAATTGGAATGTGTTAGGCTTTGTGATAAAAGCTCATCTGTACACCCACTGAGAGCGACAATAGCAGATGGACACTTAAAAAATACTCTTCCGGATTACTCCCAGGTCCATCACAGGAGCCATCAGCCTATCAAAAAACCCACATTTCTACATAGGGTCAGAGGGATTCAATGGCAGATGTGGGAAATCAAATTAAAGACTCAGAGGAACATGTAGTATGTCTGGGCTTTTCCCAGGGCTCCCTCAGAGGAATCTTAAACTCAGTGTCCAGAAATGAAATCCATCAAGTCATGTGAACAGAGCACCATTTGGACTGAGAGAAGTTACCTCTCAGATGTGTGAGACACATTCTGGGATACAGGGGGAGAGCATTTTGGGATGACATAGGACTTCTTACGGGATGTTTAGAGGAGAAGAGAAAGGCAGAAAAGGAGTGGATCTAGTTAATCTGAGGAGCAATGAGCACTGGAAAATAGAGAGATGAGTGGACAGAAATGTTTTGCCATATGCAAATAGTTTGCAGGTCAGTAAGCTTGTCTGCAAGGGGTCAGTCTGCCCTATTTTCTTATTAAACTCCATTTCTAAATAATTTCCTGAGTGAGGGACTCTCTATTGGACTTGCGTGTGTGGATGAGTTCTGAGTGCCAGCAGCTGGATTAGGACCGCAGGTCCTGTGAATGCAGTAGCTGGAGCGAGAATGAATGAGTGCTAAGATAGTAGGTTAGCACTAGGATAGTGCTAGGACAGAATATGGCCAGCAGTTGAGCTTCCACCCTATAATCTCTCTCTCCTCTCCCACAAGATGGGGAGAAAATGAAAAGAAGATGGAAAGTCTTGTGGACTGAGATAATGCAAATTTAACAAGGAAGGCAAAAGATGTGCTTGTGAACAAAACTAGAGGAATTAATTCACTGCTTCCCAACAAGAGGCATGTGTCCAGCCAGTTCCTGGAAAGTAGGGCCTCAGAATTCCTAATGGCTACTTGTAAGTGAAATGTACTCTCTTCTTCTTTCTTTGTGCTCTTTATTGCTGAACATGGTGTCCTGTGGTACGGTATCTGTCTAGTCAGTTTGGGCCAGCAGTCCTAGTAGTGTCCCTATTTAACATTTAACATTTTTAGTGTCTCTTCAAACCAGTACAAATCTACTTCTGGTTTTAAATATAGGTCTGGCTTTTCAGAATTGATACAAGGTAAAGCGGGAATAAACTTCTCATAGTGGACACTGGTCCTAAATGTCTTCAGACTAATAACTTGTAGAAAAGCTAGGATGGAGAAGGTCTGATTCCTCATTTTGCTTTTCCACCTCTCCTCTTCTAAACATATGATTCCTGACTTCAGTAGAAAGGGCATGGAAAAAAGAGAGTTCTGCTCCTCCATTTGAAACCTGAGGGGTTCACATAGTCTTTGCCTTGCTGATACAAAACTTCACTGGTTGACATAGTGCTTCTGTAATGAATGAACAAAAGAGATAAAACAAAAGTCTCACTAGAAAGGCAAAAGTGTCCATCTTTAAAACAAAACAAAGCAAAAAGCAAAGCAAAAAAGACATGAGACTTTGGTGACAAGCGTGATCCAGCACCTGGCAGAGTAGTTAGTGTGTCTGTAGCAACAAACTAGCAGGTGCAATATTAATAAAAGGCAGAAGAGGATCCAGAGCTCTGTGAGTCATGCCATCAATTCTCTGGATTGTGCTGGATATTGGTCATAAATAAGTGATCATTCCATTCTGCTGTTGATTAAAATGTTAGTAAAAATACAAAGTTACAGGATCAGAATCTAAAACTATACCACAGATATGAAAAATCCATACAAGGGGTCAAAACAGTTTTCCTCCTGCTTAGTCCTTCTTAGATTAATACAACCTTCTTGTCACATGGATTTTCAAAAGGATAACATGTCTGAAAGATGGTGTTTTAAGTTTCCATCTGCAAGTGACAAATCGTTTTTCTTGAGCATTTGTATTATATTGTATATACATTTGTTTTAACTTTCTGTGGTGTAAGAGCAAACATGTACAGCAAAGTTTATATAAATCATATATAAGCTTACTTATATAAGAATTTAAAGGAGGTAAACATCACTTTCTTTCTCAGTATTGAGTTTTTGGATAAGATTTAGTGTGTACTTTATTTCCTTTCCCAACAAACTAAAAATTAAAAAGGTAAAGAAGATATTTTAGCTCTACTGAAGTATTTTTCATATTTTCTCTCTCAAAGCTCAGAATATCTTCTCTGCAATGTCAGTTCCTGCGGCCTTTATTGCAATGAACAAAATGGCAGATTGATCCTCTTAAAGTCTGTTCAGAGGTTTTAAATGAAACTGTAGAACATTATGCTGAAACCAGCTGGCTGTTACGTGAGGTGATAACATCCAACTGAGAGGTGGCAATAAGTAGCTGGTAGGCAGTGACATCTTAAAAAGACAGCCTTTTCTGAAATAACACCAGAATAGTGGCTCATATTGCTGTCTTTCAGCATGATTTATTAGATTTCATTTAGAGAAGCACCTTCATGGTTAAAGATTTGGATGAAAACTGACTCTTGCCTGCTCACTTGGCCCATGTCTCACTTTTAATGTTGTTTTTCACAACATAAAAATAAGCTATTGCAACAACTGCATTTAAAATTCCTGAGTTACTGTTCATTCATATCAAGAATATTTCTGATTTGTTATGGAAAAAATATTCCTAATAAGCAATAAATATATTAACTTAAATAAAATAAGCAAAGAAAGAATTTTGTAAAGAAATTAATACAAAATTACTTTTATTATGAAATAAATAAAATATTGATAACAAAATTAAATGGGAAAAAAGAGGTTCTCTGGATAAGTATTCATTATGTAAAGAGTCTATGACCAGAGTATCTGAGTGCTCATTTAATAAGAAAACAATATAAAAGAAAATAATAAGAATTCATACTGTATTTAATATACAAACTGAAATACATTCATCTTGACATGATATGGGGAAGCCAGATCTTTTCCCAGTCAAAGAATGAAAGGCATTTTTTGTGTTTTTTTGACTGAAGCAAAAGAAAACAAACAAACAAACAAAACCCCTCTAAATCTTCCTCAAAGAGAGTAAAAGGTTAACAGTTTTCTGGAAAAAAAACCCTTAATTTGAAGCTTTTTGGTTGCGTTTGCTTTTCTGAAACTTTTCTATGAATTGACATATCATCAAAAACATGAAAAAATAAAGGATGCCATAGAATAGAATATTTTAATTTATTTCCTCCAATAAAAATTGCTTTCTCTGTATTCTGTAGTGTTAGAAGAGGGGAAACAGATGTTGCCTTGCAATGCCTTCTTGATCTTACATTTCTTTTTCATCTCTGTATACACATTAACAGTGCAGCTACATTTCACCTCTCTAAGACTTAGAGCATTGACCTCTGATTTCAGTACTCCTCAGATGCTTCAAACCAGAAGGCCAAAGCTGTGGCTGGAGTTCGAGGTGATGAGCAGTTGCTGTGGTCTAAGCCACAGGCTGCTTTGTCACATGAGGTAGCAGAGTGTATTTCTGGTGCATGGTTACCGATTTTCTCCCTTGCTGAATGGCATAGCTGGGATTTGAGGTCCACCTAGCAGCAGTCAATGAATTGCAAAGCAGTGACTGCAGCTTGCTGGGTTAGAGATAAAAGGAGCTTGGTTGTGAACACAGGAAAGAAAGGGAACAGCTACAAGCAGCCTTCAAGGAAATTGAGCTTTAAAAACATGAAAACACTAAATGAACCACATAATAACCTGGGGAAAGAGGAAGCAAAAAATCACAGAATAAATAGATACAACAAAGAAGGAACATTTTAGATTTGTTTATTTATTTATGTACATGGGGTTTTTTAACATCTCTGAAAGGTCTCAGTAGGACATGGAAAGAGATAAGATAAACTGAGATTCAGCTGAAATATTAACTGGAATTTAGACAAACCATTAAAAGAAACATATTGTAAGCTATCATTGATTGTTCCTATGTTCCTTTACGCTTTATTAGATTTTGAATTTGTACATTTTACAGTAGGAGAGATGACAATTTTTTTAATGTCTTTCAGGAAAAGGGGAATTGTTCTCCAGTAAGTGTTCACACCTCAGGTTACAGATCTTGATGATGCTACAAAAAAGAAAAAAAAAAAAGAAAAAAAAAAAGAAAAAAAAGGAGAAAAAAACCCCTAACTACCCACCTTTGGCAGAAATCTTTAAAATCAAAGTAAGCTTGAGGCAATCACAATGACTGCAAAAATTTATGTGAAAGCCACCAAATTTGCATTCATCTAGCACTGTTCCCCTACTACATCCATTTTAAACTTTAAAAAACCCACATTATATTTGTTATGAATGCATTCTTATTATCCCATAATCTATTTTTGATAATAAGAGATTTTAAGCTTCATAATACTTCAATCATAAAATTAATTAATTAGGCTTTTGTGATATATATCATCCTTAATTCAGAGGTGTATTTCTTGAATAACATACTGAATTTACTCCAGAAGATATTTGTGTGTCTCAAAGTTATTCTATCTTACAGAATAACTTTAATATAAATTTACTAGAAACGTCATTATTGTGTTGGGGTTTTTTTGTGCTTGAAGCAGTTATGTGAATTATAAAATAAAAGACATTACTAAGAGTGAAATCAGTGGATAAAACTATGGGTCCTTTTTTCTGGAAAAGTTCTATACTACGTCTCTATGATTGTCATGCTCACAGTCCTTTGAGCAAATCTATAAAACAGGGGGAAAATTCTGCTATGACAAAATATATATTCTATAAAAATTTCTATTAATTGTATGTCATGGTTGATCAGGTGCATGAATTAACATAACCAGCTCCTCAAATCAAGGGAAAACTTACACATCAACATAGAAGACGTAAGGCAAAATTACTCATTCTGTTTTTTCTGAATCATTGAGATTTCTCAGAATTAAAAGCAGTGTAAAAAAAATCTAAACCATAAAGAAGCATATTATCTTTGCCAATAAGGAAAATAAGAAATTTAGATCATGTAAACAGGAAAAAGGAAGCGTCTTGTGAGAATGATTTTCAAACTATCTCAGACTAACTCAGAAATCAGTCCACATTAAATCATTCTCAGATCTGGCCATTTCTCTCTAAACATGACTTCTGCAGGGAATAAAAAAGGTAAAAGAAAACTTAGAGTATTATTATACTTGGGTGACTGCATGAATGGTATTCACATCTTGAGCATGAACATTTTCAGTCGCAGAATTTGCCTAAGTGTCATTGTAGTAAATGAAGATTTAATTTGTGTAACAAATTAGTTCTGAAGACTTGATTGTGTCCTCTCAACATAGGCCTGCTATTTCAGGTGACCTGTGACATCTTATCCAGGATCCAGCAGATACACTGGGGACTTGAGCCTTCTGTATATTTTATGTCAACTCTGACAGCTATTATGACAGATCAAGTCTATGACAGCCTAGGACAGTCAAGTACCACTAGACAATTCATTTTATCTGTAGGTACCTATTATCTGGTTGCAAATATCACTCTAAGTCTTCAGGTTTCAAGTGAAGTCCTAAAAATGGGAACCATATTGATGGATAATATGGCAACATGCCTCTAATTTATATGTCTCTTATAGATATGCCACCTCTCTGAGCTGGGGGGAGGGAGTGGGCATACACACTTTAAGTATGTTACTCAATATATAGATAACATTTTTAAAAATGCTTGTTTAAAAAGAAGTTCACGTATTACTTTTTCAATAATTTACCATTCTGAAAATATTTGTAGCAGATTTACAAATATCACAGAGGTGTACAAAACTGTGACCCTATGTACGCATATGTACTTTTTTTATTCTTCTTTGCTTCCTCCAGTAATACTCACATTCCCAACACAATAACAGCCTATTAATAAAACCAGAGACTAGTAGAAGCCTAGCAACTAAATTCCTATTTCTTAGTATTTTTGCAATCAGGAATATGTTTAACTTATTCCCTAGTACCTATCAGGAAAGCATTCCAATTGTTGAAATACTCTTTTTTTCCTCAGCTGAAAAAATTACAACATATGTTGCATAGATCCCTTTGGAAAACAGGATTCTAGCTGATATCTGGAAAAGACAAATGACTCAATAATTAAATTATTAAATTGTCCACCATTAGGTGCGCTCAGCTGATGATGCCAGCAAGAATGTCATTCTAAGTGCTGGTGGGGCACCAAATATTACAAGACTTTTGCTTACAAGTAAGTCCTGGGAAGCAAATCATACTTGGACAAATGAACTACAGGGAAAAAAGAGTGAAAATGTTTCTAAAGCGCAAGGTAAACTCACACACCGCTGTTAAAAATGGTTTTTATGCCACGTTTGCAAACAACTATCAGATTACTGGGAACTGGGGAAACCTTCAAAGTAACAGGAAAGGGACAGGTGAGTTCCATCTAAAGAAAACAAAATTCAGATATTAAATAAAATTTATGAGCAAGTTTTAAACTAAAGACTGAGAAGTGATTACTCTGCAATATTACAAACACTGACAGAAGTCAATAATGTTGAGAAAGGTAATAGATATGAGCTATCTCTATAAAAAAGACTCTATTGAAACAAAACACATGAAAAAAATGATAACCAGAACAGTGCTAAATATATAGTTACAGAAATGTTAAGAATTTGGTAGCCAAGATCAAAACCCTGACTTTAAATAAGAGTATTGAGGGATTGAAGAATATGATGGAAGTCAGATAACCAGAGCAGCACTGTTCCTTGGATGTTAGCAGATGATTTACATTAGAAATGGCAGGAGCTGTTTGTCTGGAAGAGTGGCACTGTATGTTAAAAGAAAGATTAGATTGAAATATGGAAATACATAGAGCAAAATAAACACTGACAAGGAGCATTTATTTGGAGCAAAATCATGCGCCCCAACAGAACAGTAAAGAAGTAAGGCTGTGCTATCAACATCTGGGAACACTTAGATATGAAATACTGGGGAAAAATATTTTTGCAGGTGTAAGTAATGGCTGTTATATCTCTTAAATTTCCTTAATGAAGTCAAATAGAATACGTCTTTTTGTTATCAGACTATTTTCTCTACATAGGACTCCAAGAAGTGTTCTGGAAAAATTCTCTAAAAAGTCACTATAGTGTTTCATAGTAACAAAAGGAAGTTGCACAGATGGATAAATAACTGCATAAAATAAAGGCAACAAAGGACTAGTTAGTTCATCTAGTCTTCTGGATTCAAGGGAAATAAACAAGAAAATTTCAGAGACATTTCCTCAAAGACTTCTACTGGTCAGTGTATTCAGCTGATAAATAGTTAAGTGATAAAGCTTACTGATAATGTGTGATTACTGAGAGAGTTGCAGAAAGATCTTGCACTGCTAAGTGTCTGCTAATTATAATGGCAGACAAAATTTGGTGCTGAGGTGAGAAAAGTACACCTCAAAACCACCAGAAATTTAATGTCTACAACTATTTGGAGTCATTGCATATCACCTTACTAAAAAAGGAAACAAAAACCCTCAACCCAAAACATATCAGCTTGAAGATCAGCAATGATTAAAAATAAAATTAGAATCATTAGGAATGGAACAAAATAGAAGTCAAAATTACCTCACTGCATAAATCTGAGTGGATTCACATTTTGTCTACCAATTATAATAGGACTTTCTTGCCTCAAATAAAAAGGATACAGAAGAACAAAAATAGTGCAGGAACAAAACACAAGATGTTCATAATTACAGAAGAGCTTACATGTGAAGAAGGATTGAATAAACTAAGATCCTCCAATAAGAAAAAAAAGGGAAGATAAATGGGATTATTTTATGTGTCTGTTAAAAAAAAATTAAAGCCCTAGAAGCTAAAATGTGTTGTTTTAAAAGTAAGACTAAAAAAAGTTTTTGAACTTTTAAGTTAAAATAACCCACCACACAATGAAGAAAAAAAAAAGTTTAAATTTGTTTTCTTTTTAACAAAGGGACTTTATATTCACTTTTCGTGCCTTGAGGACACCAATAGACTTTGTAACCTCTTTCACTGTCTAGAATTTTGGCAGTCTGCACTCCCGATCATCTCCAGTATGGTGCCACTGTAACCTTAGGTCAGGCTGCTGGGAAAAGAACTGTGTGAGAAGCATTAATAGCATTCCCCCATCCTTCATTTCAGTTGGATTTAAGTTCACAGCCTTGCCCTTGCCTGATCTGTATTGCCCATGTAGTTATGCTTGGCTACATGTCTTGCTAACACTGGACTGCTAACTTGACTGGCTGCCTTGATTATTGCCCAGCTTTAACCAAGTTTGGGCTTGTTCATCAGTTTGGGCTTGTTGAAACTGGTTATTGTCGACTTTTCTGAGCAGCCAGTTTGAGATCTCTGGGATAAACTCCTACATGGGACCACTGTCTCTGCTTGCCTTGCTGTCTCCCTCAGCTCTGTGCCCACACACAAGAAGAAATGATATCTTGGAGGATAAAAAAATACCTATGCCCTGTTCCTCTCCTTTGGACAGAGGATTAATCTTTATATTACTTTGTATAAATATTGGAATGCTTTCCAAAGATGGCTGGGGCCAAACAATTGTCATGGCCAAAGTCTACAAACCCTTACCTAATTGGTAAATACTCTTTATCTATGTTTTCTGTTGATATATTTTGTTCTGGTAAAAGGTGATTGGTTATTCTCAAGCGCAGTATTTCTTGATGCCATTTAGTGAAGTTCTACGACTTTAATGCTTTTTTGTCATATGGTTTCACCCAGACTCTTCTATGTTCTAATGTAGTTTAATAAAACAGACTCTTGTACTGACCAGGACAATAATCATAAACTATTTTTAAATAGGTATTCAGTAATAAAGAAATAATTAAAAAAAAAAAAAAAAAAGAAAGAGAAAAACCCAACAGATAAAAGCACTATAAGTGATCGTTTTGTTGGGGAAAAATGGTTGGGATGTTTTAAGCAAAACTGTGAACTCTAGGGACAAATGAAAAAAAGTTAGGGAAAAACACACATACATTTTGGTACCTGTAATCACAAGTTTTTTAACAGGAAATTCATATACTGTGATATCCAACATCTTAGATGGATTTGAACTCAATTCTATAGAGTTTAAAATTATATTTTATTGTACATTCTGGAGAAAAGTCTCTCTTTCACCAAGTAGAGGTTTATACATATGAAACCCTTTTTTTCTGAAATTGTTGCAATATAAAAATTATTTTAAAATGTTTTATTTTTCATAATCCAATCTTTTCCAAAACAAACAAAACAGAATTGCATGACTGATTTTTTTTTACTAGTTGTAGGGTTTTACTAAAAAATAAGTAATATTGATCCTAAAGTATAAATAAGTAAATGCATAAATTTGAGATCAATAAACATTATAATCATACAGAATAATCACACAGTGCTGCACTTGCCATTAAAAATATTTACCAACATATGACTGTTAATGACAGCAGTTGTTAGAAAACAAGCTTACCCCTCTTCTATATTTAGATTTTTGGAAAACACAAATTACAACAAATCCTATATTATTATTCTGTAACTAGCAGTAGTCCTTGTATTTCAAAAAATGCCTCTTCATTAGCTTTTAAAAAAATACCTGCCTGGAAGAGTGGGCTAAGAGCAGTATAATAACAATATCTGTGTGGAAAGCAAGGCTTAGTGATCTTTTGCAAACGATTAAAGTTTCTCATATAAAGTGTATCTTTGGGAGAGAGTTGTTGAGTTGCTTAAAAAATTTCTACCTCCATGTTTTAACTTCAAATGACTGTTTCACATTACTGTTGATAGACTAACACTGAGGTTAATATTGAGAACTGCCTGTATACATGGCCTTCATTAACACCATATAATTATACTGAGATTTCTTGAGCTTGACTTGTCAGATAAGATCTTATCTAGATGAATGGTTTTTCTTGCTTTGAATGCTTGAATGAATCTGAGAGTCGTTTGGCACTTGGCAGCCTACATTATGACATGTTATCAGCCAAGTAGTGTAAAGAAAAAATTAATTATTTCAAAGAAGAAATACATGATAGAAATATTTTAAAATATAACAATAGCTGTGTTGGCTCTAAGGAGAGGAAAAAAAATTGACAAAGCGGAGACAAGTCCAGTGAAGAAGAACATCTTTCTTCAGAATCTTGCAACAAGGTTACCTATCAGTGAACACAGCTGTCAACTATCAATCCCCAGCTAAAACATTATTTGGAGAATGAACACTGAAGCAATTCATGAAATGTTTCATTGTCCTCATCCCCATAAATTAATGCAACCACTTTTGCTGTTATTGTCATTGTCTTCAGGGTGTTTCTTGACATACTTTCTTTCAAGGGCAGTCAGAAGACAAATTGCATATTGAGATAAAATGCTGGAATATTTGGTTTGTTTTTTTTTCCTATTTCACTTTAATTTCACTCTTGTTCTGTGGCTGTGTCTTTGGTTTGGTTACCTGATTTTGGCAAGTCTTAGCACGGTACAGAAATGCAGCTGGTGTTTCATAAGAAGGCTTGAAAACTTGCAGATATTTGGCCACTGTTTATAGATGAATTAAATGTAAATTTTGTTCAGCAATAGTGGGATAAGTGGCTGCCCTAATGTATAAAGACACAAAACAGAAATTTGAAGGATTCATGTGGTGATTTGCTGTAGGTATCTTTTAAAAATATTACCTTTTCTACTCTTTATACTCTCCTAAATATAAAATACGCAAAGCTTAGTACTTGTTGGATTTTTTTTTTCAATAATTGTACTTATCTCAGGGAATCATGGACTCACAGAAACATTGGGGGTTGGAAAGGACCTCTGGAGATCATGTAATCCAGCCCCCCTACTGAAGCTGGTTCAACCAGAGCAAGTTGCACAGGATTACCATCAGGTTGGTTTTGAACACTTTCAGAGAAGACTACTTATTATAGATGCAGTCATAACATGTAACTTATGATTTTTCTCTGCTTGACATTAATGCAGATTAAAATAGAACATTTATTAAATTAATGTTAATTAAAACCACGATAGTTCCTCCTAAATAATGCTATCTGTCCCCTCTGATTACCTCTAAAACAAGAAAGTACAATGATCTATAACTATTCTTTGTGAGTACAGCTGATTTGGTTTGTGAATCTAAATTTTAAAGAACATGCATACTACAGTGAACAGTTAGATTTCTTCCAGGCTTCAGGTCTACTGGGATCCTGTATGTGGTCATGATCCCTAGTTTTGGAATCTGTGGGATGGACAAAATCAGAAAGGACTCTTCATAGAAAAAAAAAAAAAAAAAAAACCCAAAAACACGCAAGACCACAGAAAACCACACACACAGAGAAAAACAAACAAACAAACAAACAAAAAAAAAACCAACAAAAAACCCCCCAAAAAACCTCCAAACAACAAAACTGCAAACAACTATATGCACAATGATTTCGTGGGGAGCAATCTATGCTGCCAGACACTGTTTCTTTAGATACCAGGATCACAGTAAGCTAAAATAAATATTTTCCACCTTCTGATATTGGTGCTTGTTGTAAACATTTAGAAACATTTAAAGGACCAAATTTTAAAGTATGAAAAATCTCAATTTTCCCATTTATTCCATGTACAAAGAATGTAATGAAATATCTTTCTCCATACTCTCTCTCAGTCTTCATTGAATGTCATCCTTTTAGGACAAGGACTCCTTGTCTTACCAAGGAGTCTAGCACAAAAAGAAAAAAAAAGAAAACAAACATTTGTTGAGAATTCCTGGTGCTACAACACTATAAATTATGCAAATATTTTATGACATTAAAGCCTTAAACAATGAACAGATATATTTTCAGTGCTAGCATGCTGTAATGTGTGTCCAGTAAAAACTTGCCCATATAAAACTCCTATCTCCAAACTTATACTGCAGTAAAAAAATTCACAAATGCCAGTTGATAATCTGTCATCATACAGTTATTTCAAAATTGAAAATAACATAAATGCTTCTGACCATTATTATTTAGCCTCTAGGTTAATTGCTTATGAATGATAGACTAAGCTTCTGGACTTTATTCTCCTGAGAGGATACTAATGCCCTTTTGTCCTTTAATTTAATGCAGTGTTTCTTTTGGTTTTAAAGAAACAAATACTACAACAAAAAATAATCTCTTAATTTGTGTGTCCCTTAAAATAGTGTTAATCCTCACAATTTGGTGGAAAGTTAGATTGATTATCAAAGAGGAACACTGAAGATGTTCACTGGACCTTTTCTCTCTTTTTCCATATCCACAAAAAGCAATGTCTGTTCACTATAATTGTTTCTCTCTCTCTCTTTTCATTTCTTGAGACCCTTCAACATAGATCAAATTACTAGACTCAAGTTTTTTCCTCATTTTTCAGGCATTTTGCAAAGTGACTTTAAAATATTATTGAATTTTTTTCTGCCATTATAAAATGTGCTTACACTACAACTACTGATCTAGGTGACAGATACTTCGAGTCCTAAACTGCATTTTGTAGCAATATGGTGTGAGACTCCTAACAGAAATCATGGACCTATAGCAAACCCACTGTAAGCAGTTACTATTTTTCATATATACCTGATAAATATTGTTTTTGTACTCATATCAATGTTGCTTTCAAGTCCTTGCTGCCTCTTGTTTTCACTGATTGCTCCGTTAGCAGACTGGTGACAGGCAGTGAATGACTGCAGTGAGCATTGGCAACCAGCAAAGATCTTTGCAGAGGGATAATGTCCAATGTGGTGATAAACTAAAATGAAATGCTTGAAATAACACCTCGCACCAGCAAATAGACTCTTTCCTGCACTATAATCCTCTTGGGGCATTTAATCAGATTATTTCTATATTATATCTAGATTAGCTAAATCTGGCTAACTAGGTTTTTGAAGATTTGAACAACTTCCAGGCTTTAAATGCAAATTTCCCTAATTTCTCAGTATGATAAAAAGTCTATTCAGTTTGGGAATCTACTCTCTAAACACACTTTTTGATGCATGGTTAAGACAGTTTTATGATTCAGTAACACTGAAACAGATAAATTAATAGGACCTTTAGAGATTTGTTAACCAAACTTTTGAATTGTGGATAGTTAATAGTCTTTAGCTCTACTTGACATTTAAAGTATATAATACTTAACAAACTGAATAATTACAGTTTCAGCTTCTTCAGGAAAGAATTTTAGGAAAATCATTTTAGCATTCATGTGCATACAAGGAAACTGAGATAAGGGCAGCTTCCTAGTTTTGGAATATCCTACTGGCTGGAAAGAGGTAATATCTTTATCCAAAGCATTGTTCTGGGCATTTACAAGAAGTGTTAAGGAAACACTGGACAATGTGATACTATTCTATCATTTTTCACAGTATGCAATGTAATGGTGTAATATCTGCTATTGAAACATCCTTATATTAGTAGTAAGAATGAATTGCTCAACAATAATTTCTACTACCAGTAAGGATGTGCAGGCTTAAAGAAAAATCCCATTCATTCACTTAAGATGGGAAGGTAAAGAGAGATTTTGGGGTATGCATTGTAAAACTAGAAAATTAAAATTAAACAGGTGAAAATAAGAACTGTAGAAATTTTATATAAACGGTAAAAAACTTATAGCTCTGGTGGTCTATATCATTCCTAGGGTGAGCTTTATCGGTTCTTTTGTTATTTGTGGTTTTTTAGGAGTCTTTTGAAAAGAGAAAGTGCATACACATACTAACAGAGGAAAATCTCAGAAGATGTATTTTGCCTGTATGGTAGAAACTCCTGAACTGAGTTCAAGGTTGCAATACTTTTTTTTATTTCTGTCCTTCCTTTTACATTGTCAATTTTCAGAGTTTTGCTATTTTACACAAGACTTTTATGTTAAGACATTTCCTTATGGATGCAAATGAACTGAAAGAAAAACATATAAATTCATCAAAATTGTGCTTTGGTGGGTTCAGTTTTTCTTGTCCTTTCCACTCTTTATTTTGTTCATTCCTCCTTTTTCCACCACATTTAGGAGCAAATTTTACAATCTAATTCTTCTAGGTAAAGTTGTATGCTACTTATAGAAAATTTAAAAACCCCTAATATTTGCTTTATTGCTCTGTCTAACAGAAAACAAATTTCCAGATCTAGGAATGAATTACTAAAAAACATTTCAACTAGTCCATTTATTATTTTTGATGGAAAACTTCAGGTAATAATTTTTTTATAATATAACATCTGTAAAAATATTTTTTGTCATTTAATACAGTGACTAGATGTTGTGCTATACTTAAAGAATAGGTCCCCACATATTCCCATAGTCCTCTGGAGATATACTCCATAACTCCCACATGTGCTTTTAATTCAAAACCAGAATTACAACCTAAATCAAGGAACTTCTGATTTTATTTCATGAATCAGTGAGAAACCATGGTGTCATGGTTTCAGATATGGTCAAGTAATTTCTTCTCAGTAGCTATTACAGTGCTGTGTTTTGGATTCAGAAGGAGAATGGTTTTGATCACACACTGATGTTTTGGCTTTTTGTCATCATGTTTATTCTAAATCAAGGGCTTTTTCTGTCTCATGCTCTGCTGGTGAAGGAAAGTGCAAAGGAAACTGGGAGGGAGCACATTGAAACAGGTGACCTGAACCAACCAAAGGGATTTCCACAGCTAAGAATGTCCTGCCTGGTGTATAAACTGGGGGAATTACCCCGAAAGGAAATTGATCTGTGCTCGGGAAGGGAGGTTCGACATCGGTCCGTACTGTGGCTAGCAAATTTATTGTGCAACACTCCTTTTCCCCTTTTTAATATCATTATTATAATTAATTATCAATATTGTACTTTACTTTATCTTCAATTATTAATCTGTTCTTTTCTTAATCGAAACATTTTTCTTTGATTTTTCTCCCCATTCCACTGTTGAGAAGAGCGGTTTGCGTGACTGGCTCAGGGTGCTTAATTTTCAGCTGGGCTTAAACCGCCACACATGGTTTAGCTATCACTATATCTGGCTCTAAAATGTCACTCTCTTCAAATTGTCCCTGCTTCTTATAAGTTTGCAGGTGCTTTATGAATGTGTCTACTTCCTACAAGGCTGAATGACTGGCATAAGGATAACCAGTATGATCTTTCATATTTATCAAGTTCTTCAAAACAGGAGAGAAGTATTGAACAAATACCATGGTTACAAGTTCAAATATTGCCACCCAAAACAAGAATTCAAGCTAAAAAATTGATTTTTCCTGAATTATTAATGAATACCAATGCAGTGTGCAGGATATTATTATTATTAATTTTATTAATAATAATAACAATAGCAACAACAACAACAACAACACTGAAATTTAAACTCTTATTTTAAATGTCCTGAAATTCCATGTGCCCCATGAGGAAATCAGAAGAACCAAATTCTCAATTAGAAAAGGCTTAAAAATAGATTGAAAGTTGATATTAAAGCTGAAAATGTCATGAGTTATCTATCATCCATTCCCTCGCTCTACTGCTTGAAAAAAAAGTTAAATCAAGCAATCCCCCTACTTCTCCAACACCACAAAAATAAAAGCCCAAAATATACTGCTCCTAGTCTCTTTTATCTTCTTCTAGCAATATAAAAAGATCCTAAGTTTCATAAACCAACAAAGAGTATAAAAATTAAAAAGGCATTTTCATCTTAACATTTTCAAGAAATAAATTACTCTACTTTAATACCGATATTTATATGAAGTATAATTAATACTTTCAGAGAACAAGTAAGGAGTCTTATGGAAACTTGGTTCACAACTGTATTAAAGTATTTAATTGGGTGCTTCATTGTTAAAATGAAGAGGCATTAATTAGACATGAGAGATCTGAAACCGGACAAGAAATGTGCTTGGATTCCCAGAATAGCTTTGAGACTTTTGGTGTCAGAAAAGTGAAATAGGTATTACAATAGGGTATGCAGAAAATTAAGAATTACCAGATGGTTTTACACAAAACTAGGATGTCATTTCTCAGCACATAGACAAGATGCAGATAACGAGATGCATATAATTTAGACCTTGGCCAAATAAACTTTATTAAAAAAAAATTGTTCACTAATTGTATCAGATACTTTGGTCAGTTAAACTCTGGATTTATTGTTGTTATAACTGTCAAAAAATGGAAATCCTAAGAGGCTTGGATTTTACAGGCAGGTCACTGAGACACTAGAATGAAATAGCCATGGAATTTGTAACCTGAAGTTATGGAATCAGTCCACTTTGAAGAAAGTGGGAGGAGATTGGAACTAGATAGTCAACAGATTATGTTAAGAAGACAGCAAGTATTAAGTCCTACTCTAGAGGATATTTTTGTCTTACTTCTCATGAGCACTCTGGTAACCTGAGCATTTAATTGTTCTAGGACTAGCTAGAGATGCTTCCTTCTAATACGCAGTAGACATGAAGTAATTAAAGCACTCAGTCATGATGTGTACATGCAAATTAAGTATTCAATAGGTTAAAGAATTGGATGGTAACTATCTTCAGTGGCTGTTCATCAGCACACTCACACACAGTGTGTGACAAGTTTCTGTCAAAGCTATGTGTTTCTAAACAAAACCGAAAATTTTTCAAAGGCTTAGCACAGATCAATCCACATTAAATCACAAACTGTCTGGTGAGCTAGGTGGTCCCTTTAGAAGGAGCAGAAGGAAAGATCCCAGCTCACTAAAACAAATAAAAGGGATTGGAAGTGAAAAGCCTCCTTCATAAACAAGTAGGTGCTTGGTAGAATTCCTTTAAAACCAGCTCTGAAGTTGCAGATGTGGTAAAATAGAAACATATTATTTTTGGACCATGCACTTATTATTTTTTAGAATAGATTATTAATTTGATGCTTTAATCAGAATATATAACAAATAGCTAGAAATCAGAGATGCTATTTTTTTCAATTATTTTTTTAATGGCATACTCTGTCAAGAATAGCCTTTCCCTCACTCCAATAAAATCAGTCAATTCTCTCCTTAAATTGTGTATTTGAGATCTACAAGAGCTCAATCAGTAAGCAGTTTAGAATTTTCATTCTGAGTAATCTGCTGTTAGTCTCCATTATCTCAAGTTGGAGGGTATTAAAAAAAAAATAAAAAGAAAGAAAAGTAAGAGAAACAGATGTATTTCAAACAGATACATTTAATTCCTTTTGAATCTTCTTGTGTTGTTTACATATCCTGATAGTGCAGTACATGCAGGAATCAACTGTGGGTACATCTAGCAGTGAATGTTCCTGGTCTCCAGTTTCCATATCAATTCTATTCCATCATGAGGACATTAACTGGAAGAAATTTGAGGAGGGATATTTTGCTACAAATCTGAAAGCATTAGTGCTTTTATACTTGTGATGCAGCAATTACCTTTGTGGGCAGCACTTCAGTGCTACAGCAGTCAGTTCCAAAGGATACTCCTATTTTTCTGTTCCAGGTTAGAAACAGTAAAGTATGAGACAGCTTTAGCTTTATCCAGGGACACAGGAACTAATATTGATATAGAACATATTTTTTACCTCTGAATAATAGAGAAACTGAAGAATAGGTTCTGATTATTGGTTTCACTTAGAGGTTTAGATCTGCTTTTGGATCTACAGAGGTACACACTATACCTGAATATGGGTTAGTTATCATATCCTGCTCTAAATGTGAGTTTTCTCTGTCCTAAAAAAATGAGAAGGATGTAACTATTCTCTGTCTTCTGAGAATATTTTGCCAGTATTTTTCCTGATGGTTCAGTATTGCAACTTTTAAATGCTGAAGAAGTGTTATCTTCAATATGACTATCAAAAGAATTGTAAGAAAATTCATATATAGTATTTTCATAAGTCCCTGACCTACAACTGGATACTAAAATTTGCCAGTGAACCTAAAATGTGTTTCTTTTAAAGTTCTGACTTTGTGTATACACATAATTTTCTAAAAAAAGGAAAGTTATTGAAACCCTACCTCCGAATATTATATGAATCTAAATATTTCTTACAATATAATTTTTTTCCTGATCTGATTCCATGGACTTTCTGAATAGGCCAATCCTACTCCTCTCAAGAAGATAAATATTTTATTTTGTAGTTTTTTGTCCCCTCAGACTGAGACCATAAGATGTTACACTGGGTTAAATAGAAGGGGGATTAAATCAATAGGAAAAGGCTAAGGTATGTTTTCAGTTGGAACTGCTATAAGAGAAATGGTATTGTGAGGCTGTACTTGAAGTTTTTAATGTTAATTATTTTTAAAGACTAATATTCTCAGAAAACAATCTAATGGAGCATAAGTAGTTCTGTAATGCATTTCTAAATATAGTTTTGACTTCTTTTAAAGGCAGAGAGAATGAGAGGTCTAATCTGAATTAAATGGTCAGCCTTCTTATAGAAAATATCAGTTGACTGGACCATCATAGCTCTTTTCAATCTATATTCAATTATCTGTTAAAAATAACTGGTACATGGTTTGTGTAGCATAGTATTCTGGTGATCACAGACTTAAAATTGCTACTCTAAATGGATGCCTTACCTGACAATATACATGATGATGTCTATTTCAGAAAATAAATAGATGGTAGAGCCATCCCACAGCAAGATCTACTCAGGTTTGCAGGTAACAAATGATGATTCTCATATGAATTATTCTGTTCCTTGTTGGCTTTGTAACCTAGCTACAATTACTTGAAATGGCATAAGTGACACGCACAAGTCAGAAATATTTACTCAGATGATAGAGAACTTAAATATTCCGAAAATTAAAGTTGTAGGAATATTTTGGATTCAGAAATGTTTTCCTGCAGTAGAGACTTAAATGTCAACATGGGGTAAAATAAGTGAAAATTTTTCTGCCACATGCAGCTACAGTAGTCGCCCACCTCTTGCTTTCAGCACAGTCATAGCATGGCAAAAAAGGGGAAAGGAGTGTTTATATTCAGAGGGTTGTACATGTATATGTGCATCATCTACATCAATAGAACCAATATTGTGACTCTCCTCTTCTGAGAAACTCATCTATATTAAAAAGAAGAGAGATAAAGAAATCAAATATAAACACAACAGAAGTTTTTAGAAAGAGATACCTTATTGCTGAAAGCAAAAACATTAAAATATATTAAGGGTCTCTAGATTCTAAGTAATGGAAGTTCTTTTCTAATGAACTATTCAAATCTTTAAGGAGCGATTGACACCACCAGTCATAAGGTTGGTTCAGTGTTATTGCTGCCAGTGATATTACATGCCCATGTTGTGGGCATGATGTTCAAGGATCTTGTTTCTTTTTATAAAACTCTTGGGTAACTGGTCACATTTAGATTCAGATATGATGAGAAACAATTCTGTATTGTATAATAGTGCCTCACTTTTTTTTCCAGCTTGATTTATTATTTTCACAGGGAAATGAAATGTAGGCTCTTCCCCCACCCCCCGCCGTGCTAACAAGCTAAAGTGACCAGAGGAATGTGGTAGTCTATGCTATGATTTGTCTGCTCTGTTCTTTCATGGCTACAGTCCTTGCCTCGCAGCAGACTTTGTTCTTCCTGGGAGACCTTATATGAGGCAGCATGCTTTAAGGCTGCCTGCAGCGTGTCTATGGCTGGGAGTTGTGACTGCTAATAAAATGTTCACTCTAGTCTTACCTCTCAGGTGTTTTGGTAGCAAAGGTAAAAGGGTTGAAGTAGCTCTATTTAGGAAGTTAGAGATTTTTTAAATGGAAAAAAGAGGAAATTTCTTATTTCAACTGAAACAGAATTAATGTGGTATTTTTAAACAGCGTCCTTATCAGCAAGCAAATGAAAGATTTTGGTAGGGGGAGAAAAAAAAAAAAAACACAGAGTAATTTCTAGTAATTCAAGGCCAAGGAAGAAAAAAATGAAAGTATGATTTTGAAAATGTATGTATGTAGTCTGGATGTATCCAAGTAATTAAGATGGCCCTACTGCTTTGAGAAGACTTAAAATTATAAACAATGGGAGTTAGGTGATGAAAAAGTGAACAGGCTAAAAATATTAGGGGGTGTTTAATTTTATATTTTTAATCATAACGCCTCATAGGTCCTTTCTTTCATAATTTTTAACATGGGACATTGATGATCAATGGCAAGGTCATCAGAGAAGAAACCTTAAAAAAGAATGAAGAGCTTCACTGTCACTGCAAATATTTAGACAGTATCTTTGCACTTTAGTTCTTTCACTCAATACAAACAAGTTTTGAAAAATCTCATGTCATGACTGCTGTAGAAAGAACTTCTTTTTAGCATTTCTGAGGTTGTTTCCCTGTGCTTATTTCCCTAGGTGCCTCTTTCCATTCTCTGGGTTTTTTTTTCCCCTCCTCTCCATTCCCTTTCTCTCTTGGCTTCTGACCTAAGACTGAAATCAATTGTTTCCTGCAGCATATGGCACAAACACACTGAGATGAAACAGTTTATCCACCCCTGACCAAACTCAAGAGAACTAGGAAGAGAAAAACACCTGCCAAATTCATCCAGATGGTATCCCAGACTGGGGAAACAGGCCAGGGCCCAGAGCTGCACCTATTTTGCCAACCTGCCTGCTCAAGACCTGCAGATATACCTGACCTGCACTGACCCCAGTGGAGAGTAAGCACAAAGTGCATTTTCTGAATCTTCTCATTCTGGTTTTCTAATGTTTAATTTAAAAAAAAAAAAAAAAAAACTAGCTCTCAGAATATCATGGCTATAATCAATGGAGAAATTTTATTCTGTTAGTGCTAGAAGAGTTTAATGAAGTAAGAGAAACTGAGGTCCATTCTCTGAAACAAGCACAATGTTCCTTACAAGCATGGTGTATATGCATTTTTTCAGTATCTACTCCAGTTTAAATACTTTTATTTTATTTTGTTTTAATTTTCTGAAAGACGTAGTTACATAATGCTTTTACTATGTTGGGTTCACTAGGCTCATCAAATAACAGTATATTCAGCATTTTTTTTTTCCTGTTTAGTAGAGATGAGTAGGAGGTGAAAGTGGTAAAAAATGAGTGTCATTTTTTTTAGTGTACATGTTAAGAAATGATCTGGAAGTTAATGGATCTGGAGAGCTTGAGGGTTCACATTTGACCTGCTTATAGTTATTGGTTCAAGCCTTTTGCAGTCACGTAGCTGTTAAAATTCAGTAGTTATTCTCAGTTTCTAGTAGAGTCAGCATCTAGTTTTTCACCTACCAATTTGATCATAAGTGTTTGGGAGTCTGGATCCATAAAGAGATTTAAGTATCACAATGCTGACTATTGTGGAAAATCTTACTTTTGGCCTTCCCGCTAAGTACTGGAATATACAGCCCCAAGTCAGTTTACAAGGTTCTCTATGCCATGCATAAAAGAGAATTAGGTGCATAAAAACTGTCATTAAAGAAACCAGAATATTCAGTAGGAGATTGTTCAATCCACTATTTTGAAACATGAAGGCAAACATATTGTGTATATGTGCCCTTATTCCTTTCAGACTTTGGAATTTTCCTTTACTCAGATATTTATCTGCAATTTTTATCTTATATTAGTTCATGTACAACTGGCCTTAGCCATACCTGAAATCAAATCTGAGAAAAAGGAAGAATTGGATGTGCATAAAAATGAATCTTTTTGACAACTAGAAAAAATGTAGTGGCCAAGTGTCTCTTGGTTGTGAGGTATGTAGTCTAAATCAGCTTCATACTTGCTTCATTCCAGGACTCATCTGAAGTTTTGCCAATCCATGAAATATTTTATCATGTAACTGTGAATATAGTGAGACTCTTAGCTGGTGACCACAACACTGTCTTCTGAATCCCAAGTTCTATTATGTGTTCTAGTAAATAGTTGTTAATTTTATGCACTATAACATGAATTCAAAAAGATATTTCCAAAAAAAATGAGTGAAGTTCAAATAAACTTAGTTCTTCAAAGAAAGAGAAAATCTTCCAAGAAGAATAAAATGAAAGGTGGGAAAAATTAACTACGGAAATTTTTAAAAAGTGTTACAGTAAACAGTTTTGAAAAGAGACGCTCTTCTTTGCATAGGGATAAGAAAGATTAAGAGGTCAGAGCATTTAAATACCTTTTACAGAACAGACACAAAGAAAGATAATGGCTCTGGAAGCTGAAGACAGACACAATTGTTCCTAGAGAAGTGTGTCTATTAATGAGAAAGTGTACCAAGAGGCATGGTACAGACAATGCACCTCATTCAATCATTAAAAGACAACAGACAGCCATTGATGGGGCTCAAGTAATACAAACAATTTGATAAGAGATTAATTAAAGTAAATGAACATTCAAGAATTAAACAATTCTCATGATTGAATGTTGTAGGGGCTCTGAGGAGAGAACGAAAGCAATATTTAAAAAAAGGACAAACTCTTTACTTATCAAGCCCTGAATAAGAAACAATGTCTAGTAACAAACACAAAGGAGCCAGTTTGGGACTCAGAGATCTAAAATTTGCTTTATTGTACCTTGTTTGTTCCAAAAGAATCTTGATACTTCTAAATTGTCATTTTAAAGCTTAAGTTATGTAGGAATAAACACGAAAAGCAAAATCTGTCTGACAGAATTTAGATGGATTCATGTGTCACCCTCAACAGGACCACACAAAATATTGATCTCAACTTAGCCATTGGTATAGGCCACGTTGAGGGCATTCATGATGACAGCTTGAGGCACATTAGCCTGCAAAAGTATATCTGTATTAATTCAAGCACAAGGAACTGTTCCTGGACTGATCCAGTATACCTGTGATCTTCTCTAGGTTGAATGTCTTCTAATTGCCTGGGGCAAAGTACTTACTTTCTGTAATTATATATGTATACCTTCTGTCTCTAAACCTGAACAAAGATACAGGTAATCTCTTAACAAGAAGTTCACTTTTGGCTGAAGAAAGGACTATGTCTACTTAACTCCTCTCAAGGAGGTTCCTCAGTTTTAATAAGCTAGAAGATGGACAGAATAGGCAATATCTGTCAACATTTTAATATGAGATAGCCTACAGAATTTTCTGATCTTGCAACAGATTTTTTTCCATCCTGCTGAAGAAGGCTGGCAGCAACACTGGAGGTCTGCCATTCAAACTTATCTGAAAGTTAATGAGGTGACTCAATTTTTCTCCTATACAAAAGCTCTGTATACTTTAAACATCTGCTGAGACAACCCAGCCCATCTCATTCTCATAATTTCTTCTAGTTTTTATTTGATTTTCCACATCTCCTAATTTTTTTTCCCATTATCAGTATATTCCACTTTGAAATTCAGGCATATGCCATCCATTTTCATTATTTGTTTCTTGTGTTCCAGAAAGATGATTAAAACAAGCAAGAAAATAGAAGCAAGTCTTTAATTTGTTTTGTTTTGTTTTTTAATTTCTGCTAGAAAATAAACCAGATCACTTCTTTTCCACATAGTGTACAAGACATGAGAGAAGATAGGACCTTTCCTAATGAAGACACATCTGCTTCTCCACTGACTGAATAGCCTAACAAGATTACTGCTGGAGGCTTTTCTTTCCTTAAAAGTTAGTTCACCCGGACTGATAGAAGTATAGACCAGCTTTCCAGCTCTCTGATATATTGCAGATGTCTCAGTTTTCCCTATAGACAAAACACAGACATGAGTCTGTGTAGTGTTACTGTGATTCAGTGTCATCTATGCCATAATGTTGTAAGAGAACATCTACAGCTACAAATAGATGTACACTCCTATATATCTATACCTCTCAGGTGAAACCAAGCAGGAATAATTTTTAAACCATAAAGGAATGATTTTAGGCAATAGCATAATGTCTATAGCTTTCATCCTGTAAAAATATTTTAAAAAATATATTAAAGCAATTAATGTGTGTGTTATAGCTGACAGAGTCTTAAAGAACAAAGTCTTTCTAAGTTGTTTGAATAATGATTTAATATCTCTTTCTGTTGTCTGGACCATCTGTACAGACACAAGATCTTGTTAAAAAAAGGATTTGCAAGAACTTGAGCTTTGCTCAAGACAAAAATAAACAATTTGCCGTTGCTGCTCTAAAGCTGTTAAAAACTTTACAATCTGAAATGCTTTGTAAAAGGACCTTATCTTCTTTCATGATTCTTCATCTTCTGAGTACAGAACAAAGATGACTCTTGAACATATGATTGTTTTTGTATCTGGAACCATCTCCAGCAAAGAAGGTGCATATTTCACTTGCTAACAAAGGTTAATAAAACATGCCTACACAATTTGAATGAAGTTGTCTGAAGAGAAAAAAATTTTCAATATAGCTTACTGTTGTAAAGTTTCAATAGCTGTGTAAATTTTCAAATTTATATATTTTATTTAAAGAGAGCGAGCAAGCAGCACTGGGTGGCCGAGGGAGTCTCCTGCTCCGCTACAGTCCACGACACTTACAAATTTGTTAGAATATATATACTCTTTTTAAGTTTACAAAGCATTTTCCAATATCTGTGTTAGTCTAAATCAGCAAAAATCAATGAGCTGGTGTCAGCAATTTCATAATCTTTCCAGGTGGTCTTGGGCCTCTTCTCTTGCAGTCTTCTGGAGAGAGGCTTGCCTGTTAGATAATTTTAGCTTTTCTTACGAGTGCATTTTTACTGTACATTAATATCCTTGGCTTTACCGCAGTTTCCCCCATTTTACCCTGAGCACCTGCCATTTTTGCTATCACATCTCTTAGCCATACCACAACTTCTGCTATTTTCTTATTCAATACTTTAATTTGGCTACTAAGTCAGAAAGTTTCAAAACTGATTTCTATAGTACTTGCTCACTTGCCAGAAAGCAACTGTCAGCACCCTCTGATTCCATATCCATCCGACACGAATCACAGAAATATTCTTCACATTACTTAACTTCCACTACACTTTATGTACGCAGAAAGTGTTCAAGTTTCTTCATGCAGTGGATGTAAAAAAGATCCATCTTATGTCAAGACATGTCGTTATGGATTTTTTTGACTGTTACTATTGTAAATAGGCACACAGCAATGCATGAAAGAACATTTTACTGTAACAAGTAAATTACAATTGAAGAACAATCAGAATCAAGATTTATTGGTTGTATGTTGAACCTCTGAGTGCTGCTTTGGCCACTAAGCCCTACCTAATCACTTCCTTGGAGGATTGGGGAGCAAATATGGTCCACCTACCACACCACCTTACTGCTGAATTTATATATAAGTGACAGTGCCTGAAGATCAGGCCTTGTGCGTCTGACACAGAGTGCAGAGAGGTATGTTACTGGGCAGCAGAAAACAGAATGGGACTCCCTATTGTGGCCTTATTCCTGAGAAGAGCTGTCCTGAATTAAATGTATCTCAGGACTGCCTCTGTGCTTCAGTTTAGTCAGAAGGGAAGACAGTGCCTGAGTGTCACTAGGATGGTGCACTGAGACTTTTCAGCTTTAAAGCTGTCATGCTGTGGGAGTCTGCAGAGGCCCTACAGATGAAGCTGTGTAAGGCTGACATTTGCTGAATACAATCCTTAATGATCACACTAGATCTCTCTGAAGAGAGATTTGTGATTTAAAAGATGGAAAAACATTCTGTAAAGGGAAAAGGTAAAAAAGCTGTAATGAAGATGAGAGGCACCAACAATTCACATTTTGCATTTTTTGGAATAAAGTTGTTGCCTGTGATCCCAAAGAACTGAGTGTTATGTCAGCTTATCTGAATAATTTTACCAACAAAATAACAGAGCTAGTTTTGCCAATTTAAATTCCATCTCATATTCCATTATCTTCTCAATATATAGACAAAAACAAGATGAAGGCCAGTTATTTTGTGAGTCCTCTTTTGTGAATACACTGCTTGGGCTGCAGCTGCCTCTATCTTGGAAAAAAAGGAAAGAAAGGAGAGCACAAGAAATGGGAAAGTAATGCTTACGTCTCCATTTCTAAAGCATTCCTAAAAGACAGAATTAGGGCAAAGACACGGGTAAAAAGTATTATGCTCACTGTAGCGATGGTACAAGAGAATAATTCTTTAGATATCCAAATGAAATGAAAAAAGAATTTGAAGAAGTAATGGGGGAATGTCAGTGTGTTTTTTTTAAAGAGCTGAAAAAAGGATATGGGAGTAGCAGGTCTTAACTAAATGATTCATAGTGAACATTGAACTCTTGATGCAGACTTTATTAGCTGGTGAATCGTTTGTGGCACATTTTTTGCAGATACATTGTTTCTTTCAACAATGGAACCTATTATGTCAGGAAAAGCATCCAAATACTATTACTCATGATTTTATTTGCTTCTCTTCAGTTTATGCATTTCTTATTGTTTTCTTACTCTATGCCTTTTCAGAGTGTTGTGCTGAGACGAATGGGTACATTTTCTTTTAAGTATGTTTTTCCTCCGCAAAGACTTGTTTTGTTTTGTTTTGTCTGTCTGAGAGCTGCAAAAGAAACAAGTTGCATTTGGGCACAGAGCAATAATAAAACCATTGTACTGTTAGATGTAGTAGCATTAAAGGACATGATGCTATTGCATGTTTGTGATATTTGGAACCATATTCTAGAAAATGCAGTTTTAAATTTTTAGCTCAGAATAAAATAGTGAAAATTAAAATTGAAAAAAGGGGATAATCTCTTCATTTGACACAAAGATATATTAAAATTATGCATGCCATATGTCTTAATGACACTAAAAGTAAAATGTTTCAAAGAAATTGTCATATAACAATATATCTTTTAATGTCATATCATCATCTCAGCAGCAGTATCAGTGAAATTTAGTTCATATCAGCTCTTTTAGATGTCAGATTTAGCTTCACTCTTCAAAAAAGGGGAAAACTGTCTTTTCCATCCCACCTCTCCATAAATATCTGCAATTCTCTGGGTTTCCTTCTCTATTGCAACTACTGAAAATGCCACTTAACTACCTACTGATTTCTATATAGGATGTTAGGTGGATTTAAACAAAACAACATCAACACTTTCAGGTCATCACAGCACTTCTGAAGTTAGTTCCAAACTTGTACCACAAAGAGTGTGTTTGAAACACACTGAGAATATTATTTGCCAGTGCAAGCTAGAATCCTTTTGGAGGAAAGTTAACTGGGTTCTCCATTCCAGTCAGTTACCAAACATGCACCAGAGATTTATAAGGATCTGAACCACGTGCTCCATGCTATCATGAATTACTTCAACACGCACATGTCTTATTAGAAGAATAAGTACCGTCACTTATGCTATCGCCCGCAACCTCTCAGTCCTTTAACTAATGAACCTTATTCATTTATTCACACTTCTTTTCACTCAAAATAATTTCTGTCTTTTTGTGCATTTGTTGTTTAGTGATATCTTACATATTTTGTCTCACTGTTTTTTTTATTATTACCCCTTTATTAGTGCTGTCTTTACAATGATTTGACATGTTCCCAGATGAGTTCCTGAGGAAGTGACAGAGCTCATTCCTAAGGAAATGACAGCATCAAAATTTATGCATCAGTATGATAACCTTGTGCAAGTATCTAACTGCTGGTGGGTAGGCAAAAAATGCCTCAGTTCATCTCAGAAGATGAAGACCCCGTTCATGAAGGCTTAGTCGAAGCACCACACTTTGGGTGCAATGCAGAAGATGTTCATTGATTACAAGCTCTTGAACTGACCTTCGTGGTAGAGGGTACCACCAATGCTGCTGTCTGACTGCATGCTTACACCTTATGGAGGTCTTGGGATCTCCATATAGGGAAGTTTAGGAACCAATCTAGCGCGCTTTATTGTTCTCATTTCTCATTGAGGCCAAAGCACATCTACAGATACCTTTCCTGCTTGCACCCTGCCACAGATTGTATCAGGAACCACCTGTGTGAGGACTCTAGTTTTCAGCCTGAAAAGAAATTGTGGTATTCTTCTGTACCTGTCATTGTTACATGTGCAGTGGGAGGAAGGAATGACAGCCCTGGCGTCAGAGCTGCAGAGAGACGACACATAGCACTGAATCATAAAGGCTGTTTTGTCTTTAAAAGCTGTTCTGAGGCTCTGAGCTATGAGGGAATCTTCTGCTTGGAATTTAGGTATGTCAAAAAACACCTGTCCAGCCTATGCCTTGTGTGTATCTAATCCAGCCCCAGTACTAACCAAGCCATAGAAGTGCACTCCCCAGAGTCCTCTAAAGACTTATGTACAGTGTTCCATGTCTTTTTCAAAAACAATGGGTTATGAGCTGGTGATATGATCAAAGGGCCACAAACGGGATTTTCATCTGTTATATGGCCCTTTGATTTTCAGCCTACAAACTAGAATGACAAGCAGGAGAGAAGGTATTTTCATTCAGGGTACAGAGAAGTTAGTGGTAGAGTTAATTTTTGCTGTTTTAAATGCTTCCCTTCCCCATCATTCACTCTTTTTTTCATCATTCACATGATACTCCAGCCCTTGGTGGGTTATTGAGAGTAAGCAGTGGCAGAGAAAACATGCTCCTGGGACCTGACTGGGTCATGGATTTCCCTTCCTGAAGGCTGAACAGAACAGATGCAGTGCAGGTTTTCATCTCTTGTTTTAGTAGACCGTCTGCAGGTAAAGGTTCAGCTGTGAATTGTGAAATTCTTTGTGATCAGGTGAGGAGGAAAGCATGTTTTGCCATATTTGTGGACACGCTATAATTTCTAATGGTTCATGGTTTCACTGAATGCTTTATTTTCACTTGGTTTGAAATAAGAAATACTAAACTTTATTCTCAGTAAGAATTCCAGGCTATTGACTCTGAAAAACCAGCATTATGGTGTTTTGCACGGTTTTTTACAACACACATCACAGGCAATTGCAGTGAAAGGAGTAGAGTCAGAAAAAATACAGTCTAGGTTACCCAGCTGACTCAGAACAAGAGATTTTTACTTTTTTTTTTTTTTTTAAGTTTGTGTTATGTACTTATGTGCTCTTATGGAGGAAACCAAACAGGAACTAAGAGATTAGCGTTAGTGTGGGAATTACGAGTTTTTATAGAAAGCACTAAATTCTTGAAGGCACTTGGAGTATCCTGCTCCACCCTCATATCCCCACCCCTGCTCCTAAATTTGTCATATAATCCCAATTACCTTAGATTTAGTCAACCAAAGGCACACCCACTCTATTAAGGTTTATCTCTTTCTTGTTCAGGTACAAAATCTGTTAAGTGATGTGAGTAGTCAACATTTCCCAGTGATCCAGCCCGAACCAAATATGGTGAATAATTGTGATGATCCTTTTAGAGAAAGTACTAAAATCCCCACAAATTTGAGATAAGAATGTGTAATTAACCACATTGATACTAATCACAAATTTATCAACCGATAATTCAATAGATAGGTACCATCATTTAAAAGCTTGTAACTAAACGCCTGTAAATTTCTCATGGTGTTATCCACATTATCCAAACAAGAAGTTTTGGGGAATGGCATCTAAAGTTGTGACCATTATTCTGGCCAAGGTAGTGGATTTGGTGACCACAAACTTGTCAGGCCACTGATCTCTACTAGTTCAGTGTTGCAGGACTTCCCAAGAAGAAGGGAGAGAGAGGTACTTCATTTTAACCTAGGTGTGATTTTTTTAAATGGTAAGCCATGCTAATGAAGCAGTAGTAGCTCACAGTGCCATGAACTCAAACCTGAAAGCCTACAGCTGTGGCTGCAAAAGGGGTATTACACACATTGCTGCTGCTCATTTCATAGTCCTAAGACAACTGCATGCTGGTGTGTTAATTGGAGATGAACAGGAATAGAAACAGACAAAAACATATGTAGGAACAGAAACTTACTCTGTTTCCATTTATGAGACTTTATTTGAGCCAGGCTGGTGTGGGCTGTGATATGCTACTACAATTTACCTGACACCGAAAAAGGTCAGTATGACAGCTGTTAGTGTGGTCAGGCTGCAGAACACCTTTACTTTGTATGGCTTTGTACCACATGTAAGATGGACATATTAACTAGGAGTCAGAACTAAACCATGCTAAAGTAAAACCCAAAACCACATAGACTATGCTGTAAGGACAGAGTTTCTGTTTATTCACTCTTGTGAATTAGGAGGTCATTACACGCTAAGGTAGAACTAGCCAATGAATCTTGGAGGCCGCGTTAAATTTTCTCTTTGGAAAATTTAAATCTTCTCTCCATAGCCCTGTTTTCAAACCATCTAACTTCATGTAGTTCTTTTTACTTGAAGAATGATTCCTGTAACACTAGAAAGACTTAGCAGTGATTATACAGAAAAAAACATGTCAGATCAGTAATATTCAAGGACAGGGCCACTCTCTGAAGGACAGTGAGAGTAACCAGTAGGGAAAATATAATGAAAGAAATACTTTCATAGTCCCCTTTGATTTCCTCTTTAGTAAATGGAATGGATAATTCATATTTCTATTCTTAACCATGCCACCATTAACCATTAGAATAGTCCCTAACATTAATAAAAATTATTTACCTTCATCTAAGTGGAGTTTTGATTTCAATCATCAAAGTGTTCAAACACAGTACAATCAGAGCTTTGTAATAAGGAATAAAACAGAACTATAGAGAAAAACTCTGTGTTTCAAAATATTTCTTGATTGGTAACACAATCCCAAAACAGGTCCAAAAAATGTTAGGAGACAAATTCTTTTCTCTCCAGCAAGTTTGCAGGTCGAAGAATCACAGATGCACGTAGGACAGTAAAGAGATGAGATCTAGACTATATATAACCCTTCGTGAATAAAACTGCTGTTAAGAATTTAAGATGTTCTCTTTCCAATGATTATTTAGAATGTATTTTTGATGCAGCTGGGAGTATTATACTAACAAATATGCAAACTTGAGGAATGAGAATGTAGCAGAGCTGATAACCTTAAAGGTAAATATGGGAATTTGTATTACTTCTAGTGCAAATGCAGATGCAGCTCTCCACACGAATGTGTGATGAGTGACTAATGTCGGCTAAACATGAAAGACTTCAAAGGCAAGAGAAGTTCTCTGATCATGAATCCTCACAGGGTACCATATGATCACATAAAAGTATTGGAGTTTCTGCATATAAGATGACTGGTTAAAGGTCATAAAAATAGATTTATTTATTGACAAACCTTATGATGACTTCAATGCAAAGCTATAGAAAATATTTTTCTAATAGTGTTAATTTCTGTCCACTAAGTGAAAATTTAATAAGAGTTATTTTATGAACAGAAATGTGTAACCTAGCAGTAGGGGTGGGGAAGGCCCACACCATGTTCAAGACATAAAGTAAATTTGTTCAGACTTTGAAGTACTAATGTTAAGAAGAATGTGGTTGAACAACATGCAGATAGTAGGATCAAATTCTACAGATTGTTTTGATTTGAATCTGGAGTATTTTTATTTACTCTGTTTGTAATATTATGGAATTAAACACAAAATGAGAGAAAAAAAGGGAATTCTGTCTAATCAGTGGTCCGTGGAGGAGTAAGACCAAGTCTGGTACCAGCTTGGTGTTGGTATAAACCTTGGATTTACTCCAGTGAAATTCAAGAGAAAAATCTGGAATTAGGTATATCACTACAACAGAGGTCTAAAGTTCTAATCTCAATTTTAAATTAATTTTTGACTTGGACAGCACAAATGTTTTGGGAATAAAGACACAGTAAGCATATGCTTTAAATATCCCAAGAGGCAACTGTTCTTGATCTGAATATGTCAATTTAAATTAATTATATTCATCCTATTAACTTATATTGAATACATAGAGAAAAAGAGCAGAGGAATGAGAAGAGATCAGGCTCTACGGTTTTTATCCTAATCCTGCATGCTGGAGTTAATTAGAAAACAGTAGTAACCATGACTTAGGCTAGAACAAAAGTAAGTTCTTTCCTTAGAGGAAGAAGAGAGTAGAAAAAAACTTAGTCTGTCATAGTTTTGGTCAGGGCTGAAAGAGAGACAATCTGCACATCAGAAAACTGAAATTTTTCAACATTTCTGAGCTTCTTATCATCAGTCGTTTCCTAGACATTGTTCTGGTCCCTGTGTCCATTTTATTGATGTCAAAATTCTCATTTGCACTAAGAGCATGGTTATTTTATATGTCCTCTTATATTTTTTGTTTGTTTGTTTCAGTATTCCTTTCACACCAAAATTTTATAGGTGCTTCAATTTGCTCCAAACAAATATTCTTAAATTAAAAGAAATTTGCTCATCTAGGCAGATTTGCAGAAATTTTCAAAGCTTTTGAATATTACAAATACCCAGATGGATTTTGTGGCTTTGACAAGAAAATTCTTTGTGCATAGAGCTATGAATAGAATTATATTTTTTAATGATACATAGCAAATCAACAAAGAAATACTTTTACAATGTGAGATGATGACGTTGCTCAGTTTGTAAGTCATTATACCATGGAAATGAAATTTTGTGATGTCATTAAAATGCCTATAAAGTAATAAGAAATCAACATTTATTAGAAAAATAATGATTTGAAAACAGCCTTGCAATATGACAAATAAATAAACCTATCATCTATATATCAGAATAGTAACAATAAAACGCAATGTCTGACTGCAATGCAACGCCACAATGAAAAGACCCTATAATCATGTCCTTAATTATAGAAGAATTGTAACAGCTCCAATTTTCCTAAACTCATTTTAAAATCTACTTGTAGGTTTTAATTCATACAAAGTGATTTGATGCTTGAAGTGTATATAGTATATGTAAGTATTTGCTTGCCATTCAGTGTTGCATTTAAATACTAGTCTATGAAAGAGAACGGAGGACAAATTCAAGCTGTTCATTTGGTGCCTGTCAGGTTTTGTGAATATTATCTATCTAAACATTTTGAATGGAGTACTGAGAGTACAACATACAATTCTGTGATGCTTGGAAACAATTTGATACGTGGAAACAATTTGCTCCTCTATAACTTCTACTAGTTTCAGAGGGGCTTTTCATGAAATGTGTATTTGAGATTGGGAAAAATTTAAAAAAACAGAGCTACTGAGTACCCCAAGTGCAGATTAAAAAAGGCAGTTCCAAAGACCAAAGAACAAAACAAATATGTGCTCTTATAGAAGCATTTAGAGGAATTCTGGAAAATTGAAACACCTTTATTTCTTTTTCGTCTTCTTTTTTTTTCCTTCGTCCCCCAAATGTCCCCTATCAGAGACTCATATGTCATACAACTAATTTTACAGTGTAGACATGACTTTCAAATTAAACTGAAATTTTCATTAACCGTCAAAATAAAATAGAAAATTTTTTTTTTTCCTCCTTGAAATCTTAAAGGAAATATTAACAGAGGGATTACTTGCCAGAACTATGTAACACAGATATCTGTACGAAAGGTAGCTATTTAATACTTTAAGCAGTACAGACAGTGATTTCTGGAGGGCAATTTTTCTAACCAGTTGCCTGTATGGGGGTAGATGTAAAACTGCTTTGACTCCATTAATTGTATGGATTAGCTCTTCCAGTTGGGATCGTTTCTTATACACAGGAATTTGGGGTTTCATCTCACCTTACTTCAATCCTTTACATTTTGTTGTATAAATAAACTCCTTTAATATATAAACTAAAATTTTGAAATAAGAATATCAGTAAAACAAAACACTATTTCCCCCCTCACCTCAGATCTAGATTTGCCAGATATTGCAGGTGAGATCCCTGAACTGGGATGCTGTCTGTGAGCATCACTAGCAGAACCATTTCATGTGACTCTCACGTAGTACTGCTCTCAGGGGACTGTTTTGCATAAAATAAAAGAGTTGGCAATTATTGTATCCTATTATTATGCGCCATTAATCAGACATTTCTGACAGTTAAAAGTACTGGCCTTCATATCTCAGCAACTAGTTGGAATCTAAGCCTCTTGTTGGAATTCTGTCTCACTACGTGAATGAGAGGATTTTGGGCTGCAGGTTGGGGTGAGTAAAGACAAATACTGCACAGAAGAATAAGATGGAGAAACCTAAGTAGTGAATCTGGTTGTGTAGCCCCTTAGATACAATAATTAATGTTTTATTATACTGAGATAAACGTGAATAAATGATAAGCTTTACTTAATATAGTGAGCTGAGAGAAGGGTCAGGAGTTTGAGGAAAAATATCAGGACTCTAAAGAGAGGAGTAGGAGAATTGATGAATAATCAAATTAGTCTCTGAGAAGAGATATGTGGTGAGTAATCTTGCATTTCAATTTTTCTGCTGTGCTAGGATATTAGGGCTGTCTTTCAGACCCGGGAAAATTGCCCCCAGTGGTATTGGAAAAGACAATGTGAAATATATATCAATACTAGAGCAATAATGGAAAACCATACAATTTTATGACCATTTCAAGGTCAGAGAATGGACTAAGGAAGAGGCTAATTTTTTTACTGCCTCTTCTCTCTAATGCATAGACAGCCATGTGCAGAGTGGTCTAAGCATACTACTCTAAACCCTGCTTTACGGGTGGCAAGGCAGAGAATTGTAGCAAAATAGATCACTGCATCCTGAAATGGTTCCACAGTGAAATGACAAGAAGTTATGCATTAATTACAGTTCTGGTGGGATGGGTGACTCCACCAATTAATATATGAGCTCAGTTTTAATGCATGTTTTATATTCAGAGAGAAAAGGGTTCCAAAAAACCCTCAAAAACCAGGCATCTTAGCTAAATAACATAAAGCTTTGAGGGAAGTCAAAGTCTGTGTTCCACTACACAAAGGAAGGGTAAAGCTTTTCCATACTCCTATTTATTTGCATGTCTAAAATATAATGCATAACTGATAAAACATTCAGGAGAAATCACAGTATAAAACAATGAAATAGTACATCTTTATCTTCTGGGACATCAGCCATAGACAGCAATGTGCACTGTGCATCCACTTGAGCAAGTTTATTTTCCTTTCTGATTGAGTTTACATGCTGAAAGCTGATAGCCCAAACAGGTAATTAGTGTCAAACAAGGAGTTTGAAATTACTTGTTTTCTACTGTGTTGATGAAATTTGAACCATATTGCTTGTTTATCTGCAATATTAGAAAGAATTTAGACCTTATGTCTTTTTTATCATCTTTTAATAATCAATAAAAAAAAATCAGTTCCCTATGTTCTCTGGAACAGCTTTATGTTAGCTTAGAGTATAAAGATATCTCAGAATATTTCAAAACACCGCATGAGATTATTATTTTTTTTTTAACCAACAGTGATTATGTTGGAGAAGTTACTGAACTCTAAACAATCACACACTTGTTTTGTGTCAATAGAAAAAGCATATGTTTCCAGCATATGTTTCCAAAGCTTTAGTTAAATTCTGCTAGCACATGGCACTACCAAGAGGAAAGATTTAGGTTAGTACCTCAGGCTCACTAGCAGAACCTAAAAGCTTAACTTTAGTGACAATGGGATCATACCATGAGTGTGACTTACTTAAAAAAGAAAGAAAATGAATAAAACTGTAACAAAAGTTTTGTCCAAAAATGAAGAGCTCAACAAAAATTCAACAGTGCCAGGGACCCTATAATTTTACTTTCCAGCAAATTTAGACTTTTATTGGTATAGTGCAAAGCATTTTTCCAAGGTTTCCAAGGTTTGTCATCAAAACCGTAAAATGTGCCACCCTGACTTGTCAAGCTGAGGACCAGCCAAAATTAAAATGGTCCTCTCCAAGGAAAACGTAATGGAAAAAGAAAAGGATAGAAGATGTAGAAAAACTAGAGAAGAAAGAGAAGGGACAGCAAGAAGCGCAAAATGCTGTCATACTCTTCTCATTGCCATGGAGGGATAAAGACAACAAATGTTACTCTAAACCACAGAGTATCTGCCACCATCTCCCTACCACATCTTTGGCAGCAGCAACGAGCTTGACTTTCTCGGGCTCTGGAATGGGCAGAGGAGGTAAACTACTTGTTTGTCCATCTCTGGTGGTGTGATCCTCTAACCAGCTGATAACTGCAGTAGTGCCTAAGGGTTCCATTGGCAGGGTGTGTATTATAAAAGGAGTGAAAAATGTCCTTCCCATCACTTGACAAACAAGAGAGGCATAAAAATACATGAAACAAAACCCCATCACTGTCAGATGCTACAGTTTCACACAGTTGTTGGGATCTTTTTCCTGCATTAAAACTGGGATAGCAGAAATTACGTGCCAGAGGAAAGATCTGATTTCATATCTCAGCATGTCTGACTGAACCCTGTGCAGCTCGATGCCCATCAGCTTTGGCTAATTTTTAAGTAAATGACCATAGAAAAGATTTCAGTATAAAGGCAAAGACTGTTTTGAACACAATACAAAGACCTCTGGCTTTCACTAAGTAAGCATGCAAGTAATTTCTTGTGCAGTTTGGGTTTCCAGAAGTAAAAATAACCAGCCTTCTTTCTTGTCTTGCTCACTCTCTCCCAGTGGGATAAGAGAGAGAACTGGAAGGGTAAAAGTGAGCAAACACATGAGCTGACATAAAGAGAGTTAAAAGGTAAAGCAAAAGCTACACATGGAAGCAAACCCAGACAAAGAATTGGTTCACCACTTCCCACAGGCAGCCAAGTCCCAGAAAGCAGGTTCTGCCACATGTAACTGTGGCTTGGGAAAACAAACACCCCCCCACTGAATGATCCACCTTCCTTCTTCCGCCCAGCTTATATGGTGACCATGGTACCATCTGGTCTGGGATATCCCTTTGGTCAGTTGGGGTCACCTGTCCTGGCCATGCACCCACCCAGCATCTTATGCACTCTCCTCCTTCTTTCTAATGAGGCAGCATGGGAGACAGAAAATGCCTTTTTGTGTCAGCACTGCTCAGCAATAACAAAAACAGCTCCATGCTAGCAACCCTCTTTCCAGAACAAATTCAAAACCTAGTCCCATACCAGATACTGTGAAGAAATTTAACTACCCTGGACAAAACCAGCAAAGTGAGTTGTATAAAAACTTCAGGAATAATGCAAAAAAAAAAAAATAGAAGATAAATATATTATAAAAGGAATTCATTACTTTCATCCATAGTTTAATTAGAAAATTTCCTTAAAAATCTAAGGGATCCACTGGATAATACTTTCATTTTCCTTTTTAAATTGTTCTCTGTTTTTCCAATGATCTTTGTCCTCTTTTTGCTTGTGTACTTGTTTGGTTGTCAGAATACAATTCTATCACATCAATATTATATTGCTATGTGTTTTTTTGTACACTACAAATACTTCATTCATATTTCTATGTCTAAAGTGTTTTGAGATATTAAATTAAACGTTTTAAAATTTTTGAGAGGCTTTGATTATTTGTTTATTCTATTTTTAAGAATTTGTCTTGTCTTTAAGAACATTTCAATCAGTGATAAAAGATTATCTTTGACTCTCTGTGAGCTGTTTAAAACCTACCCTGTTGTGGTGATAATATGACTTGAATCCCTGAAGTGCTGAATTATTCAGCTTCCCTATTGCATGAGATTCTGCCAAGGAATCATGGTGAGTTTATACATCCACAGATGAGGACTTTAATGTTTAGAGGTAAGTAAATACTGTTGAATTTTTGTAGCTGTAAAACAGTTTTGTGGATTTTTTAATATTATTTTTATTTCTGACTTCCATTCAGAGATTTGTATCTTAAAATTAAGCCATAATGAATTGAGTTCCGAAGTGTGAATTTATGATATATTGTTTTCACAACATACAGATAATGCATTTGTCCTTCCTTTTCTAATTTTATTGATTCCCTGGTACAAAACCTGGTATTTTCAGATGTATATGACAGTAAAAGCAAGAAGCTGATCCATTGGGAAGACATCATTTGAAAGCAGTATCTACAAAATATTACAGGAGAAAAGTGGGTGGAAAATCATGAACAAATTGTTTGAGTCAAAACTAGCAATATTCTAGCAGTAGGCTGAGAAAAAAACAAACAAAAAACCAAAAAAAAAAAAAAAGTAAGAGTGTAACAGGAAGATGAATGGAGACAAACAGGATTTTTTGGCAAATTACTCTTAATATTTGTCTGGTAACTAGCATTTTATCATTCTGGAGCACTGTGGTGTTATGGTGCTTTACACAATACAAAGACCTTGAGGTTTGGCATGATGAATTGCTCACTTCCTGTAGAAAGAGTAATAGACTTTGGGTTGCTCCAATTATGTACCACCCGTTTGCTGTGTACACAGGGATTGTACTTGTACTCATAAAATGCATTCTTAAAGCCTCTTCATGCATTTGGCTAATCCTGCTTCTGAGCTTTAATAACAACTTTATAAATCAAGAATCAGGAGTGCACATGCAGTTCAAAGCCAGCTCAACTTCAGTCATAAGACTACAAAATCTTCTCTTCCAAGCACTAATTTTGTGGGGTAATTCTATTAAACAGCATGGAAATGCACAATATTATTATGGAATTTGATTTTAAGATGCTGATTTCCCAACCAGTTATTCAAATAAATAAATAAATTTAAAGGACATAAAATATATTGATGTATATATATTTTTTAAAAATTCCTTTTGAGAGATTGTGGAAAAGCAATATGATTTTAATCTGTGACTTTCATGCAAACCAGAAGTGAGATAGGAATTCTACATCAGGCTAGAAGGAAAAAAAAATATATTAAACCTAAAGTGCTTGATCTAAACTCATAAAAGGCAATAGGCATTTTCATCTGACTTTGGCTCAAGTTCATGGTTTTGCTAGTAAAGGATACTTAGCTGGTGGCTTTTATATTACTGGCAATGGAGCAAACTTAGCTAGTTTTTAGGTAATGACCTGTAGTAATTCAGTAAAACCTTTCAAACCATTATTGTGGCCTCTGCTAGTCTTCACAATGTTCTCTGCTGTAGTGGCCGCATGAAGAAAATCAACATGTGTGCAAGTGTATCTAAGCCTGTAAGTGTAAATATTTTGTGCACTCTCTGTTCCTATTGTTCCTAATGAAACAGTTGGCCTAAACAGTGAATTAGTTTTGACTTCTTTTTCTTTTGTTTCTTAACCTAAAGATAATTTTTACCTCTTTATTGTATGGTTCCCAGATCACAAAGATTCATATTACAGTTTCCTGGCTCTCATCTTTTATTAGAGTGCTGATCAGTATTGATATCAAATCTATGGTCTGTAAGAGAGTTAGAGAATCACAGAATTGTTAAGATTGGAAAGGACCACTGGGGATCATCTGGTCCAATCTCCCTACTCAAGCAGGGTCGTCCCAGAGCACATGGCACAGGATTGTGTCTAGACACTTCTTGAATATCTCCAGTGAGAGAGACCGCACAAGCTCTCTGGACAGTATATGTCCAATGTGTGGTCACCTGCACAATAAAGTTCTTTCTCATATTCAGGTAGGACTTTCTGTGCATCAGTTTCTGCCCATTGTCTCTTGACCTATTTCTTGGTGGCACCACCAAGAAGATCCTGGCTCCATCCTCTGGACAGCCTCCTTTCAGGTAGTTATAGACAATGAGGAGGTCCCCCTATTGCCTCTTTCGAGGTTGAACAGGCTCAAATTTCTTAGCCTGTGCTCCCAAGAAAGATACTCTGGTCGCTTAAATGTGTAAATAATCTTGGGAACAGCCATGTGTTAATGGAAAAAGAAAAAAATCTACAATTTATTTTTCATGGTGTAAGGACAGAAGGCTGTTGGGAGACTTCTGCTTTTCCACTATATTAAAATTAATTCTTACTGTTCGATGATCTGGTCGATAAGGTCTCTTCCAAGCGTGGCCAAATTTTGGCTGCCATCAAAATTCACCCAGAAAAGGGAGTTTCCTTACCACTATACATTTTAAATTATTCAAATAAATGTTTTTTTTAAACATCCAATGTAACTTGAATAATCTCATTTTTTTTTTTTTTTTTGTCACATATTATCAGGGAAAAAATAAAACCAAATTAGAAATCTACTTGTTTTAGAAAACAAGTAACTGTAATCCCTTTTCTTCACTCACATGTATGTTTCTACACCCAGGTCAAGGAGGAACATACCATGCTATTTATTGCATTAGCTCCTATAATGTAACATGAGCTGTCTGGTCTGCATAAATTCAGAGTAAGCAGGATATCTCTAAAGATTTTTAACATTTCTCTGCTGTTGATTCTCTCTAAACTGACTAAACAGACAACATCCTGTCTTGATGTCCTTTTCCTTACAACAATAAAAACTGGAATGCTTTACAGGTCATGGGTATCCTCCATTCTGTACAGGCAAAGGTGCAGCATCCTTTCCATCCCTATGCATATCCCTGTCTCATGTGTGACAGTGTTTGGCTTTGTGCTTTCATGTGCACTGTCTGTGCTTGGTACTGGAGGGAAGAAAAGCTTACAAAGATTTGTACTGAGAGTTATAAAATTCTGGTGGGAATGGATCCTAGCACCCCTAAGGCAAGAGCTGCCCTTGCTTTTGAATAAGAATTATAAATGTCTTCCAGTGGGGTTAAAATCTGCATTTGGAAACAGGTTAGTTGTTGTGCATTTTCTTCTCTTGTTTGAATCAGTGAAAATTTCCCTATCAGTTTCTAAAGCACAAAAATCTGGATGATCAGTTCTCTTTACAAAGGCATACTAATTAAAGCTTAGGTTTAAACAATATCAAGTCTTTGAGGATTTTTCTTTCCTGTTAGTATTTATATCATTATTTATGTATTTTTCTGAGGCAATGAGGATCAGTATGGTTTTTTGATAAGAATTTCTGGAATTATGTATTTGTCATCTTTAAAAGTTTAAAGTCATACCTGGATTTTTTGTTTTAACTTCTTCCCCCTCCCTTCATCCCCCTCCCCCGCCCCCAGCCCAATGTCCATGACTTTTCAGAATACTTGTTAATGGTGGCTCAGTGAGTTAATTAGCTGATTTCCTTTGAGAACACTGAAGAAGGCCAAAAGATTCAAATGATGGTTACCTAGAAACTAGAAAAGTATATTAAATATTTTTTTTAAAATCTATATGAGTTTTCTGATGGCAGAATTTGTGTGCTTTTAGAGAACAAAAATCCAGTGTTTGTTTTTAATTATGACCATCTTTTTGCATATCTCCATACTTCTTACAGTCATCATTTTGGCAAGCATAAACATACATTTTCTTGATGAAAATAATTTTCCTTTCATGATTACACTTGCTGACTCCTCATTACTTAAACTGCTAGAGAGAGATCTCAAGGGAGTGGCTTAGTCTATTCCTTTAAGGTCAAGGGCTTTACAAGTGGGTGTAAGTACTTGAGTTATAGGGCAAAGATGAGTAAAGCTTTTAGGAAGTTAGGAAGAAAAATCCTCTTGATAAAGAAATGAATCTAATTTACAGAGTGTTGTTTTAGTACATAAATTGTCTAATTATATTATATCTCACAGGCAAATTTCATATTAATTGCTAAAAATGAGGGACCAAATCTGACCCAGTTCCCATAATCCTTTTATCACAGAATGCAGGAATTAAAGGTTCGATAAAACTGATTGTGTCCCGAAAATGAATTTTGAATTCTGTCTGTGCTTGATTGCTGATGTTTTGTCACATAAGTATGGACGAATTGTTGGCATGGCAGGGCACTATAGTTTTCTGGGGAGAATACTTTCAGCATCTTGGGTGGCAATTCTTCTGAACAAGTATAGAAATGTGCTTACATCTACATCTCTGTCGTGGGAAAATCAGTACAGGAAAATTGGCGCTTTTAGGCCATCACTTATCCCACCATAAAGTACTTGTGTAAAATAGATCAAATGAATCCTGCTCCACAGATTCTTCTGACTATAAAGGAAGTTCTTAACAACCTAGCCTTTCACGGCAATATCTGTGTGAGACCTTCACAGTGAGGGTTTAATTTAGCTGCATTAAGCAGGGGTATCTAATGCTGTGCAGGTTTACCAAGAGAATCTTGCATGGGAACCATATGGCTCCACAGTGTACCTGTTCTCTGGACAATCAACTGGATGTCAGATAGTGCACCTATGATGTCTCTAATGAGACTATGTATGGGTGATTATACTGATCTGATAACATTAAGTGCAATATAAACACCCTTTCCATACACTGAATATTATCACTTTGCTTCCTGGCACATTTGCACCATATCCTTTACTGTAGTTTAGTCTTCTGATTCAAACTTCTTGGAAACCCTTACAGTTCTGTCCAATCTGTAATCCTGCTGCTTGACATGGGAGGTAGGTTTGTGCTTTTACTCCCAGATCACAATAGAGTCATTGGGCAGCAGCACACTGCTACGTCGAGGGTAGCCTGAAAGGAGAACCTGGGAAGAAAATAATTTTTATGGAAATTAACCAAAATAATTGCATATTCAAAAAACTCAGCTTCCTGGGAATTAATCTCTAAGTTTGAGAGTCAGAATACTGTGAGTTGGAAAAGACCCTCAAGGATCATCCAATCTAACTTTGAAGAGAATGGCCCCTATATGGATTGAATCCACAACCTTGGTTTTGCCAGCACGGTGCTCTATCCAGCTGAGTTAAAATGCAACCTTTGTTATCGTCTTCTGTGCCAGTCACTGCAGAACTAAAGAGCCTGCCCAGGAGTGATCTGAGAACTCACCCTTTGACGCTGATTCCTGGGTCATTGCTTTTGACTTTCTCTGATTCAAAAGGGGAAGATGACCAATACTTTAAGTATGTTATTACTGCAAATTACAGTGTTAATGAACCATCATCTTGAAAAAGGTTTCCACAGACATAGATGACAAAAAAATATACACAGTGAAAACCAATATTTATTACAGAAAACAGTTTATACTTGTTACTTATGCCATTTGCATCAAAGATTTAAAATATATGAGTTATTAGTGAATATTTGCTGAGATAGGGACTTTTACCTCTGGAAACACTCTAGGTGTATTTATCCAGTTAGAGGTCCTGATGCTAGTCATAAAAGCTGCACCTGAGTTACTTCTAATTTTTTACCCTAATGAATATTTTTGTGTACCCTCTGAAAATGTGTTGTTTTCACTCGTATGTAAAATTTCTAAAAAATTATCATTAAATAAATTACACTTAAGAAAAAGCAATCAGAGCTATTTACTAAAGAACAGAAACAAAATACTTATGAAAACTTGCAGTTTTAGTTGGAGTAGTCGGTTGGACTACAAAAAAAATATAGTCAGTTTCATAAATAATTAGTATTGCCACATAAGTGGGATAATATGAGAATATTAACAAATATTTCAACTCCAGAGGTGCAAAGAATATGGAGGAGTGGCAGATGAAGATGTGATAAGTCATATAAAATTACTATACAGAAGCAGTGAGAAACAATAAAGAGTTTAAAAATGTTAGAGCTTATTGATTTAGGTCAAAAAATGATTCCATATTTTTTCACCATGATATAGAAAGAAAACAAAGACAGGGAATGTAGGTGTTAAGGAGATTGAGAAATTTATTTTTAATGAGTTCTGTCTGGTCCTTTCCCTTCCATCATAAATCTAGACAAGAAGTAGTAAATAGTTTTAGTTTTCTGGCCACGCAGCTTGACTTGAATATATAAAATTCATTGTACATTATTCAGAAACTCAGAAATGCAAAGCCAGAATGGATCATCAGATCATCTTGTCTGACCTGTGCTATAACCCCACAGAATTTTACCCAGCTGAGACCTATAATTTATGCTTGAATAATACATACAATAGCAATTCTCCTACAGCTTTTCTTCTGCAATCTTCTGAGAAACAGATAGCCTCATTAAAGAATTTTCTGAACTCCTCTGATAACTGGAAGACCCAAACTGCCAAGATTTTAAAACAGAATTGTGCCTCACCCTCAGTCCTGAATAACTTTGGCTAAGTCAAGGTGAAAATTATTTTGATATAATTATTCATGTGTGCAGCATTCAGAGGATTATCTCTTTGCTTAGTGAAATGTGATCTGAACTTTTCCTGAGCCAGTGCAGCAGACCATAATGAAAAGACAGTAATTTCAAGCAGAATTTAGGCAAAGTTTAACCAGAGTTTTTGTTTGTAGAGACCTGTATATTAGCAGAAGTGTCTGCTTTTTAACCCAAGCACATACCATGGCTGTCTTTAATGATACCACCTCTATTTCATAGAATCATACAATAATTCTGGTTAAGAAGGAATTTTTAAAGGTAATATAGTCCAACCACCCTTAAATGAGCAGGGACACCTTCAACTAGATCAGGTTGCTCAAAGCCCTATCCAACCTGACCCTCTGTGTTAGCAGGCATGTGGAATCCACCACTTCTCCAAGAAAACTGTTCTGGTCTTTCACCAATCTCACTGTAAAAACTTTTTTCTTTAATCTAAACTGATCTTCATTTATCTTAAAATCATTACCCCTTGTCGTTCCGCAACAGACCTTGCTAAAAAGTCTGTCCCCATCTTTCTCATAAGCCTCTTTTTAAGTACTGGAAGGTGCTGTAAGATTTCCCTGGAGCCTTCTCCAGGCTGAACAGCCACAATATGCTCAGTCTTTTAACACAGAAGAGGTGCTCCCACTCTGATAATTTTTGTGGACTTCTGGACCTGTGAACCACTGTAAGTGCTCATTTCTATGGAGATGGGTAAGACGGTATCATTCTCACTTAATCTTATTGTGTCACTTTGAAAACTTAGTATTGCACAGGTAAAAGACTAATAGCTGTTCACTTGAAAGAACATTCTAGAAACAGGAAGACTAGTGAGAATTTCATCTTCACACTATGGCATGATTAGCGAGTAGGGGCTTGTCATATGCTATAGGAACATCTGAAGAGATGTAAGATTTATGTCATTTTCCTACCAATTCTGGGTTTCATATAATAAATCATTAACTACACTTGCATGTCTTTACATTTTTTACTGAGATTCCCAAATGAATTGGTACCTCTGTGGCATCCATAAAAAGAAACATGAAACATACACTGTTCCTTAAAGCTCATTCAAAATGTTATTAGAAGCTTCACATAATCATCGTGTTACTGATCTTCCCACTTCATCTTTCTCTGTCCTTGCTTTACTAATCATGGAATTATTGCTTCTTACATGTATAATTTTTGTTTGCTTATGAAGAACTCTTTATCTTCCCATAGTTCAAAAAATTAAAAAAAAAATTAACTTGTTTACAAATCTTTATTGTTGATCTTTTCTTCTCAAACTAGCAAACTAATTTCAAGAACACTGGCAGTTTTAGATAAATTAAAAGAAGCAATCTTTTTAAACATCATTACATATAAATAAGAAAACACATAAATCAGCATAAAATGAAGTTTCATTTAGCACAAAAATTTTACAGTTTTTTAAATTTTTATATTCTACATTTACCTATTTGATGATGGTAAATGGATTGGAGCTGGAAAGGAATTTTCTTATCCATGTATAAATTAAAATTTACTATTCTTTTTTTTTCCTCAGATGAAAAAAAGGAGTACTCTCTGCAGGACCTGAGCAAGCAAAAAAAGAAAAAAGTTGTGATCAAATTAATTTCTCTCTTTAAATGATCCCCAAGTATTTTACATGGAATGACCATAATGATACCAAATTCATATTATAAAACATGCCATTTCAGGCTGGATAAAAACTGAAAAATGATATGTCCTTTCTATCTGAAGAAGTTCATTGAATTAAAACTTCTCCATAAAGGAAATCACATTATAAGATTGTTTTTTAATCAAAAAATTTAACAGTCAAAAATTATTGGAGAGTGTGCTTGATAAATCTTGCTATACAGCAGAACAACCCTACTGTCTTTTGTATACATTATCTTTTGAGAAAAGTTAGTTATGCATGAGAGTATCCTACAAATTTGGAGGTGAAACTAAGCCAGAATCCTGTTCATATTATTCATACATGACTTGTGTTTCACTGAACTGTAACAATGCAAGTCATTTCACAAAGTCTTTTAATGTTAAACTGGCAGGGCCACTTTTGCAAGGCTTTTCTATGCCAGCTCAATCCTTGATCTCCTTTGTGTATAAATGCCAAGAATATCAACTTTTGTTTATGAGTTCCAATAGATATTCTTTTCCATTTGAGAACAAATCTGAAAAGAGCATGTATCCTCCAATTCTTTGTCTCTTGTAGTTCTTAGCATGATACTGAAACATCAAAAGTAATTAAACAAAATTGTATTATAAATCCCAAGATAAAAGTGTGAGTAATGATTAATTCTCTGGTATTTTGTCAAAATCCTTCTCATAATTTCAAAGCTCTAGTCAATATTCACATAGCTAATTCTCCCTAAGTAAATTTTTCTTTCCACTAGGAAAATGTTTGTCTGCTGCTTAATAAATAATTTCTTAAAGTTCTGAGGATATGTTTTCTGTAGTTGTTTTTCTTTACTATTTTGATCAAAACTTTGATTTTCAAAAGTGTATGTATTTAATTTTTGCGTATATACGTATTTCATTCTAGCGTCAAGAAGATGAAGAAGGCTTATTTTCCATAAAGATATAAAAACCTAATTATACTTTTTATATGGTTTACGCTTCAGTTAAAAGACAGATTTTTTTCGAAAAAGACCTTTCAGAATTATGCTTCTTAAACCACAAGTGCACAAAAAAATAGATACAGCAAATGCAATTTTCAAGTCTACTTTTCTGATGTATACTTATTACACAATAAACTCTTACCTTGCTGTCTTTTTTTCAAATCCCCAGCTATTCTTATATCTCATTCTGTTGCACGTTATCTATTGCTCTGTACATCTTTGAATTCAAACTACAAAACTAAGCAGACAAATTAAACTAATTTATTGAATTAGAATGCTTTAATCCAAGCAGGACTTTTAATGGTCCATACAGTAACAAATTTCACTGGGCATTTTAATGGAAATTTAGTGTCAGTTGAATCTTTTCCCTCTGTTAGTTTTACCTGACTTTTTTAATGGTTGAGTTCTGACACGCTCTTTTTTAATTTTTAATATTTTAGGATTTTCAAACTGAATGAGATTTCAAAGACACTGAAATTAATCAGCTTTTCAACAACAACTATCGAAAATTAAATTCAACATTTCATTTTTTACTCTGGAATATGAAACCAGGAGAATTTCAGTTTATTCCTTTGGCTATATGAATTTATTTACTTTGCCTCTATTTTGTTACCTTAGATATGCCTTTGTTTTCTAGACACAGAAATAAAAATCTAAATACTCAGAGACTACTGTGAACAAGAAAAAGTTTGCATTTTTTGTCTTTTTTTTTAACTATAAAGGTATCCAAGTGTGCCTTACAGTTATTGTATGAGTCTCTGTTATTTTGCATACCATTCAAGAGGTCTTCTCTTATTCTGCTGAGGTTGAGACAGAGACAAGACCACAAAGTAGCAATCTATTTCCAATTTGCTTCGACCTCAATCAAAATTTTGTAAGTAAGGAATCATATTTTACAGGACAAGAGAGTTTAAAACTATCAATATGAGAACATGTGAAATGAATTGTAGTATGGCAATATGCTGTTTCAAATGAGTTCACATGAGAAACCTGGAACTACCTATAGCTTGAAGATCGAGTGCTGAAGAAGAACGTGAATGCCTACAATTAAGAGGAAAATTCAGTGTAGAACTCTTCTCTCTTAGAGACCTACCATACAGATATATTTGACTAAATTGCTCTCTGTAAGTTCCTTTCCTAATTAAAAAATGGAAATGAATAGACCTTTCTACAGAAGAAAAACTGGATTCTGTTTCATACACTGGCATTAAATTAAGATATGCTGTGTCTTTGAAATTCATTATTTTGTTGTTGATTATAAATGAAATCTAGGGTGAAAGCTAACATGTAAACAATAGGCATCTCTCTTCCAAGGCCCAGAGACCTTAGAGAAAGCAAATCTTCCAGAAAGTTGTCATTAATTTTTTTGAATAGCAAATTGTTCCTTTACCACATTTACTCATTTACAGTTTTTCTGTAATGCTGGTCTGCCTGACTTTGCTTTTGATTTATACCACAGAAATTACCCCAGTGGGCTAGGACACAGACCACTTTGACTCAGGAATGGCAAATAGAAATAAACCCAAACAACACAAACCCCACAAACCCCTAAATATTAATTAATTGCTGGAGACATGGGGATACAAAAAAGAGCTGGAGCATGTTATGTGTATCACATGTATAGTCAATCTAGAAGGGATTAGCCCTACGTGCAAGTCAATCTGTATTTGGAAGCCAGGAACAATCCTGGTATTAATGCCTTAGGTGGTGCAGAGGTCACCAGATTAGTACATAAATTTTAGGAATAGATGAGTATCTAGAGAGAAATTAAATCTGACTATGTTTAGACATCTATCAGGACAACAGATGTGTACAGCTCAGCAACAAATTATCTCTGTTTATGGACTTTATAGAGACCTTCTGGGAAAAAAGTGATTCAAAGATTTAGATGCATGTTGTGAAGGTACACATCTGTATACTTATATAGCTCTGCTACACATCTTGTAGTGCAGACTACTTTTATTACCTAAGTTTATGTCAAATAGAAATGAGCTTTTAAATTTTAATTATTGGGAATTTCTAAACTGTATGTTCTTTTTCAAACCTCATGTCTATTTACCGTGACTGGTTAATATTTATCCCAAAATATGTAAATATTTAATTATACAGACAGATGTCTATAGGTACTTATAGAAATTCTAGGACATTTATTTTTATTGAATTCATTGAGAATTAGGTATTTTGAAAAGGATGTCAAACATCCTGCTAAGCCTTGGTAGGAATAATTAGTTCATGATCAGTATTGTTGATCTTTAACTAGACAGCATCCTCCTGCAAAAAAAAAAAAAAAAATCAAATTCTTCCCAAATGTCCACAGAAATAAGACTCTGATTATGAACAGCACCCCCCTCTAAAAAGAAATATCTTCAGATGAACTTCTTGTTTCCAAATCCAATTCCAGTCCATAAACCAATTTTCAGCGTATGTGTGAAAACAACCTGGGAATATCCTAGAATAGAATTATGAATGTCACAAAACTTCAAGCCTCCAAGGTCTGTGTAAATGTCAAATCCATAGAATTTGGCTTATTCACTGTTTTCTGAAAAGAAAAGAAAAATTAAAAATAACAATAAATAAAGGGGAAAAAAGAAAAAAATAGTAAAACAAGGTGATTTGAAAGTGGAAAATTTATCCCAAGAACTAAGTAATTTGGGGACAGTTTCATAGGACCAGTCTTGCAGCATTTACACAAGCAACAGTTCTTCTTCCTTCACTGGTGTTATTTGGTTCATTCAGTTACAGATCTCTTTCTTTTGCAATCATGCTCTTCTAATGTTGCTTCATTTTGAATTATTATTATTATTATTAGTAGTAGTAGTATTGTTAATGTCAGGAATGAGGGTTTCATAATGAAGTCATTTGAAGTAAAATCCTAACTCCAAATAACTCAAAGTTTGTTGAAACCTACATCCAAAATCACAGTTACATTACATAGACTTTGTGTGTGATTTTCATCTGAAAAAATGACCTCCTTCATCTGAAATAATCTACCTCCACCTTCTACCATTTTCATTAAAAATAATTAGCATACACATATTTACCATGGTAAGACAGAATAAATATTTTCCCCCTCTAGTACCTGTTAAATCCATAAAGAAACTTCAGGAACTTCATAAAGGAACTTCAGAAATTTCAGGAGTTATCCTGGGCCGCTTTATCATCTCTTCTTTTCCATAGAATGATATAAAAATTGATTATATTATCTACAGTATATTTAAGCTTATCCTCATTTCTAATGAATATTTCAAGTAGTAAAAGCCTTATAATTATCAATATTGAACATTTATGTTTAAAGTTAACAGAATATGATACATTTTCTTTTACAGCAAAACTTTCTCAAATTTATTCTCACTTTCAAACTCAGGTTTTCTTTAAAGAAGTCTGCAGGTTTTTTTTTTCCCCACAATTTCTTCTTGAGCTTTTACGTCTATAGCATCATATGGGAGAAAAGAAGATGAGATTTTATTGACACCAAAATGTCTCTCCCTGTGCAAAAGGCATAATCTGTTCCCCAGTAAAAGAAAAATATATGGTAATGATCCCAAGTTTATAACCACCTCTTGTTTTATAATTTATTTCCTCAAGAATGGGCACAGAAATATTTGCGAGATTAGTTACAAAATATATTTTGTTTCTTATGAATCTGTTCAGTTTTATAGGCACGAAAAGAGACATCAGACATAAATAACACCAGGATTGAACAGTTTTGCAAACGGTGTATATAAGATACAATAGCAATATTCTATTTGTGCCCAACTGTAACTTCTTTGTTAAAGCTCTAGGCTCCAACACAATACAACCCTATCTGATAAGAAACAGGGATAGAGGCAAAGGAAATTAGGCTTCCGGTAGTTCCTAAAAACAGCATTTCCTTTTTTTTTTCCTTTAATCTCCAAAGAGTGTAAATCATTTCAACTGCTAACACATCACCAGACAGAAAACCAGAAACATGCCACCTGTCTTTAGGCAGCCCTAAATTAGGAATTAAACTTTAGAGTAAAAAGTTAACAGTCCCTGTAAAGTCAAAAGGGAGGCAGAATCTTCCAGTTAATGATTAACAGCACAAAAAAATCTCAGTCATAATTTAAGGCGCTAGGTTTAGAGTCACAGATTATGTTTAATGTTCTTAAAGCAGGAATGCCATTTACATTGGTAGGCTGGTAAAAAGCTGTAAAAAAGCTGTTCCTCAAAGGGTTTCTTTTTAGTAGCTCAGGATGAAATCCAAAGAGCTAACAAGGCTTCTGTATAACTCAACTGAGATCTCAAATACAAACTGAGCAATATAGTGAGCAGTCAACTAACGGCTCAGAAGTCTGGAAATTTGTATGACAACCTGTTGTCACCACAGATCGTTCTTAGAACATTACATTTATAAACTCGTGAAAATCCTTAGATACCTGAATATGTAAGCACTATCTTGTGCACATGTACTTGCATAAGTAGAATTGTATGCACCTTATTCAATCCTGAATGTATTATGAAAAAAAAAAAAATTCTGTAGCTCAATGATGAGTGGACTCTTATGGGGGGTACATTTCTACAATGCCATTTCTTATTGGATAGCTGAGGTTTATTCCTATACAGAATATTCCTTGCTAGAAAATAAGCTCACAGAGTCTCTTTACAAAAGAGACCTGATGGTATGTTTTCCCCACATATTATCATGAGATCCAAATCATTTCCAGGTTGTTCCAACAGTCCAGTCACAAGCTGGAATGCTCCAATAACATTCCATTCACAGGAGAGGGCAGTAATGTAAAGAGATGCCACTGCATTATTCAAGATGATACAAGCATGTGTACTCTACTTCACATCGATTATTAACTTGAATATTTCACTGGAGTCTTGAGCAGATACTGACTCAAGTTCTAGAATTCATCTGGGCAACAGCAGATTAGAACTGCTTGCCTACACTGCATGATGGAGAAAGACACTGATGTGCAGTTTGTCAATGTGGTTTAATTATCAAAGCCCTGGAATTTAATTTAGCTTTCTTTTTTGGAATTTGACTTGTATTCTTTAAAAAGCTGAACAGTTAGCAGTCTTCTATCTTTTAGAAGACAGATCATGAAAAAAATAATGTCTTAATCCTGGGAAAAGCTACAGAGGACAGTATAAATTTCCTTAGAACTAAAGGATATCTGATTAAAATATTAGTACTGTGTTGGTTAGCATGCTGTATGATATCTAATATTCAGTACTTAGAGACAGTATGTGGTTAAGACAGACACAAAAGTAGTTTGAGTAATATGTATTTTTTCTCTTCCTTTTATTTTTGGTAACTAAACAAACAATATATAATATCTGTTGATTATTAAAGTCCTAAAATTTAAATATTAAGCATTATTTTGCATGTTAATAAAGTGTTATCCAGTATTAAATTGGTATTTAGTTAGCACAAAACATATGTCAAGTTATGGCATATGAAAAAAAGAAAAACAAAAATACAATAAAACTTATGGGATGGATTGCCAATTTTATGTGCAGATTGAAACAAGTCTTCATAGACTTCACTTGCTGCTCCTTAGCCAGATGCAATTTTTTTTGTAGTTTTAACAATATATTTAATGAAAAAGAAAAAGAAAAAGAAAAGAAAAGAAAAGCAGAACATCTCCATGTAAATAGTTGAAGCACTATGTGTGAAGTGAGAGGGTTGCTGATCATATATCACTTTGCCCATTTCTGTTTAAATACATTGAGGGAAAAAACCTACCACTTATGAAAATAATTTGCTACCTATTACAACTCAGGTAAAGTTCTTTTTTATAAGTACATCATTATTTGCTTTGTGATATTACAAGGACTTTAAAAATTTGGTTTTGAAAGATGAGTATGAGAAAGTAATACCTCTTCCTTCAAAATTTACTCTTTCATTTGAGCAAGCTCTCAAGTTACATCTTGTAGTTGTTGTGCATCTCGTTTTGAAAAAGGAACACCTTTAAGGGATGAATTGTCTGAATTCTTTCTTTGAAGCAGTGTCAAAAGACTCTTTACTAGAGATTGAAATATACAAATATATACATATATATATATAGACAGAGAGATATTTAAACAAATATATATGTATATATATACAAAAACCAGAACCAGTAAGGTTATTGAAGTACCTTGAGTGGGATAATCTGCAGACCTCAGCTGACAATACAGCTTTTTTCTCTGACTGTATGTGAAGCCTGTTGGCTGTTCGTCTGTAGATCGATCTTTTTTTGTTTGGAAATTATAATGTGCCTATTTAAAATCTGGTTTCAGATAAAAGGTATAAATAATTTCATCCATTTGATTAAGGGAATTTAGGACAATATGGAAACTGTTCTAATTGTTATCTGACAGCATACAAAAACTCTGGTCTCAGGTATTTTTTATCCAACCTCAGTTACACTCAGAAAGCATATATGTGCTTCAAGAATTAAACTTCTGAATGAAGTGCAGCATTTTTACTTTGTTTTGTTATCTGGGAGACAAGGTACCCAATGTCTTAATTGTTTAAAATAAACAGTAGTTCTTTGCTTAAAATAACCCCAAGAACTGAACAGATCCAGCAATATAGAACCATTTTAGAAGTTCCAGCATTTTCCCTATGACCAACTGACATATTTTGCTGTAGATAAATCCTCCCTCACACCTTGGGAAAGCAGAAAATGAGAAAATGTTGAGATACAAGTGTTACAAAGCACCTGGATATTAGTTGCTTTTATTCTACAGCTTTACTAAGAAAGTAGTTAAAATGACAGCCATTTCAAAGGGGCAGACCACAGGCAAGCATAGATTTGATTTTGAATGGATTTCACTCCCATCTGAAAGTCTGGGACTAATGCCATGTATTGGGAACTTAAATATCATGCTGTTTATAAGAAGCAAGAATCAAAGCACATAACCCATCCTAATGGAATTTAACTACTATTAAAAAAGATGCTTTCAACAGTCAGTAGCTTCTGTTCCTTTAACAATTTGCACAGTTTCTTAAAAATCTGCAAGCCAGCAACCATAGAAACTTATAGCTTTTTCTCCCACAATAAGCCGATCTTTTTTTCATCTGTTTGTCCCATGGCAATTTAAACAAAAATAACTTTCTTAGTTATTAGTGTTAACTCATTTTTTTTAATAAAGAGTATTAGGTGTGCCTTAAAGATTCATTTGAAATGGCACCAACAACTATCTCCCCATATAACAGACCTGAAATGATTAGGCAGAGCTGTGAACACACATCGATATTTATTTTCTTTGTTTCTGCTTAATGTATTTTTCATTAAAATCATACATTTTTCTATATGCTTTCTTAAGTGATTAGTAAATATTTATTCTGCATTGTTATCTGAAGTCATGAGATCAAAATAACTATAATCTATTAAATATTTCCGTTAAAGATATTTTAAAAAATAATTCTCAAATTCTCCTCTGAGTTAAAATGTATCAATTTGTCTTCTTTTTAATTCTCTACATCACAACAACTCAAATTGAGGTATATTCCTGACTGATATCACCTAATGTCTCTTATTCAAAATTAGAGAACTTCATTGAAATCCACAAAAGGAACATTTGGTCTTTCAGGAGCATGAATTGATTACCTGATTATCTCTTGTAGGCATAAATATCCTTTTACTTGCAATCAAGTAAGATCTCAAAAACCAAAATAATCTCATGGAATTCTTTGAAAAACTTGTAAAATAAGAGTTAGCCTTGGTCTTTGATGCAGCATGACTCTTCTTCAGGTAAGTAACAGGCTTTCCTGTGCTATGGACTCTTTGATTCTATTATTTAAATGTGGAATGACTTTCTGATGATATATAATCAATAAAATAGTGCCTTGTGTAATTTTGCAGGACAGTGGGGAAAGGATGCTGCCCTTTTGTAAGAAGAGTGTGAGTGCAGGAAGCTTTGCCTAGGAACAGCAAGCTGAGAGATAATGGGTTTGGATTAGAGATCAGATCAATGTGGGCATTATCATTGTAGATGTCTTCCAACTAATGAAGGACGCATAACATTTGCAGAACCTGCTCCTCGTGGTAGACCTTAATTGTCCTAATATCCACTGGGAGGGAAGCAGCGCAGAGCAGAAGCAACCAAGATAGCTTCAGGGAGTGCCTTGAAGACAACTTCCTGGCAGAGGCATTTGAAGAAAAAAGGGGAGAATCTTTGCGGGAATTCCAAAAAAAAAAAAAAAAAAAAGGAATAAGTCCAGCTCTTAAGTGAACGACCCACACAGGGATAGAACCCACAGCCTTGGCATTATTATCGCTGTGGTCTAACCAACTTCTTCCTCTATATTCTGTGCTGGTGAAACATAATGTACTGCTGGGTCTAGTTCTGTGCTCTGAAGTGTCTCACCACACTTGTCTTTAATGATTTATTCCCACTGAAAAGGAACAAATTCTTTTTTAGAAAAAGTAGTGCCTAATACAGAAAAAAAACTAAACCAAAAAAACAAAACCAAACTTCTATAGTATAGTGTATAGTCAATCTTTTTTATTTTATTCCAGTTTAACTCTCAATCCATTACTAAGAGCTTCATGCGCAACATAATCAGGAGCAACCATATTGACTTCTGCTTTTGCTTTTGGTTATTGAGTTTCACCTTTCTCAGAAATTTGTGAAACATTAAATCTATAGTGTCAATTCTAAGAATGACTATTTGGTTTTAATAGCAAAATTGCTGAGAGAGAGGATATAAAAATCCACTTATTTCCACTCACTGAAATATTTTTTCAAAATTCATTACAAGATAGGCACTTCATTACAGTAAATTTAGATTCAATAACAATTTTGAACACATTTTTAATGAGAGCTCAACAAACACACAACATGAACAAAACTCTTTGTAGAAAGAGTCAAAGAAAAATGTAAAATGATCTTCGTAACCATTGACAAGTGAATCTCTGATCTGTAAACCTCATAAAATCTTTTTGTTGGGGTATTGTTAGCAATTTCCTCATATGACTATCAGCATAACAGCACAATAAGCAATCTTGGAAACCTTTTGCAAATATTTATGAGTGATCATGTTAGTTTTGTCCATGGATAAATTCACCTGACTTTCTGTTTATCTTTTCACAAAGATGCCTCTTGGCTGGAAGAAACATAATGTCACCTTAATTATGTTCTTGCTATGGTAGCATAAATTATTTATGCTTTAACATATTTATATTTAGCCTTCTCGAGCTTTCATTCCTGACCTCCAGTGTGTAAGCTCTGTGAGGAAGCACAGTGTTAAGGTATATGACCTAGCAATGTCTACTGTTTTTTATTTACCTTGTCATATCTCTTAGTAACGTAGATCATTGAGACTTAGCAGCTTTGCTAGCCAGCCCATGAAGTTGTAAAGGTGAGTCTGTTCTTAGCTACTTAAAGTGGATTAAGATTTTATACAGATCAAGAAGGTCATGCCAGCTGCTACACCTATTTTATGATAAGTGTACACCTCTGGAGATTGCCAGTGGGCAAAAAATGTAGATTGTCATAGCTAGACCATTAAATCAAAATTGTCATGGGATTGAAGGTCTTAGGAGTACTAAAAGTTAGAGTGCACCTCTTCCCATTAGCTATGGGAACTGGGAGCAACCACTACTTGAAGGAAATGCAAGACTGGATTTCAATCTGATGACCCAGTACCTGAAAAAAATAAATTTCTTCTTCTGTGCCCTTCCCCCAGAGTCAGTATTAAAAGCATCAGCCTCTCAATTAACTGTAATTCCTGAGTTAGGAATCAGAAAGTTGCAGAACTCAAATGCTTGTGGAGCTGTGGAAAAGATCGTTGCCAGCAGCAAATCCAGCAGATCCAAAATGCAATTGAGCAATTTGTTTAGAGCACCTGTAAAGTAATTTTGACCAGTCTGATACAGAATTCAAACCAAGCTATTCAGCTGAAAGTATAGACTGCTTTGTATACAAATATTATATATAATTGCTTCTGCAAATGGATTTGGGCGGTGAGGAGTACCTCTAAAAAAAAATCAAACCCTCAAACTACATTCATATTCCCATTTTCTATCTCTGCAATGCACATTGTGTTTAATGATAATAAATGTACAAAGAGTGGTAATTGCTAACCCACTTATATTCTGATTCTCACCATGAGTTGGGAAAATCAGTGATTTCAACATTTTCCAGGACAATTGTTGAAATGAGTTAACTAGGCTCATGCTCCTCATTATTCATAATTTCAGGCCTATTTTACTCAGAGTTCCTAAACAATACTAGATGGTTTAGGAGAGTTACCACCACTAGTCAGTAAGACTAGTTTGACTATCACATCTAATCAGGACTTTACTGGAAGAGGCTTCAGTTTCTTACATTCTTGATGCTTCAAACTAAAATGATTATAAAATATGAATGAATGTTACTGTAGAATCCATTTCCAATCTTTTAAGAGAGACATTGTTTGGATAAACCTATAAAATTATTCTACCTTCCCCTTATCAAAGGAGAAATGAAGGGCAAATGAGAAGTGAAGGAAGGGTGGAAGAATATATGCATATATGGCATTTTCCCCAGGATGATGCCTGAGTGGAACATACTGAAATGACATTTGTTCTAAACCTTTTAAAAAATCAAGCAATCTTCTTAGCTTGAACATAGTTATAGACCTGATTTCCTCTCTTTTACTGCTGTAGGTTTCCCTACACCATGAAAAAAACCAAACAAATGAAAAATAAGACTACTTATAACATTGTGCTCCCGAGACATACCATTTTTGAGATGATGCCTCCCATGCTTCTGAGTCATGCTGTTTCAGTTGACATTTGCATTATTTCTCAAAGAATAATTGAATGGCAGAAATGAGATTAACAGAGTTATTTCTGTTGATTACAACAAATTTAAGTAAACATGGGTCAAAAATGAGGTTCTGAAAATCTTGGCCATTGCATTTATGGGACTCATTTAAAAAAAAATTCTATTCCTTTTTTTTTTTGTGAACGCATGCTCAGTTTCATATATACAGAATGTTAAAGGCAAACTATTTTATCATTACAGAGTTAATAACACATTAGATATTATATCTGAAACGGGAGAAGCAAAATTATTTCCCTGATGATGTGATTATCATTCTGATTACTCACTGATGGTTGAAAATTCAGAAGATGAAGACATATAGGAACAAGAATAAAATTATATTCTAACTAGAGATGAGAATCTCTGTAATAATATCCTTGGATAACTCCATTCTGGTGCAATTTCTTCAGACTTCCAATTCTTGAGAATAGTTCATGAGTATACTACTAATTGCTGAATTACTCATAAATAGTCACAAATTCTAAAGACTCTGAAGGTGATAAAATGTTCTGTACAAGGCTCTGCTCCTGTCAGGACATGTGCAACATATGGAAACTATACAGGGTGATCATTTGGCTCTCTGACAGGTCCAGACTGATACTCTGTTATAAAGTCATGTTATAAAAACATGATATATTCCCTCAATCAGGCCTATCATGTTAAAATGTACTAATTTACTAGTTTTGTAAGTAGAGGCAACAGTGCTGCTTACATTTGTGGTGTCTTACACAACAATATCCTATCACCGTTTCTTGATTCAGTTCAACTGTTTTATTGTGATTTGCTTTTCTACTGACTATACTCTAACAATCACATTTGATGAAAATATTAAACATTCAAACTCTGCATCTACGTCTTAAGCCTTTGTGGAGAAGTTTAATATCAATTTCTCACTTCAACACAACAATAGCTTGTAAGTGACTGACCTTGACCCTTGGTTCTTCTCTGTGTAACCTAACTGCAAAAGACTTATCAGGACAATTATGAGTATGCATAACATTTGATATAATCTCAAGATATTTCAAAGGGAGACACAAAGACATAATTTATCCTATCAGTTCTCTCCTGGATCAGACAAGATATATGAGCACATGAATGTTTGCTTCCAAGTCATTGGCCCTACAGGACATAATCAGTGTGTTGGTTATACAGTGGTTCTGCAATGCAGATGCACACAGAAGCCTGTAGGCTATAACCCTGCCATGTTTTCAGTGTACTCTACATTCATACCCAAGTTAGCTCTTAGTAAGAGGTTTTTCTGGAATCACTTGTACCTATTTAATATGGCCAGCAATATAGTGCAGGCCAACAGTGACTACAACAGACAGCTCCTGAGAGAAGATCATATTTCCTTTCCAAGATAAATTATGAATTTTGCCAACTTACCTGAACAAAGTGCTAAAGCCATTTGCATTATAGTATATTGTAATAAAATACTTTGCTGCAAAAACAGATGGTGCTGCCCTTTTAAGTCTCTTAACCCTTATGAAATAAACTGTCTTAGAAGGTATACTGCTGAGGTGTCTTCCCCTGAGCAAGGCAGTGTGGGAACAGAGCTATATGAATAAGGGCTAAGAAGCAGGAACACAGTCAGAAATATGTGCACCACTGACTTCTTTAAAGGATGAAAAATTCTAATAAAATGATGACTCTTAAAAAAGTCCGTGAGTCTGCTGCCCATCTGTTTTACCTGTGCGCACTTAATGATGAGGGAATTGTCCTATTCGTTCATATGACTGCTGCTGGGATAGCATTCAGACTCTTGAAAACCATTATGCTACTCAGTAAGGGCAGAATCTAAACAGCTTTTTGAGTCTGCTGCAAGGGAAGACCACTCGTGGTCAGAGCCTGACCACTCATTGCCCCAAAGACAACTGAAAGTGACAGAACTTTTAGAATTCGTGTGTCCAGGTTGAAAATACCAGCCAGATACCACTGTGCACCAAATCTGATGAATCAGCCTTATCACACATGCATGGGCAATTCTGTATGGAACAGGCTTGGTCTCACTGTGCATAGAGGCATGAAGCCATTCTCATTACTTCCCAGGGAAAGTCAGTGCTACAGGCAGAGTTATTTCCTAATTTTAACAGTGGAACTCTGCAACTCTTTATTATCATAATGCCTTTGCTAGCAATAGGCCATAAGCTCTTTACTGAGTTTGCCTGGCTTCAAGGCTGACACTTTTCTGGTCTGAAGTTGTCTTGACCTGCCTGCAGTTTTGTTTCACTTGTTTTATCTGTAACAACAATTTCTCTTAAGACCAAATATCTATGTCTAATTTATTTTACTTTTGTTGTTTTTGTAAGGTGAATAAATGAATAAATAAATAAATAAATAAATAAATAAATGAGTTATTAGCTCTTCTATGTAGAATGAGAGGCGTATGACTCTAGCATAATGTAGAGCATAAGAATAGAGGTCTGATACAATAATATCCTGGAGAGGTGAGAAGTAGGGATGTATCAGAGAGAAGTACAGCAATGGGGCTTTGAGGGATAGGGCACAGGGTGGCACTGAAGACTCCACAACTGTGAAAAACTCAGTGATGGGCATTTAAAGAAACACAGACCTGTAGCAAAACTGATTTTGTCAACAAAAAGAAAATAAATACATATTTATATAACATATGTAAAGAGCATATGTAGTAATTTATAGCAATTTTGATATAAGATGTTGATATAAGCAGTTAAGTTCTTGGAGAAACAGAAAAAGTGTTAAAGTGTGTCAATAAATATATAAAAAGGACCACAAGAGGGTCCTAGACTGAGGAAGAAGCCATTAACAGGAACATCACATTCCTCACAACAAAGGACTCCAGCTACTGATGACTCACCAGAGCAACCCCAACACTGCTGCCATTTTAAAACCAAATAGCAGGAAGAGGGTGAACCTGAAAACAGAAAAAGGAGTAGAACGTAAAGAATGTGTACACAATCATTTTAACTACATTGCAATTAAATTTTTCTTCTCTGTAATAATCAGATCTAGCCTAATAATGATTTTTGAGTTGCACTGTTAAGATTACAATGACATCAACACCTTTACTTGCAATACATTTAGTTTTTTGCCTATTCACAAGATTTTGAAACTAACAAGAAGACATAAGGAAATAGTCTGTTCAGATTGACTGGTATCTACTTCAGAGTGCTCAAATTATTCAATAAATTCTAGTGAATTAAGTAATAATAATGTTATTAACCTTTAACAGAGGTGATATTACTCTTTGAATAATAGAAAGCTAGATAAAGCTGTATTAGTAATTCTCACAGTATATTTCCCATGAAATAAAATTTAATAAAACATGGGCTCTGATCCTTCCCACAATGTTTTGTAATAATTAAATTGCCACCACACTTACTGTTTTTAATGATATTTTATGAACTTTAATATCTATGTAGAAATTGAATATTTTCTTCTTTCAAGGAATAAAAGCAAAATAACTTGTTTTTATATTTTAAGCCTTACAGTGTACTTAATGAAGGTTGGAATCAAAGAGATTTGCTAAAAATACATTGTCTAAATAAAAAAAACCCCACAGTTTGTACTACACATGGAATCTTGTGTGCTTTAAATATTTCTTTTCTACATAATGAAGTACATGTACAGAATGTGGGAAACCTTGTGCTGGAACAAGTATTACATGTGCCCATAAATTAATGTGTCCCCTTAGGAAAATGAAATTTCACAATGTAATTACCCCATTTCTTCACTGAAGACATAAAGGAATTTATAGAACTAATTACCCTGATAATGGAGAGGGATTTTTCTTCTCCTCTTTCATTGCAACCCCATCTAGAAGCATGATATAGGAAGATGTAATTCATTGAACTCCACAATGGTTCTGTTGTTATATATTTATTAGAAGAAACTACAGCATTTCAATAGTTTTGTGTCAAACTTATTAATAAAATTCCCATATAGCAATAAACACAACATTCCAATATCATACTAGAGATTTTGAAATAAACCTTTCCTGCTTCAAGTTTTCTTCTGCTAATTTTCCAGAATTATTAATTGCTATTAATTGAAAAGAACAGTTGACTTAAATTACTGTTTTTTCCAAGTGTTCTCTTCCACAACTGTTTGTAATAGAGCATATGAAGTGCCACAATAATAGTATTCTTTAGCTTAAGAAAGCTTTCACTGAAAATATTAATGGTTATCCTAAGAATTATCCTTAAAGGTAGAAGCTATAAGCAATAGTTAAATATGGATAATTTTTTTTCACAATAATAATTAGAGAACATCTTTCCTTTCATGATCTCAAAACTGTTTGCAAATTGGAACTGCTAATTGTCTAGAGGCAATATTTGCTATCTAAGATAGTACATATTGGGTGGCTAACTAGACAAGAGAAATAACCTGATGTTTAAGGAATGTCATGCTTAAGAAATCTTGTCAACTAAAATAAATAAAAGAACAAACAAACAAAATTAAAAAAAATGATTAAAGAAAGGAATTCAATATAAGTTTAGAAGCGCTGTCAGTCTTCTGAAAGGTTCCCAAGCTGATATTTGGAGTGGGGAAATTGTCTCTTTTGTGAGTATGTGGGGGTGTGTGTGAGATTTTTAGGTTTCATTTTTAAAAACACAGTTTGTAAAGCACAACAAGAATAGAAAAGTTAATAAAGAACCCCACATACAATCACGGAATCAGTTTGGTTGGAAAATAGATTTAAGGTCATTGAGTCCAACCATGAAACTGTCAAGGACACCACTAAACCATGTCCCTGAGCATGACACCTGCACATATTTTAAATATCTCCAGGCATGATGACTCAGACACTTTGCTGGACAGCCTGTGTCAATACTTGATACCTCTTCCAGGGAAGAAATGTTTCCTAATATCCAATCTATATCTCCCTTGTCACAATTTCTGATCACAAACAACTGGTCCAGTTGGACACCTTCCACAGTTGTCTTCCTTACCAACTGTCTTGGGAAGTAACCTTCCACACACTGCAAGAACTTCTAGACTCTTTCTGTTGTACTGTTTTTTCCATCAGAAATCTGGTAAGTTGAAGCCCCCCATGCAAACAAGGGCTAGCCTTTGTGAACTTCATTTTATTTTACATATTACAATTATAAAATATTTCATCTGTCTTTTCATCTGGGTTGGGTGGTCTATAGCAGACTCCTACCAGGATATCTTCCTTGTTGGCCTTTCCCCTAATTCTTACCCACAAAGACTCACCCCTATCATCACCCAATCAAAACATTCCATAAAATGCACAATTACCCCACCACCTCTCCTTCCTTGCCTATCACTTTTGAAAATTTTCTAGGTATCCATTGTGGCACTCCAGTTGTGCAAGTCGTTCTACCATGTTTCCATGATTGCAAATATATTTCTGTATCATTTAAAATTTTTATTTATTTCTAAAAATGGCAAATCTATAGCAATCAAAACAGTTAGACTTCAAAGACATTTAACATCCCCTACTCTTACTGAATTGCAAGGACTAGTTATTATATCAAAGTGCAGGCAGTCATAAAAGAAATGTCAGGGAGGACTGGCTTGCCTGAACATCAGTGCTTTAAAATTCAACGGTTAGTGCTATGCTAGTCATCGTGGGCCTATGTTATCGTCAATGAAAAGAAGCAGGCATCTCCAGAGAGAGATTAATCTCACCCTGTGAAAGGCAAGCAAATTAGATCAAAGCAGTCACCCTCTGGAAGTGCATATTTATCTTCAACAACCATAAATGAAGCCTGAGGTGAACTGCTCAGACTCAGATGTCTAACACGTAAATGTTAGGTGAAATGAACCTCTAAAATTTACCACTGAAAGCTCTATACAGTATTAACTCCGTGCCTTTCAAAGCTTTTCTTATTTAGCATAGAGCACAAATCTCACGCAAGAATGTATGAACTTAAGACCTTTAGAACAACAATTGAAAAGGTTTTGCAGTCAGAGATGAAGTCACACATTCTACTGGGCATTGACATTGTTCTGAGGCATTAATTCCCATAGCAGGGAGCTTGAGTGAAAATGTCCAGATAATCCCGAGAAGCAGATCACAGTTCTCAAAGGAAGAAGCAAAAACTCAAAAATAAGATGTTTCTACCAATCTCCCAGAAGAAAAAAAAAAAAAAGTCTTTCTTTGACCTAGAATCTGGTGTAAAAATGAATGTTTGACTAACAGTGTCTAGGAGACTCCTGAGATCAGAAGACCAGGTGCTGAAATTTTCAACATTTATAAGGGAAGCAAAGAAAAAAGAAGCAAGAGTCTAGAAAGACTGACCAAAAGTAACCCTTTATTTTCGGTTCCTACGAATACATTCAGAGACATCGAAAATATGATACAGAAAGAAAGATAGTCACTAAGATCACTTCAACTGCCTGGCACTGAAACAGTTAAAATTAAAATTTACATTTATGAAAGTCACAGAAAAATGTTTTTTTAAAGTTAATACCAGGTCACATCATTGAACATGTGATTAAAAATGTTTGCTGAGATCCTATTAACAGTGTTGGTAAAGGCAGCTTTTGCAAAAGGATTATCTACATCTCTCAAGCAATGCTCAAGCAACAGAAAAAATACATTAAAACAAACAAACAAACAAACAAAACAACAACAACAATAGAAACTAAGAAAAAATATCCCAAAATAATAATATATTAAAAAAATTCTAGGACTATTTCTGACCTATAATAGAATAAGTTGAAATAGAAATAAAAAATAGATTGAAGCAAAACAAAAGAAAAAAAGATTAAAAGATTAAACCATGTTTATCAGAAAATTGTGCTCAGTCTCTTCTACTTTATGCTACTTTTGAAACATATCCCTTCATTTCTGACAATGGAAATGCTCATTATATTTTTTATACCATAAATTATGTGTTTATATATTTATTGAATCTCTGACACAAATCCATAACAATTACCATCTATATCAGTCACAAATTATATTTTGATTTGTTCTGGTGTTTGAAATCTTTCAAAGATTTGATCTAAATTACTTTAAAAATTTCCTTGAATATGACTTCCCTTGAAAACTACATTTTGATAGAACAAGAAAACTTCTAAACATCTAAAAGCCTTTCAGTTCCAGAGATGGTGTTTTCATGTAAAACAAGCAAAATCTTTGAGCTTATTTGAGCAGGGAGAGAAATATCTGTTTTGTGCTGCTTTTATCCCTGTAGAACTAACAGTTTAGGAGAGAGGGGTAAAAAAATATTACAAATTAAATGGGAAACAAGAGTCTGTTTGTAAACTCCAAAAGGCAGCAAGAATTGAGACTATGATTTTCCATAGTAAAAACATTTAAAAAGGAAATAATGTGGCCTTAAAATAAGAAAAAAGTAGTTCTTGAAAATCTAGCAGAGGAAGAAAAGATCAATAAGATCAGAGACAAATACAACATGCTGTTTATGGACAGGAACTAATTTTAGCGAGTTTAGATTGTTCATTCAGAATATTCAAAAGATTGCTCATTCAAAATATTCAAAAGAAAAGAAAAAATGGATGGTGATGATATTTTTAAATTACAGAGAAAATGAAACCTTGCTTTATTTAAGGATAAATTCTCATAGACAAGAAATTGCAAACCCAGACTTAGTGGTCTTTGTCACTTTGAAAGTTTAATGTTTTCAGACAGTATTTTATAGCAATAACTGATTCAAATGAAATAGCAATCCCCTAAAATTCCCAAGAAGGAAAAAAATTAAAATATTTGTTGAATAAATTGTTGACTTTCAGTAGTTTATCCAGCTCTGTTATTTAATAGATGTGGCCTTTGCAACCATTCTAATATTGTATCTTAATTTTTTTATATGTTCTAACTTTTGTTCCCTTTGGCCTTCATTTATACAATCTTTAATATTTAGAACATTTGGTGGAAGGGTGTAATTCTACCCTATCTATATTCCATCTCACACCAGATATAATTAAAAAAAAAATCTTGTCCTCATTTGCCTCTCTTAATTCTTTCACCCTCCTACCATTTCCATTACTGACTTTGTGATTGAACATCCTAATTTAAATTGGATTCATCATTTGCTTTTTGTACAATTCAAGTATAGGCACAATTTATTTCATATATTGTTTTTATCTTGCATTATTTGATTCTCTTATGTCTTTGGGAATAGAACACACTTTCTCAAAATCATTTGTGTCACAATGGTTGCAGAAAAAACATGCTGTATATATTGACTTAATCTATAGATCTTAAAGAATTCTTTTCTTTCTGAGAAGAAGAATAACTTTCCAAACTTTTATGGAAAGAGCATTGATGTATACGTCTACTCACTTACTATTTGACATAGTGATTATTTGTGTAATATAGCATGATTATAACCAATCACAAACAATTGTATGAAGAGGTAATAGTAAACAGAGGCATAATAAATATACATCAGAGATGTAGTCTAACTATTTGATAGATTTTGTTCAGAAACTTCTCCTTTAGCCTTGCTCGAGTACTGCAGTAGAAGTTTCAGTGCATCAGCAGAAAGATGAATATACAGACTGAACAAAATTAGATTTTAATTTTTATAGTGTGAGATAGAAAGTCACACCGAGGGACTAGGAGCCAAACAAGCTGATATGTGAAGTAAAAGGAGAAGAAAACTAGTGGAAGCAGAATGAAAACTTTAAAGTGTCAAAGAATATCTGCCCGTGGTAGACTTGAGGAAGCAAATAAATGACATGCTACTGGGACTGAAACAGAAACTTTAAGGGAGATGAGATGGGGTGCAGTGCGCAAAAAAATAAGAAGAGCACATGTAAGCTGAAAATAAGTGAAGAGAAAAATGAAGAGCAATGCACAGAAAAATGTGAGGAAATGCAGGCATGCAGAGATCAGAGTAGTATACAGGAGATCATGGAATGTAGCAAAGCTGAACTGCTACCCAGTTCAGCAGTTCAGCTGATAGCTCTGGCAGGAAAAGGCAGAGGCAGAAGGAATTATATTTCCATTATATTGTCTTCATAGGATTGATTATATAGAAAAATATAATTGCAATATGCAATTGCAGTGCTTTCAAGATACTCCTACCATAATGCCCTAGAAAAAAACATGTTTTAAAAACTCACTGATGTAAAGTCCCAGTGCTAATGGATCAACACCTTTCGGTACAAAAAAATATCCTGAACAAATCTAAGTCTTCCAACTAAGAATTTTTTGTGCATTTTACTTCTTTTAAGAGAGCTTATGTTTAAACTGTCCTAGTTAGTTGTTAAATCTGATTGTTATTAGTAGTAGTAGTAGGAGTAGTAGGAGTAGTAGTAGTAGTAATAGTACTTTATCTTAGATATAAGATAACTTTTTATTTGACTTATTTCCCACCCTCAATCTCTGTGGACTATTAATGGAAAGAACACCTGCTTGAATCATACAATATTTTTCAGAACAAGTGGTTTTCTTGCCATTACGTAAATGACAGGCATCATCAATGCAACGGTGTAAAACAGATACAATGGAAAAAATTGAATGTTTTAATAAATTTTCAGGCAGATTTTATCTCCTTTTGTTTAGTCTGGAGAGCAGCCAACAATCTCCTAACTGCCAAGAGTGTAAGAAGCAAAGGGGTGTATCTTGGTTAGTACTTTCCAGAGATAAGCCTCCCTGAGGTGACAGTGAAATACTGGAGAACTTGCAGGAACTAAAAGACTATAAAGTAGGAAGAGATATTAAAGGAAATTTTCTCATGCTCCTTGTACTTAGAAAAACAGTGATTTGGCAAACACCCTCTGAAGATAGAGTTTTCCATTTGACTTCCATGTTCACAGAATCACAGAACGGATAAGGTTGGGAAAATACACAGTGGCTGATCTGGTACAACCTCCCTGTTCAAGCAGGGTCATCTCAGTGCACATGACACAGGATTGCGTGCAGACAGTTTAATCAAAATTGTAGCTTGAAAGATAAACTTTTTGCATTGTGGCAATATTTCACAGGACTATGTGTATGATGAGTCATTTTTGATTAAGCGAAGCTTTTTGTGTGTTTTAAGGAACAGAACTATTTGCCTGCACTTCATCTTGCTGCTAAAACTATTAGAATTAATTTTTTTCTTCTTAAAACTTCTGGATTAGCTGAAATAGCTTATTCTTTTCTTTTCCATTCAGTGAATGGTCATTTGCCAGCCAATAATGCATCCCTTTACAGGGAGGTTTATTAGCTGCCTACCTTGCTGAGGTTATGTGAGAATTAAGTATCTAATGCTGTTAGTAAGTGCTTTGCAGATGAAAATTGCAAAGTAAGTGCTAAATATAATTACTGTTATTAGAGACACATTCCAGTCCAAATGTTTCTTTGATTTTATAGCTGACATAGATTCCATTTAGTATAATATGCAAAAATGGGTTTTATAAGAGTGGTCAGATATTGAAAGCTCCTCTGATGTTTCTTGCTGAGCAGCTTGTGACAATTTTTAAGCTAAGAACCAAACAAATTTTTAAACAAACAAATAGTCTTTCTGCTTTTGATAAAAATGCTTTCTGAGTGAAGTAATATTTTTCATCAGTCAAAATGACATGAAAATGCTATAAGATTTGAAAATATCCCAACAGGAATCAGATCCTGACTGGTAGGTTTGTAAAGATAGAATTCTTTTTCTTTGCACAACCACACAGGCACCAGAACTGCTCGCAGAAAAATATTTAGGTGCGTGTCTAAATGCACCATCGGGTGGTGAATTTCAGTGTTTGGTGCACAACTATGATTCACAAAATTTACCAATCTGTTTATTTTTATCTTTAAGAATATGTAATTTCATATTTGGAGAATCCCTAAGCAACCACATGTCTTCCTGTGAGCACTCCTACTAGACTCACCAGTGCTTAAAGGACACTTGTGAATGAAACTATGAGAGCTAGAGATGAGAAATAGCCATTCGGTAATGGCAGTGAGGGGAGCTCCACTCTGCACCTGACTGAGGCATTACTTACAGTGCTACCAGAACAAAGGTTTCTTTGGCTTCCTTTTGCAGTAGAAATACAGGTTTATTTCACAGAATCACAGAACCATTAGATTTGAAATGGATATCTGAAGATCATCTGTGCGACACCCCTGCCAAGGCAGGGTCACCTAGAGCACGTTACACAGGAACTTGTCCAGGTGGGTTTTAAATGCCTCCAGACAGGGAGACTCCATGACCTCCCTGGGCAGCCTGTTCCACTACTAAAATATTTACAGTACTAAATGTATGAGCTGCAGCATAAGCAATCCCTGTCTCTATCATCCTTGTTTTACCAACAGTAAGCGAAGTTGGCTTTTTGCTAAGAAAATTAACTGGTAATTTTTTTTACAGGCTAGCTGCACATGCATCACATTAACATAAATGTGTAAGTTTAGCTGGCAAAAAAATGGAGATATAGTACACATGGAGTATTTTCATTTACTATTTGGGAAACAAAATGTAGCTATTTGCTTGTATAGAAGTAATAGGTATTGTTATGTTTCTGCCACACTCTACTGGGAATGATGGTCTTTGCCTGTGGTGCTGCAGATTATAGTCACCTGAAAATAAAGCATGCTAATACTGAATAGCGAGACAATTAAGACCTTTTGTGGAAATAATTATGTGTGAAAGTGTTGTTGCTATGCATCCTGGGGTCATGAAATACAGCCTATCAAATAAGAGGAGCCACAAAAATCCATGAGATACCAACTTGAGTCTTTCAGTGTCAACTGATGTCAGCAAGACTACACTTCTTTAGGTCTATTCATAAGTCCCTATGGGAAATCTAAAGAAAGAAATCTAAAAAGTGGAGTATCCAACCAGTAAGTTTATTGTTATCTTTTTATTCAAGCAACAGTTTAGCAACATCCAAGGCAAGATGCAATTAGAATGATAAAAGCCAGTGTTCCAGGAGTAATAATTACTACTATTTTTTTAAAAATGTAATGGAATTGATCTATGTTTACAAGAATTAACATTCCTAAAAAGAATGAGTTAATAGTATTACAATTACTCCTCCAAACAATAAGGTTATGGCTATCCATTAAAAGCATATCCTTAATCCTGGTACTGTGGTAAGAATCATTGATTTCTATAATCTCTTCTAATAATAAAACATGTCTCACAGGCCTAAAAGGCTGGATGAAAGGCTTTGAAAGGACAAAAATGAGATGAATTACACTGATCTTTCGAGATGTCAGTGTCTTCTATGGACACAAGATATCCAGAGGACACATGGAGAGACTTTCACCTTTCCCGATGCCATGCAGCTTCTCACAAACTTGCACAGTAGATGCATCAGCATGATTTGCTCAGAAGAAATCTGTTTAGCAGAAAAAAGATTCCTCATGGGAGTTATAGCTGTCCCTCAGCATTCACTGATGACATCAAGGTCACAGTCTAATATGAAACTAAGCACTAAGCACTCTTCATTCTAATGATTCAGTGGACAATCAATATCATCTCTTATTTCCTGGTCAGGCAACAAACATTTTTAAGAAGGTTTATGTTTACACACAATTTAAAAACAGAAGCAGAAAAATAAACACATCTTTTGTTAGTTTTTATTATGAACATGTTTCTGTTACTTTCACAGTCACAATTTTTTTCCTCTTTTCTTTCTTCTTTTTTTCACCCTAGGATATGCCTTGTAGCAGTCCCTGGAATTTGTATAAAAATACCAACTTCAACCTGAACCTAAATAAAGGTATGCAAATTTCCACTGAGACCAAAGGAGAATTTTGATAGACAGTTCTACAAGGTCTGAGCCACAAACTGAAATTAACATACACATTCTGTCGTGTCTGCTTCTTTCTTTTTTCATGAAAGATAAAATTCCATTTTCATTCATGGTCACTTATTCATATTGTCATGGTTATTTAAAAAATAAATGTTCTTTTTGTGTAGAGAACTACAGCCTAGATGTTTGTTAGCATGCAATTTAATGTCACAAGCTACAACTCTATTTATTTCCTCGTACTCAATTATATGTATTCTTATGTTCACTCCAGGGATCATTTTATTAAAACTATTAATTGTATTACCTGCCTTTAGTAGAATTGAAGTAAAAGTGTAATGGAAAATAGAAAAAAAATCTCCAAATTGAGAACTATCTTGGAACTTTGTGTCTAGTTTATGTATAAAAATGTAAATAGATATTTATTAAGGAAATGCATATTTTAAAAAGATGTAGAATTTTTTGTATGCAAATTTGATAGCAGCTTTCATTTGGATACTTCAGTTAATCTAATAAACTAGATATCCACCTTCTCTTTATTGAGAAAAACCACAATGCTTTAATAAAATAAGTGCTCTGAACAGCAATATTCAAAGTCATTTCAGTCTCAGAAACAAGATCATATTGCTGCAATTCAAAGTGCAATAGATCGCAGCAATTGACAATGTTGTTCCTAGCTAACACCTAAAGGACTTGTGCTTTACAGTTTTCCAAGTTACCAAAATTTCACACATGAAGTCCCAGTCAGGTCCTAATTCTGATTTTGGTATCACATGGGAAAATATCAGTCTTTGTCAACATGACCATAGTAAATATTGCAAATATTTTGATATACTCTCATTTTAAATTCACATCTATGTAAATATTCACTTTTTATTTAGAAGTCTTCAGATGTCTCTCTAAAAAAACCACATGTAACTGGATATCTCAGTATAGTGCTTTCTTTAGCATGCCTGCTATTTGTACAATACAGTATATTACTATGGCTTAAAATGGGACATTATGGTCTCTTAGACATGCATATGTAAAACCAAACCAAACCAGAAACAAAACAGAAATTAAATATTTGATCATAGACTTCAATGACTTAAAGACTAAAGTTTAAAAGACCAGCTAAAGTTTATAGGTATATTTAACTCTTGTTGCTAAAACCATTGGAAACTAGAACCCGAGAAATTAAGTTTAACAACAATACCCCAAACATCGGGTTTTATGTCCTCTGACATCTCAAAGACTTTTGGCAAACTAATTTTTATTTATCACAGCAATATATATGTGAAATTACTCTATGATCAAAATTTTATTCTAGCTACTCAAAAAGGTGCCTACATATGCAGGGCTGCCTAAATACTCATATGAATATTTGAATAAATATTCAGCTTCTGCAACTTCTGCCTGACTTGAAATTTAAATGATGAAAAAGTTTATAATAGAGCAACTTAAATACTGAAATATATAATCTAAACCTTCATTCTTTATAAAAATTTTATATGTCTAGTTATTTTACTCCTACTTTGTTTTTTGCCCTTTGCCATTTGGGAAAACAGGTCTGCAGAGTTTATTTTGTTTTGCCTCCATATAACGCAAAGCAAGACAGTTCTTACTGGGTTATTACAGTCTAATTGGTCTGCAAATTACTGATGGTCCACATTGTTATGGGAAGTGGTTTGCAGTTCATTCATAATCCACTGTATGTTTTGATTTCAGTATAGATTTCCATTAAATTCAGTGATGGGAATGTGTGATTTGATAGTGATTCACTACAAAAGTTTATTTGTGTTTACATGGCAATAGGCAGTGTCTGAGATTCTACTATGTGTGTACAAACTTGTACTCAGCCAGAACTGAAAAGACTGTTGAAAAGGTAGATAAAGACAGATGAAGGTAGACCTCAGCAGCCATGACAAATAAATATCAGGCATACTCAGATCAGAATTCTCCTATTAATAGGAACAGCTCTCAATATACTTCCTCCTGTCCTGTGCTAAATTTACCCTTGAAGTGCTCACTTCTGCATAAACACCACAGTTCAAAATAAAACACGCCACTAAGAAGTCTCATATTAATGATATTTCAGATGTTAGCTCTGAATTTCACTGAACAAATCCTTTTTGCTTTTGGTTAATTGGTATCATTATCAAAAATGTCACAGTTGCTTAATTTAATTAGTTCTTACTCATACGTAATACTAATTTTCTCTTTCAGAAAGCCAGTGAAGAAATGCAAGTGAAAACAGTGTTTTGGTTTGGTTTGCCTTTTCTGTTTTGTAGGACTTCTACATAGCTGATTTTTAAGGAAATACTTCTCAGAAAAAACTGTTTCTTTACGAGCAATACCTTTATTTTCCTACCATATTCACAGTTTTTGGTCTAAAAACCATCTATACTGATCAGACACAAACTCACTTCTGTGCTGAATTATACATTTATATTTCAATGTCCAAATCTTTTCATGACAATTAAACAAATGAATCGATTTTCTGGATTGCAGTCTTAGCATATTTCTGATTTTATTGTATATCCTTACATAAAGCAATAATCATTGCTTGAAAGTATTTCCCATGGAATGAAAACCAGATCACAGTAGTCACATCCTCGATTTTAACTATCTATGGAAGCTGCAAAAAGCCTTCCTCATATTCCGCATTTTTTTTCAAATAAAGGTAAGTGCAGTGCTAATTCTAGGATAGCAATCCTTTAGAGCAAATAAAGAGCTAAGTATCATATTTTCTATTACAACTTCTTAAAACAAACAAACAAACAAAAAACACCTAAAACAAACAAAAAATCCCAAACAAACAAAAATAACACCTTTAAGTGGCTCCAGAGCCCCTCTGATATGAATAGAGCTGAAGAGAGTAACTTGCTTTCTGAAATGATCCCTGCCCTAAGGATGTGGAAAACACACCAAAATATACTGAGGAAAACACAATTGCTTAAGGTTACACAGCAAATAAACAACCAAGACAAGCAAAGAATTGAGAGACTTCTCTTACAGTTATCAGTACTGCAGCCATCTTGTACTGGCCCAAGCTTAAACCTTTTTCTCTTTTCCAGGGATTATTACATACTTCCATAAGGATTTCACCATCAGTCTCTGTTGTGTCTTCCACTGATGTCTGTGCATTTTCTAAGTCATGGCTGTATGTGCCACCTACCACACTTTAATATACAAGGCTGGAGCTGTGTTGGAAAAAAATAGATTAAACTTACTACAGATATTCCTGGGGAAAAATGTAGGTGGCAACCTTTTAAAAGTTTACACCGAATTATTTTCTTTACTATTCAACAGACCCCAATGAGAACTCATGAAATTAAATAATTTTAGCACATATATCACTCTTTATAGCAAGATTATTGATTCAAACTGTATTCAACATTTATGTTAATGGTAAACAAAATGTGATACTGCAGTATTCATGATGCTATAGATTAAACATGGGAAGAGATCAACTTTAATGAGAAGGAAGTTAAACAAATATTTTTAGAAATTTGAACACAATTGGCTGTGGAGGAGGAGATATATAGTAGTAGCATTTCTGAATGTACAACTCTTACCTGATAGCTTACAGGTATTTTGAAGATTCATACAAAATGTCAGAATTTAATTGACTATATAAATTAAATTGAATCTTTAATTTGGTTAATTTTCACAGCAAGAAAAGAGATCCAATAAAAATCAAGTGAGATTTTTACAATGCAAGACTAGAGAATTTGTATTTACCCTGCAGCCTTTTTTAAATACAGGACATTTATAACATGATATGCAAAGTAATAGAAAAATTTCTCTTTCTCACACTCTTCCATCTCTCTCCAACCCTTACATATTTTTGCCAAAAGAGAGATTTGTGCATCTACACACCTGCTCAATTACAGTGAAGAAAAACTTCAGAACTTCAGTAGTTTTATGTTTGAATAAAAAGTAGATGTTCTTATATTAAGAAAAACCCACAAAATGCATAGATAGGCTATTTTTGTACATGATTTAAGCATTCTAGATAAAAGCTTAGTAAAGCAAGGTAGAAGTGTTTATACTTTTTAACTGTTTTTGTGTTTTTCTTCCCTGATTTTGTTCTTTTTATTTTTTTCCCTTATGTTCTGTTTTACAATGCAAGAAGAGTTTTAATACAAGATATTAATTATTTAGAGTATGACTCCCATAAGGTCATGTCATAGTTTTCACAGCAGAATGTGTAACTAACAAAAATGAAACTTAGAATTGTGGAACCATAGAATGGTTTGAGTTGGAAGGGACCTTAAAGATCATTTAGTTCCAACTCCCCCTGCCATGGACAGGGACCTTTTACTAGATTAGGTTGCTCAGGGCTCCATCTGTCCTGGCCTCGAACACTGCCAGGGATGGGGCACCCAACAACTTCTCTGGAAAACCTGCTCCAGTACTTCACCACCCTCACAGTAAAAAAATTTTTCCCTAATATCTAATCAAAACTACTCTATCTCTCAGTTAAAACCTTTCCCCCTTGTCCTGTCACTATATACCACTGTAAATATTTTCTCTCCATCTTTCTTGTAGGCTCCCTTCAGATACTGGAAGGCCACAAACAGATCTCACAGGAGTCGTCTCTTTTCCAGGCTGAACAAACAAAATTCTCCCAGCCTTACCTCATATGAGAGGTGCTCCTGCCTTCAAATCAACTTGGTGTCCCTCCTCTGGACTTGCTCCCACAGGTCCATGTCCTTCCTGCACTGGGGACCCCAGAGCTTGGTGCAGCACTGCAGGTGGGTTCTCAGCAGAGGGGAGCAGAGGAACAGAATCCCCTCCCTGCCTGCTGCCCACACTGCTTTGGATGCAGCCCAGGACACGTTTGGTTTGGGCTGTGAGTGCCCATGGCTGGGTCATGTCCAGCCCCTCATCCCCCAGCTCCCCCAAGTCCCCAGCAGGGCTGCTCTCCATCTGTCCATCCCCCAGCCTGTGTTGATACTGGTGCTTGCCCCGAGCCAGGTGCAGCACCTTGCACTTGGTCTTGCTAAATCTTACGAGATTCCCATGCACCCACATCTTGAGCTTGTCCAGGACCCTCTGGATGGCACCCTGTCCTTCAGGTGTGCCAACCACGAAATGTAGTGACTGAAGTACTTTCAAAAAATTTACAGTTATATTGGTAAGAACTTATTTTTAAGAACTAAGTGTATAATGATAGCAAAATTTGATCTTCAGCTTCTCTTGAAAGAGAAAATACATAAAAAAACTTTTCATTATTTTCTTCTGTGAGGACTTATGCAAAATGAAATTGCATTTCAAATGACATAATATTTTTCTTTTGATTGTTTTTTGTAAAGATTTCTTTGTGTTCTGCCAACTGCATAATTCTGTGAGTTTTCTGGTTTCTTGCAGGGGAGAGGTTTGTATTTCTACTTCATAAACAGATCCCTCTGAAAAGAGTTTTGCGGAAAAAGAAATAAAATTCCAAGTTTCTAGAGAGACAAATGTAGACAAAAAGCCAAGTCCATAAACCAAATATGCAGAGAATTCAGCTGTGTGACCCAGTGAAAATTTCAGCACCAATTCTCCTATAATAATTCATTTATTATAGTCTTTGCAAAAGAAAAGGGTATTAAATTGGTAGAAAAATATAGAGGTGACGACACAGTCTGGATCCTTCAGCTTCATAAATGAGCTTTTAGCATGAAAAAATAAAGAACACTTGATTGTCAAAAAATTCAATGTTTTATATGTACAAAGGTTAAAGACACCATTTTCTTTTAAGCCGCAGAGACAATTTTGTTTTGAAATGAAGGAGTAGTAACACACCTTGGTAATGACATTCACTCTGAGTAGTCTGACACAGCAGAAAAAGTTACCTAGAAAATGCCAAACATTAGTTACTCTTTCAGAGAAACTTCATAGCAAGTTTCCTTTTGGACTTTGTGAGTTATATATTCACATATAAATGGCAAATGTCCAAATGAAGAAAATGAAGAAAAATTTTTTTTACTTGGAATCCAAAAGAAAAAAACATGTATTTTCTTTCTCTCTGAAAATTGTTCATCCTCATTCTCTCTACCAAATTCGGCCTAGTAAAAAAATCATAAAAAATTAGAGAAGTGTTGTTTCTTCTGATTATGCAAGTGCCATGGCACAGCATTTGCATCACTTCCCCTCGCTGGACAGTGAGGAAGAGCAGTATTTACTGGCATCTTTTTGCATTTCTCCTGTTTAGAAAGAAACCATTTAAAGAGGGTGGTCAGTTTTTCTCTGGACGATAATGGCAGTTTCTGATGCAACCTCAGCTGCAACTGGTTAGGCTCCTTGAAGGGGTCTCCTCCCCTTTTCTCACGACCCACCTGGCCCATGGGGCTCTGTTGCCTGATCTCGTCTAAAAGTGCATTGTTGGTAAGGCTCCTGCAGATGCATCTCTCCAAATCCAACTAGAAGTAAGACTGAGCATGTGTGCCCAGTAGACACAGAAAAAAATCCATACAATGTACATAAAACAGTGTACATATGTACCTGCTGATGGCCACACAAGAGATACAGAGTGCTCCACTCCGTAGTCAGACAAGAACAGAAAGCATTAATGGTCTTATTTTGCTTCTCTCCATGGCTGATAAGGCTTGATGATTTTCTAGTGGGAATTCTTCTCATATATATGTAATGGTTATATATATCATAGAATCATAAAATAATATAATATTTTAAGCTGGAAGAGACCAATAAAGACAGTGTCGATCTCCCTGCTCTGCACAGGACTATGTAAAATTAAGCCACATGACTAAGTGTTGTTCAGATGTACCTTAAGCTCTGACAGTCTTGATTCCAGGTGACCTGGTCTGTGTTTCTCTAAATGGCCAAGCAGCTTTCCACCTTTAGCAACAATTTGTGCATAGCACATTTACTGTGAAAACAGCTAGCTTATCTCATGAACTCACTGCTGACTTTGCCCCAGACAAGTCAAAATTCAGTATTTTTAAGAAGGATGGAAGGGTCAATGCTCTTCTCTATCTAACATGATTTCTTGTGGTTATTTTGTTTGTTTTTTAAAAGTATATTAAATTTTGAGCTCAAAGAGGACCTGACAGAGAAACATATGGGAACAATGAGCCTTTATGCAACAAGAAGCTGGTGAACTGAAAACCACATTAGAGGTAAAATAATACAAAATTAATTGTCACTCCTGGTTCATCATTGATTTACAATAGCCTTAATTCCTAATAATTCTAGAATTCTTCATAATCCCTTATGAGGTCATTGTGTATTATAAATCAAGGTTGACAATAAATTTCTCAAAAACCACAGTCACATTAAACATATATTATATTTATTTATTTAGAAAAAGTAATTCTTATTTTGTATTTTTGGAAGAATTCACTTTAACTGGCAGCTTTTGTTTGACAAAACAATGAAAAATCCTTCAATATTCTTTTTTGTCCTTTGTGGAAGAGAAAAAAAGAAAAAACTTTCAAAGACCATAGATAAATTGTAAAATTCCTTGCTGTTAGTGCTATGTCAGGCAACATACATTGAAGAAATATAAAAAAATGTGCCATGTATGTGCAGCAGCCTGAAATTCGAGAAGAAAAGAAAATCACTGAAGCATTTCCATATTAAAAAAAAAAAGCATGAAAGATCAGTTTACAGCAGCTAAAGTATTCAGCTTCAAATAACACAGAATCCAGCACCACCAGGCTCAGAATAAGGCTGTAGCAGTGTATTGCCATTTGAGTTTACTGCAGAATCACAAGCTGCAAAGAAATATAAATGGTATGTAATGACAGGTTTCCAACACTGTGAAAAGTCTTTTAGGGTCAAAATCACAGGGACTTGTTTCAAGAGGAATCCATGCTTATGATTTCTGTGATGTTGTTGCCATGAATTCATCGAGAAAGTTAGATAATAAGCTGTTCTTGTTAATTATGTAGCACTTCTCAAAAATGAAGTCAAGTAAAATTCTTTTGGTTTTTTTATTAATTAGGATGACAATGAAGCAAGTAAAGCAATAAGGGATATCATTAAGGAGAACGGGTTGAGTCTAAAATTTGTTCCATAATAGAATTTTAATAACAAATTTCTATTTTGAGGTAATGAAATAATGTAACCAGAGTACTGCAATGAATCACATTTGTTTGAATTGCTCTAACATCTAGATCTAAGGCGTTCAAGAGACCCATGAAAATGAGAATTTTAAAAGTGTTTTATGCCTAGCTTCTCCTAGCTCTTTAAATGGTATATTTATAGGCTGCAACTCACAGTACAATAGTGCTAGCTGTTATGTGGGGTTATCATGAAATTTATTGTCCCAAAAAACTTGCTTAGTCTGAAGTGGTAGGTAATATTTTAAAACTAAATAAAGTGATAGGTAATTAGGAGAAAAGTAACCTAAAAGCATAACATTTCCATGGAAAGGTGTATGTGTGGGCTCAATCCAAAACTTTAGGAAGACATTTGTATGAGAAAAATTGAACACTCAAGTGCATTAACAAAATACTGGTGTACTATATTCTTATTGATATTATCAAGTTTAAAAGCAGAGGCTCTGTTTTTTCAAAGACTACACATCTCTCATAACTGATTGAAATTTGTGGCATTAATTTATATTATAGTTTCTGAAGGAAGAGATTAGATTTCATTTATGCTGTCCATTATTTCTTAGTTTAAAATGTTTGTGAATTTAATGGAACTAGATTTTGCTAGTCCTATAATGTCTTCCATGTTGCAGAATCATGTTTGCTCATTTCCTCTTGCTGATTGAATAATTATTTTAGCAAAATGGAATCAGCTTCAGGGAGTCAATAAGCAAGACCCACAGAAAGCCCTATAGCTTGTAGATTATGGCATTACAGTTGGATGCCTAAAACTGATGAGATAGCAGAGCCTGGATTCTTCCTGAGAGCACCAAAAGACTTCTTTTCTCCTCTGCTACAAAGTCTTTGGTATCTGCAAAAGGCAGTCATAAATTCTATATGCAGAGAAATGTATCTTTACACCTGGAAAATGTATGTACTTATAAGGACCAAATCAGTATTAAACCCTCTAATCAGTTTTTCCAATAGGTTAGATATTCCACTGTGGGAATACATAGATATGGAAAAATGGGACCATCTCTCCCCTAACTGAAAATGCAGTCTTAGACCAAACTTCTGCTGGTGCTCTCCAGAGACCACTCCCATCCTCAACAACTCATTCATTGCAGTGTTCTATGATTTAACCAAACAAATCCTAAAGAAAAGAAAACGCGGGGCAAGCTGCAAATTTATCTAGTTGAAGTTGTCCCTGCACATTGCTGGGAGGTTAGATTAGATGACCTTTACAAGTCACTTCCAAGTCAAATGATTGTTGTTATCTGTACGAAGCAAAACTACTCAGAGTTCCCAGACAGGTGCAAAGGAGAGCCCCTTTATTGAGAAAATCAGGCCTTTTTAAGTAGTTAGCCCATTATCAGCTCCATAGTTTTAAATCTAACAGACATAATCCAACCAACCACCATACACCCCGATGTGAACATGCAATGGTTATTTAACTTGTTTTTCTGCCCCTAATTTAGCTTTCACTTTCCCATAGTCACTTTCCTATAGTCATTTTCTGCTTAGCCAAAGTAGCAGGCCTGAGCCATGATTTACAAGAGTAACAAAGCCCTTGTTTTATAAAGCTTTACCTATATGTAACATTTATCTATGAGCCTTTCTTTTGAGATTCAGGATTTGAAACCATAAATCAAGAAAGTGAGAATTTTTTTAGAGAATTGATAAACCTACACAAGTTAAGGATCTTAGATCTGGCTGGTGTTCAAGGGATTTGAAGATCTGCTTTTCTAAAATCCAGCTGGCTTCTAGGTATTCTTTGACAACAGTTCTTCATCCACAGAAAAGTATTTCTCACTGACTGGTTTACTAATCTCTTTCCTAAGGCTCTGATCTGCATGTGATTTAAAACTTAAAATCAAATACATCCGAAAGAAGCCAAACTTTCTCAAGACAAGTCAGTGACTGATCCTGAGCAGAACTTTGTTTCATTTTAGAATTACTTTCATCATTTAGAGTAACAGCAGAAATTGCTTCAGCCACAGTTTAATACTAGTTTTGAGAGGGCCTTTCCTTTCATCTTTTCATTTACTCACTTGTTGAAAAAAAAAAAAAATGACTACAGGATCTGACCTGATATTTTTTAACCTAATTGACTATATTATTATGTCCATGTGTATTTCTTGATATTCACCCTATGTTATTATCTTCTATGCTGAAAGAATACAATTTGCAATGCTTTCAAATTATTTGACAGGAATTGAATCTGAGTTAAAAAACAGTGAAGTCTTTCAATTTGTTCTACTTGATATAATTTTATATAATTTTAAAACTGTACTTGAACAGCTACTAGGAATATATCTTGACAATTCCTTATTGCACATTTGTTTTGCTTCTCTGATTTTTTTCTTCTTTTCTTTCTTTTTTTTTTTTTTTTAAATTTTCATGTTTAGATTATATTTAAAATGGGACTTCAGAAATAATTTAATTTTATTTATTTTGCCAGAAGCAGATATATTTCTGGAATTGCCAAGACTTTGGAGTACCAAGCCTCTAAATAAAACTTCAGCTCTGCTGGGAATTTTTCAATAACATCCTGATGCCTGCTTCTGGCAATCTGCATTTCATTGTTTGAGAGCAAATACTATCTGTTTACAAATGAGATATATAGAGATTTAACTTGGTTTCCCCAAAATAGAGATTCCTTTTAAAAAAGCAGAATGAAAGACAGGAAATCCTGGTACAATATACTTTGCGCATTCTCCATCTTCTATTTTTAAATTATGTAAAATTTAGGCTTAAAAAGATAATAGATAGGTCACCTACCATACAATCTTGTAGTTAGCAAGACATCAATTTATCACAAATGAGAACTGATTTACTGAGAGAAAAGCAAACAATTTACTTAGAGCAGGCAACGCAGCCTTATGAAAGAAAGAAGGAATGGATCAAAAATATTAATTTTTTACAGGTTCTTACTCAGATCCCTGTGATTGAAGTAACTGTGAAAATACTAGGAACAAGCATTATTTTTAACTTCCAAACTAAAGCACTTATAAAATTGCTAGGACTAAATCTAACTGCCAAAAGGGGATCGAAGGACTTGTATTTGTGTAGTTTTGCAATCCTTTGGAAAATTCCTTCCACTTTGCAGAAAATATTCCTGTTTTTTCAGGCTTTCCTTTTCCTGTTTCTGAAGAGTTCAGTTTTATATATTTTCACATAACTAGGTGTTTTGTGTGGGAAATTTTAATGCAGTCTTAGGACTCTAAACAGTTTAATCAAAGCAGGAATTCAAATATAATTATAGATGTTAAGAGCATTCAAGTGTTGGGGAAGGGTGGCGGGGAAGGTTATAACATTCAAAGGATGGCTGTTTTCAATTGCTTGGTTAATGCAGGAAGAAATGGGGAGGGGTAAAGAAATGAGCAGGGCTTTGCTTGTACATTTCATAGGGATATGAACAAGTGAGTATGATACTGCACAAACTGTAGTGCTAATTTCAATAGCATCAGTCCTTCACAAAAGAGGGAGAAAATAGAGGTTAAATAGGGTTGCATCACAAATTGTTTCTCCTTTTTTTCTTACAGGGTTATGGTAGAGCCATGACCAAGCAGTAGTGAGGGACCATGAAGTGATTTCTAACTGAATTAATGTTTATTCTATAAAATGTATGTAACTTACATATGTATCAGTGCCATTGATATATGTGCCTTTAAGACACATATATGTATCTACCTGATATAAATCCCTACATCAAATCCCTAAGAGTATCCCAAATGGCTCAAGCCACCTATCCTTCAGAAACTGAATCCTGTGTTCCAGCAACTTTGCTGAGCTGAGACTTGAATTATTGTTTAAAGAATTATGAAACAACTAGTGCCCTTTAAGGTACTTAAGGATTTTGGAGTTAATTTTATAGCCTTAGCACATATTACACGATCTTCAGAAGAACCACAATATCTCAAATTAGAGGTCAAGTGGAATAATAGAGTAAATATTTGGTACCAGAAAGCTATATTGATAGGGAACGGAAATATTCTCTTAATATTAATTATTTTACAGAAGTCTGTTTTGACCTGTGTCCTTCTATGTTTTGGAAATAGTTTTACAGTTTTTTGAAATTTTAATTAGGAAATTCTACACTGAAGCACATCCAAAAGTTTTGCACCAATTATCTGACCTGTATGTGAGTAATAATGATACTATGCTGCTATCCGTGGAGATACAATGTTCTCCCTCTTGAAAAAGAAAGTCACAAATAGTCACAAACAGAAATATTTCTCATTGACGAGGAAGTAGAGAACACTTTTGCTTCAAGTGTTAAGCAAAAATTGTCTCTGCATAAGTAAGAATCACACAACAGGATTATTTATATTAAACACTTCTCAAACAATTAAAACATTCAGAAAAAAATTTTACTAGTGCATGTAGCTCTTATATAAATTTAATATCCTTCAAGGGGACCAAGGAGTTAATTTACTTGGTGTTCCTAAATATATACGTAGAATTTTCTTGGGTTTTTTAATTGAAGGTTTAATTTATTTATTTTATGATATATCACCTGGTAAGTTTATTTCAGATTTGTTTTTTATAAAGGTCTCACTCAAAACACACTTGCAAAAATTTCCAGCTTTCAAAAGATTTAGAAAGAGTAACCTTTCTTTCTTGCCAACATCAAATCCTTTTTTGACTTTTTTTTTAATACTATTTGTTAAATGTAGCACATCAATTTGTGGTACATTCAACACAGTTAGATAAAATATTATTAAGAGTCTATCTTGTTATACCAAACTAGTGTGTTGAGACTATTAATGGGCAATTCACTCACACAAAACACTGTTATACACCAAACAGGAAAATAAAATGGAGTAATTATCATTTGCCTATTTGTAGGTTGGTTTCTAAAATGAAATTCCAATGACTGTTTTAGTGCAACTCAGATAATACATAGACCAGCTGTACTCAAGTGAGTTAGGATGTTTGTTGCTGTAAATAATGTTGAAAGAAAACTCCAGCTAAATGTGATTACCACATCCTTAGTCACTTCAACTGTGCTTTCAACCTGGTATAGTACAACACAGATTTTATACTGCTTCAAAATGATCACCCTTTTGCCTTTATTTCCTCCACCTTCTTTTATTCTTCTCTTTTCCCCTGGGCACAGAGAATAGAATCACAGCTTGAGTTCAAAGGGACCTTAAGATTATCTGGTTCCAGGCACCCTGCATGGGCAGAGACACCTTCCATCAGATCAGGTTGCTCAGGGCTCTGTCCAACCTGGCCTTGAAATTTTGCAGGGATGGGACATACACAGCTTCTCTGGGCAATCTGTTCTACTGCCTAGGCATCCTCACAGTAAAGAATGTCTTCCTTGTATCTAATTTAAGTCTCTCCACTATTAGTTTAAAACTCTTCCTCCTTGTTCTATCACTACCTGCCTGTGTAAAATTCCCACTCTCACTTTCTTATAAGCTCCCTTTATGTATTAAAAGGCAGCAAAGGGCTCTCCCTCAACCTTCTTCTTCTCCAGGATGAACAAACCTAACTCTCCCAGCCTGTCTTCATAGGAGAGGTTCTCTGGCCATTAGATCATTTTCGTGGTCCTTCTCTGGAGGATCTCAAACAGATCCTTGTCTTTCTTTAGCTGAGTATTCAGACCTGGATGCAGTACTCCAGGCAGGGTTTCACAGGGGCAGAGTAGAGGGGCTGACCACTTCACTTTGGATGCAGCATAAGATGTGGTTTGCCTTCCAAGCTGTAGTGCGCCCTGCTGACCCACAAAGAGCTTTTCATCCACTTAAACCCCCCAGTCCTTCCCTGCTGGGCTGCTGTTGATCTGTTCATGCCCCAGCCTGTACTCATATCTGAGATTGCCCCAACAGAGGTGCAGCACCTGCACTTGCACTTGCTAAACGCCAAGAAGTTCTTGTGGGCTTACTTCTCAAGTTTGTCCAGGTGGATAGCATCCCATCCTTCTGTTGAGTGAACCACACTGCTCAGCTTCATGTCATCTGCAAACCTGCTGAGGGTGCACTTGATCAAAGCTGTCTCCGGTATTGATGCAGATATTGAAGGGCACCAGTCCCACGACAGAACCCTGAGTTATTACTTGTCACTGACCTCCACCTGGGCATAGAGCTATTAACCTCAATTCTCTGGCCACAGTCAATTCCTTATGCAAATAAGTAACATGAGCCTAACTTTTTTAAGTATTCATCCCAAACCCATTTACTTTCAGTAAATGGTTCTGGTGGTGCTGAAGAAGGAATTATGTTCTGCTGTAAAAGCTTTAAAAATAATTTTGAAGAGGAATATTTCAGAGTTATAATTGAACATTACACAATGTTTTAGAAGTACTACAGCTAATATATGCAGAGCCCTAAGAGTACTGCATTATCAGAATAAGCCCCTGAACAGATGTTCCACTGGAGTAGCCCAGGGGAGAGACGGTCAGAGACTGGATTACAAATGCTTCACTTGTAAGTATAGATTTAGATGGTATGATATCCTCCTAATCTTTCTCTGATATATGAGCTGTATCATAGAGCACAGACAAGTCAAAGACTATGTTTTCTTTAGGTTCGTAACAGACTTCTATAGGCTCATATAATATATAATATTGAAGAGCGAAGCCAATCTAACTCCTTTAAAATATTAAACTTTTCTTTGTGTGAAACTTTACCATGTCTTCAAGAACAGGAAAATGTACATTCAGAAACTTATCTGCAATTAAACTGAAAAATTTTGCCTTCCAGTCTGAATGACTGCTGGATGAGGTAAATTTCAACTTTTTCCAGAGAGCATACTATTAGAAATTTTTTTACATTAAGCCATCAACCTCTGCTAATTGCATTTTATTTGCTTTATGGATGTCTAGAGCTTTGCAAGGTGTGAAAATTTTACCAGTTATAGTAGTTCCATGTAAGAGCTGGTTACTACAGCAATAAAGCCCATTGAGTTTAGTGCGGCCACTGATCAAAAAAATCAAAGCCAGTAGTAAAGTAAGGATGCACTTAAATTAAACTTAACTTGTGAAAATAGGAATAAATATAGCAGTTCATATTTGAAAAACAAAATGTTACTTAGGAAATGTTAAAGGCTTTCAGAAATTATGTTCTAACCTCATTCAATTAAAAGATTTAGAGATAAAGTAGTGGTTTATGATGAAAATCAGCATTTAAAAGTGGTGAAATTTTCTTAACCAACAACACTAATAAATCTCAGCCAACAGCCAAGTTTCATAGTCATTCTCTAGAAATAAACTATTCAGCAGCCATTCTTAGTTATGCCTAAAAGTCAGTACTGCTGCAGAATTATTAGCTAGGTGAGACCAATTTAAAGTGTTAGTCTTTTGTTCTACTAAAATCTTATTTTTTCATATCTAAGGGACCAGAAATAATTATTAATAAGTACTTTTATGTTTAGAATGTAGACCTTATGTCAATGAAATCAATCAAATATTTTTCTGTATTTGAATAATATTTGCTGGTTTATGCTATCCTATAAATGATACACAATGGTGAAAACTACTGAGACTAGCAATAAAATGTTTACTTCAATTTCTAAAAAAAATTAGTCTATATTTGCATATTAATATACTTTTTTTATATGTATCATATAAAAAAATTCTAGTTTATCTACCTGTAATAGTTTTCTTAGTCAAAGTTTTTTTAGTCAAAATTTTTTAGTTTTTCTTAGTCAAAATTTCAAAAGGTTATTTGAGCTTTCTAATATGTGTGTAGAATAGTAGAAAGATTCAGATAATTCTATGACCATCAAAAAGATTACATAACAATTTTTTCTTTAACTTATTTTAAATTTTAAATAAGAAAGAAGAAGAAGAAGAAACCCCCTGATAAGCCAAGTGTGTATATAGGTGTGTATATAAACAAATATATAGAGAAAAATGTATATAAATGACTTTTTCCTGCTTACTAAAACTATTTAGAGAAATCCAATGTGTAAGAAAGAAACAAAATTATCCTCGATAATTAAAATCTGTTTTTCTAGATGATTAAATCATTAATTATTTCATATAACCACAGGAAAAAATATTCAGTTTTCTCTTAAAAATTTTCTTATTATTTATTTATTCTTTTCCTCTAATTTCTAGGTGCCCAGTTATCCTACTCTTCAAGCAAATCTAATGCATGAAGCAGGAGATTAGACTCTACACTAAATAGCTGTATTAGGCTAAATAAACAAATGATAATCTGTGTCTGAGCAAAGTCCTGGGTCACACTGGCTAAATATGTAAGTGCAGTATCCACAGTCATAAATGGAATGATAGTCAAGATCCGTGATTGACTAGATTTAAAAGAGGAGTCAGCAATAGGAGGCAGAAGGGGCACTTGCAGTCTGTTCATACACTGGTGTGTAGAGGAGATGGGAAAACATACCCTCAGAGTGAGAGTGAACAGGCATTCTGGCTTAGCGTGTGACTCCAAAGTGCACATGAGTCATGTGCCAACAAGGGTAGGACATTTTCACTCTGTACCACGGGATGGAATTAATGTATCACAAGGCAAATATGGAGGTTATAGTCAAATGATATTGATCAGACTTAAAAAACTATTTAAGGAGAGCCTGTGTCTGTCCCTCATTTCATGATGTTGTCAGAACCTACACTCTGATTTCATTTTCAGTCCTCTACCTTCATTGTTCCATACAGACATCTACTCTTGATAGAGCAGCAATTTTTCATATAAAAGCCATTGTTTCAATTCTACACATTGCTAACATTATTTTCTCTTTTCTTGTCGCATCGCTTATGCTTTACAATTTTTATTATTATATTTTTAAAAATTCTTCATTATTGTTGGTTAACGGATTAACTATTAGTCAAATATTAACTATTAGTCAAATATTCCTTATTAAAGTTAGCTTTTACTTTCAATTTCTTGTCTGAAAGGTTTTCAGCCAGATAGTTTGGAGGCCTGAAATTACCATTCCCATTGTCATTAATTTTGGGGGATACAAATATAATATAGAGGAAGGTACATATTTTTCCCAAGAAAAAATAGTTTAGAAGGAATCAGTAGCTTGTAACTAAAGCCCCAGTGTTCCATCAGTGGTAAGCAGATAAATGTATACTTCAGAGATTGATATTGTTTGAATTTGAATGATTGACTCATTCTGTTGGAGGGCACGAAACATACAATGCTTTCTGGACATCTTTTCTGCAGCAAACAATGTCTGAAATGTTTTCAAAAGTCAAAGACTCTAAAACAAAAAAAAAATGCACTCTGATTAGTTACTGTATTCTACTTGGGTCAAAAATTGTGTTCAATTACTCAAGAGCTCAACAGCTACACTTTTAAAATTATATGTGAATTTTAGGCAAGTATAAATGATAGTATTACTGATATTTAATAAACATGTGGATAAGTTATTTGTATAGATATCTGACATAGAAAAAATATCAGATAATTTTAAACATATCCACAAGTTTACACTATTTTAATCATCATTAAAGATTTCCAAGTTCTACTTTGTCATTGAGACTTTTGAATTACTGCTCTCCTTTGTTGCTGTGTACATCTTAAATTAATTTTCTAAGCAATCCATTCTGCAATTCTGCTTTGATCTCAGAGATTTTTGTATTATATTTTACTTTCTAATGTGAAAGACATTAGAAAGAAAATGTGAAAGGTGCTTGTGACACTAATTGTGCATCATTCTTTTTTACTGGCAACAATTCACTTGGAGATCCCCTTCACCTTATTCTGTTAAGATCCTGTTTGTTTAGGGAACTAGAGTCAAGTAAGTGCTATTGATGAAGCCTCAGCTTTACAAGAAACACCATGTTCAGCTTTTGTGACATGCAAAAAGGGCTACATACTGCCCGTAGTGCCATTTGGAATAACTAATTTGGTACAGTGTAATTATTGCTGTTTGATACAGGTTTGCTTTTATCACATTACAGTAAACTAATTTTCATCCACATGCTTGGCTCACACATAGAGTGACTCATCTGATGTCAGGAATGTGGGCTGTATTCATGCATTTGATAATGTATTTTTCTTCAGAATTGTATATGAGCTGACAATGCAGAAACAGCAATTATTATCTTAAGTGAGACAAGAGAAAATTTAAAAACCTGAAGAAAAAATTGTTCAAATTAAGCATTATTTATGTATTAATGGAAAGATGTAAAAGTCTGATTTCCCTCTCACATACAAAGATAACAGAATACTTTCAAAGTAAATGCCTTAATAAAAATGATAGAAATTTTTTAGAAGTACAAAATTAAATTAATTATTTTGTTCTCTGTAAATTAATCCTGCAAAGGATATAGAAACATTTGGGACATTTATTAAGAGGAAAGCAAGTCCATCTGCTATGGGAGACATGTCATTGCGCCGATCAATGGGAGAATAGCTTTAAGCAACATTCAAAAGAATTTCTACATCGAACTGAGTAATGACTCACAAAGGACAATCTTGTGGGGTTTAAACAAGGGAGAATGTGTGCAAAGTTATGGCTAGGAGAGAACAGAGTGAGGGCTGGGGAACGAATCAAGAGTTTCATCACACTGGGAGGAAGGATTGTAGTTTAAATTTTTCTCTTTCACATTAAGATAGTTAAGATTATTCCCTTAAGATATTTTCCATGCTTCAGTGAATGTTTTTGTTTGTATCAAACCAAAATTAAAAAGCATTATCTTTTGAAGCTGTTATTTAAACATTGCAAACTGTACAACAAAAAATGTTATTGGTTTTCCATATGTACACCTAGTTGTGCAAAATGTTATAAATAGATTTTAAACAGTTAACTACAGAGACATTTTAATCTCTATTGTCTATATCTCTTACCTGGTTTTACCCACATAAAGGGCTCTAATGCAAGAATAAGAGTACCCTGTTTAGTTTTCTTTTGACCAGTATGTTAAAATTCCAAACATCCATCCAAGTAGCATCACAATAAATGAAATGCCAACAACAATAAGTGTTAGTAAAATAAAGAAACACATTAAATATTTCAGAATATTTCTGTCCTTTATTATGAAATAGGGATTTCATGGCATCGTAAAATGTCTTCCAAAGAGACATCATTTCGGTTCAGGACCCTGATTTCCGTATTTTAGTGGCAGAATCCATCAGGAAGAAGGAAAAGTGTCACTGGCTTCTGTTGCCTTGGCAACTTGTGTTACCAAACAACAGGCTGGGTACCTTCTAGCAGGTTTAAACTTTCAGGCTGCTGAAAGACTGGCTGCAATGACAGCAGAACAAATACCTTTTGCTAAATGCTTTCCTGATAGCAAAACAAGATAATATTTTCCGTATTTTTTCACTACCTTTGATGTTCTTTCTCATTTGCTTTGTGTTAGGCTTGTTGATATCATTAGCTGTAATTAATCTGAATTCTAAATCCTATTTTGAGTTTCTTATTTTAGATTTATAATATTTTCTCATATTTCCTCATGATTATTTCCACACAAGGTCTTTTTTATGATGGCAAATGTTGGTGGGATGGCTGAAGAGAACAAATTATTAATTTTTATGGAATTTTTATTCAATCTGTTTGCACTTTTCTTGTGGGTGCTACAATTTTAAAATATTTGTCATAATGAGATAACTGGGTGGGATTAGACATCTCTAGCTGCAGGGCAAATTTAAGGACTAATGCAGCTGTTCCTGTAATTGGCATGTCGATAAAGGCTACCTCTGGTAGGGTTGAAGCTTTAGACAAGCCTGTCTGGAGCAGATGGTGCAGAGCTTCTCTCTGATATAAGACATACTATTATCTACAGACACCCAGGTGGGAGTCCTCTGATCCAATGTAGATGCCTGAATTTAAACTAGTTAGCCTAGGTTCTTTTTATTGCCAGTGAAGAGAAATAGGCACTGTTAGGAAGACATTCATTTCTACCTAATGTAGTCTAATAAACTAGGAAAGATGAACTTTGCCCTACATGTTCGTATTTCTCTCTGTTGTATATAAAAGGAACTTAGTGTCTAACTCAGACAGACAGGTCTACTCAATGCCTAAAATTGGATGAGCTGAATCCACATTTTTATAGGTTTATGGAGACCTCAGTTATCATTGCCCTGGCCATTAACTGAGTCTCATTTTGTGACTCTTCTGGACACACCTTTCTATTCTTAATTACATTATTAAATTCATTAGTCACTCTCAGCCATGGGTTAAATTAATCACAAATCATTTAACTTGCTTTAAACTAGCAGGCATCTGGGTTTGGCCCCAGTTGCTCTATGGGAAGGTACTTCTATGCTATATTTTGAATTCCTTTCAGTATTGTGTTTAACTTGTGTTTGGGAATCCCAAAGATGCAAAAGCATAAATTAATTTGTTTTCAATGCAGCTGTCTGCATGTGAGTTGAGTGAATATGTTCTGATTATAATTGATGGAGATATGGGACATAATGCAGTTGCCAAGCTATGGGCATCCACTGCCATTCCACACTCCACAGGCTAAAGGAAACTTCAGGGCAAGGTTAGCAGATACAGCACAGAAGCAAAGAATAACCTGTGTCCCGTTGATCTAGATGAAGGCTGAGTGATACACTTACAATACAATCTAAAAAATTTTCAAAATTATGACCAGGACACCAGCTGAATTTTTCTCTATTAAGATGTTCAGTTGACCAGTTGTATCATAACATCATACAATAATTCTCTGAAAACTTGTCAAAACTATAAGGCAATACAATTCAGTCCAAGCTATAAAGCCAATTAAATGCTCAAGCTTTATTATATACTGTAGGTTCAAGGCTTAAAGCTTATATTACCCTTTTTTGTGAACAATTCTATCCAGGTAGGTATAGGGACAGTGTTTAGAAAGGAGGAGAAGGAATGATTTACAATAAATTGTAAAAGCAGAGTGTTAATTGCTTAACTAGGAGTCTGTTTTCCAGAACTGTGTTTGTTCCAGAAAGAGCTGACTGCTGCTGAGAGCAATGAGGTTACACACAGAGTATGGTAAAAATTCATCCTAAAGTATGGTTATCTTCTCATTTTCTATTATTTTGTTTACAGATGATTTGATTTGTGTCTGGCAGCATGTCACAAGTAAATAAATGTACATTTATAGAAACTCATTCTGTTGTTTTATATTAATTGGCTATAGGAACTCAATCCTTCATGGATGTAATGCAGTTTCTGTAAAGCACTTGAATATTTTCTGTAAGAACCTGTTGCAAAGCAATCTGAGTTAGTTTTGTGTTTTTTATTTGCCATCAAGTGATTTGCATTTTCTTATTTTTCTTTCTGTTTTCTGGGATACCTAGGCCATTTCTTTCCCCTCTAGAAACTTTGGAACCTCAGTCAACGTAAATTGACAGAGATCTGTTGATTTCATTGGCAATGTATTAATCTACTTCAGCTTAGAGTAGCTCCAGGGTTGTAGGAGGTGACTGTATAGAGCAGACACCTTCAGTATATATTCAGGATGACAAACTTTTATGCCAAAGGTATGGCAGCTTTCTCCTTGGGGAGAAGAACTCACCAAATATGCGCACAGTATCATATATATTTTAAAAATGTGCTTTCAAAAGTATTGTGCCTGGTCCCTCTGGGTTCAGGGTACCGGCACTTATGAAATTCTCATTTATCAGTCAATGATCATGGAAACTTTTTAGAGTGACAATTGTGTCTTCTTTCTTTATCTCTTTCCCTCAAAAGTAATTTAGCTAATTTTTATTTATTTTATAACCCAGTTTTACTTCTTCAATCTTACTCTCCTTTCTTTAACCTTACTGTCCTGTCTATTTCTCCTTATAAATAAAAAAACCTGCTCATAAACATCTGCAATGATTCCGACAGGAAGTGAATCCAAAATGAAAGATAAAATACGTCATGTCCTGGGATTTCTCTACAGAACAAAAACCAGTGAAGATTCTGGTTTATGAAAATTAAATAATTTTCTCTGCTAACTCCAACTGTCCGATTCACTGCCATAGTTACCAACACATTTTGGACAGGGCAATCATTTCATAGTATTTTGTAAAATCCCATACAGAAAACTATAGTTTTCTCCTAAGCATTAAAATTTTTAATCTTAAAGCCCTTTCATCTTTCTGGAAAAGAAATTAAAGGAAAGTGGTTAAGACTATAGATGAAGAAAATGCATTGAATCATTCTCAATTTATGTTATTTATATGCTGCCTGAGAAAGAATGTGACAATATCTCTGATTACTCTTAAAATTTCAGTAGAACATTGGTCCAAATATACTGAGCTAAGGATATATCCTTTGTCTAATTTACAGAAGTGAATTGCAAGGAAATTAGCAGAATTTATTCAAATTCTTCATTAAAAATACACAATGAAAACAACAATAATTCACCCTGAAAAACTGTTTTCATGAAAATATGACCAATCTGTTGGCACTTGCTGGTGTTGTCAAATTTTCACCGTGAAAAGGGCCAAAATTCTTCTGTGTGCTTTCTGTGAGAGGAGAAAAAAGTGAAAAGAAGAAAAAAGGTGTTCTAAATTGGATTTTCCATTTTATTTAACAAGTTTCTTATAAAATATTTTTTAAAAGATCATGCATTATACCTGTTTAAATATTAATAAAATTTGCCAGTGGTATATGTTGCTTGTTGACCTTTTGATGTGTGAGTACTCTATGGTTTGCACTGGACAAGGCAGGATCGTATGCCAAGGAGGAAAGATTGCTTTGCTGTTTCCTCTGGAACACCTCTGCCTGCTCGCCAAAGGGAGGGTTTGGGGATGCAGTACAGGGCAAATAGAGAAAAATGCACTCAACACAAGATCCTGCACCACCACGTCACACTCACTGACTCCTCAAGCTGTGTTAATTTGGGCTGATCTGAGGCTGGGTGCACTGAATACAGCTGCTTGATGCTAGCTGAGACAGAGGTGCTTGCTGAATGGACTGGAAACTTTGCTGGGTGCACAAAAGCAGTTAATATCAGAAAAGCCTGTGACTCCAGAGCATAAGAGGACAAGACAGAGGAAGAGGAAAAATTTCAGCAGCACTGAAGTGACACTGGCTTTGAAAGCCCCCTGAAAACATAAGATATAAGAAGGAGGCATTTCATGAGGCATGGATCAAACCACAGCCAAGCCTGACTGATGACAAAGAAAAGATTTTTTTTCTATAGAAATTACTGGGCTACCAAGCCATGCAAAAGAAAAACATTTTTACAAGGATATAGTAGACAGTAATTTTCAAGACTTTGATATCAGCAAAAAGAAGAGAAAGAAAAGTAATGTTCATGAATACTGTAACTTAGGACAACGGCTAGAAATTAGGGCTTGGAAAATATAACAGAAGAATTCAGAAACTTATAGGATACTGGAAGATATAAGAATAAGAAATGAGGAAAAGACAATGGTAAATTTTATAGACTCTCTATTAAACTGAAGAAAATAATGAAAAGAAAATGTAAGTGCTACTATCATACCAGAAAACAATAAGTTATAAAACAGTTTTTGCCTCATATCTTGAAGGATATTTTTTAAAGAAAATATCTCTGACGACCAATCTCTCTTCTGACTTCTAAATACAATGCTAAATATGCCCTCTCACAACTTTTGCAAAAGATTAATATGTAGGAGAAAAACTTTTTGAAAATAACAGATGAACACAGGAAACCATGACAGTTGAAGAATCAAGACAGTTTCAGTCAAAGAAAGTTTGACCCTTACTATGCAAGATTTTTAAGAATCTAATGTGACTCTTTATGATTAGCTGTTGCAAAATTACCAACTCTATATCGGGTGTTACTGTCCTTCTTTGGATCATTTTGTTTGCGAATATTTAGCTATTCTCAAAGAGGGGTCTGCAAGCAGGACATATACAGGCAGAGGCATAAAGCAATAATTTATTGGCTAATATATGAAATATGCAGCTAGATATTTTGAACTCCTAGGATAAGCATCAGTGTGCTTCCACATAAGTGCAGAAAGGTGTTTGCTGCCCAGACAGGCATTAGTGAAGAGAAGCATCAGCCTCAGCTGCTCCCTAAAATGTGGCTAAGTTTTTCTGAGTTGCTGAACCCTTTGTTCCTAGCTTCAAGGCATAATTCCTCCTTAAACTGCCACCCCACTGAGACCACTGACTTGCAACAAACTGACATTAATGACACCAAGTAATTCCTTGGACAGTTCTTTTTTCTTTCTTTCTTTAATGACAACTAAGCTGGCATTTTTCTGCCTGATTCTTTATGATACCCACAGACTCTGTATCTGTAATTGTGCCTGTAATTTTCTCTCTTATCCTGCTTAGCCCCACTCTCTGGACCTTCTCATCACTTAAGGATTTCTTCAAAAGTCTAGACCAAAGTTGTTCTGCTGAGCTACATCAGAGCTGGGCCAGGTTAATACAGGCCCAGGCCCAGAAGAGGCAGGGGAGGCTACAACAGAGGTTACAGTAGGAACAGATTTCAATTTCTGTGGCTGGCCTGGACACATGGAGTAGAATTGATTGCATGGTGACTTGGCTTCAGCTCACTTTGCAGCAGTGTGTAAGTTAGGTGCCTAATTACTGGAAGTTTCCCTCCTGTCAGGAGAGACAGAGAAGCTTCTCCAGGCAGAGAATTAGACCTTAATGGCTTAAATAAATATCTGTAGATGCCATCCTCTCCCTTCCTAACCCTCTCTCCCTAGAGGAAGCTTTGTCTAGCAGTCCCAACTAGGTAATTTAGTAAGAAAAATTCTGTACTTCCTAAGATGAACCCAGGTCTTTACTGACAAATTTCTTATTTAAATTTTTCTTATTGAGAAAACAAGCATTTACCCAACATTTACTGATAAATGATTAATGCTCAAACTCTTACTCACAATTTTTACTCCTAAGTAGTGCTGCTACAATCATGCAGACCATTTACGTAAGTGCGAAGGGTTACAAGAATGTATTCGAACCACTTTTTAAAAGGCTATAACTCACTCTGTTTGCTCTGGACTCAGGATGCAATGCTGTTGCTCACAATTTGTGAAGCACATAGCTGTCTCAGGGCCTTTCAAATATATAGACATGGGAAGGAGAAGGGTAAAGGGCTGGAGATAGCCTGTGACACAAACCTAAGAATTAAAACTCCTGTCCCAGAGCACAATTAGGGACCTTGGAAATTTGAATTTACAGTGTTATTACTGCTATTGAGATGGGAAGGGTGCTGGCAACTGTGCTGAGAGAAGCCATAACATGGTCTAGATAAGTAATCACAAACCACGAAACATAGCACTACTTATGGCAGTAAGGGCTTTAGCAGCTTTTGGCCAACAGCCTGAGATGACTTCTCTGAATACTGCTGAACTGCTTGTTTCTTGCCAGGAGCTCCTTGAGGTTTAGAAGCGCTTGGAAGAGATCAAGTCCTTCACACCAAGAAAAGGAGAAACCTTCTAGCAAAATGCCTGCCACACACAAAGCCTATGTGGAAGGGGCAGAGTCCTCCTCAGTGTGCCAAGAACAGTCATGAGAGGCAGAAAGAAGTTGGCTTTCTGGTACATGAACTGTCCACAGGATGATCTGATTGTTGCATGTCCCTAAAATTTGCTCAGGGAAGTAAAGAGCACTTTAAATGCAGGAATCCTCTCCTATTTTATGCATTTCCTGAAGGAGGATATATCACTCTTACTGTCCACTAGTTCTTGCCAGGCCTCTTTGTGTCTAGCCTCTCTTCACAGTCCTTCCGCATGCCTGAACAGGCTGCATAAGATCCAGCCAGGCCAGGAAATCTCCATGAAAATGCTTTTGCAAGCTCATACTTAACCAGTTCCATGTCATCAGGGTCATGTCCTGTCCTCAACCAGCGCACAAATACCTTTTATTACCTGAGAAAAGGGTAAGAACCCAGCGGGTGAGATTATGCTGAGATCAGATTCTCTGATCCGCTGGACACATACCAGCTGGAAACGATGTAACAAAGCCGTGAGCATGAGTGCATTCATACCATGATTTTTCCCTATTCAGTTCTCCAACTGCTTCCCCCTGCAACAAGAGGGCAAGTCAGGCACAAGGGTCTTCCAAGAGTGCCAGGATGCTGTGCCAGGTGGTAGCTACACTTTTTCCTCACCTTTTTATTTACACTCTCAGTTGCAGGATCTCCTCATCCTTTTCCCTGATACCTTCCAAGCTGGTTTACCCCACCGAGGAGGGGATTCTTGATTGGAGGGGTTTGTGTGATATGGGGGGTCAGAACCACCATGGGGCTTTTTTCCCTTCCTGAATGGTGTCAAATGCTAGCACAGATCACCCATGGGAATTTTTATACCTTTGCTTCTGTGACACACATACTGTTCTTCATTTTCTACTATTTTGTCTCATAGTCATGTAATTAGTCCTTGTTTTCTTTTTTCCTTTATCCCGTTCCTTCCTCAGGGAGACCTCATGTTCAGTTAAAAAGTTGTTCTGAACACATCATTAAGAGGCACCCTGTTTCATCAGGGCTCTGGCACTAAAAAGAAGCATATCTGAGCCTCTTTTGCTACAGCTGGGAACATTGTGGGACACATAACTGCCTTATTTACCCATGGCTGCCCTCACCAAGTCAACTTTCAATTAGTTTCCTAAAGCCCTACTCAGTTATATGCTTTTGAGCTTCGTTTACGACTGAACAGGAATAGACTCCTTAAATCTTAGTCATGCAAAAAGTCTGAATGATTGTGATCACAAGTAAAAATTATGCCGGTGAGTAAGGGTTGCTGGATCAGACCACTAATTACTAAATGTCAGTAAAGTGCTCGCAATGAAAGATGTTGTGGGAGTACAGCACATTCTAATTAAAACTTCAGATTTACTTCCACAAGTTAGTCATGGACTTCGTAAAAGATCGGCGTTTCCAGAACTTAAGAAATTGAGAAAAATTTCTTTTTCACATGAATTGTGTTTATATTGAAAATTTGTATTCCATATATTAAATAAAATGAAACAAAGTATTACAAAATGTTAACTGATGGCTTAGGGCTGTCTGGAGGAGACTTTGCACTCTACCCTTTTATGTTGGAATCTACTGTGCACCATGTGGAACAACACTTATTTTTGATTCACAGAAGATTTCAAATAGTGAATAGTGCTATTAGAGTTCTCAAAAAAAATATTTTAAATACTTCCCTTTAGTGCATTATTTTATGAAGTCGTATTTTAGGGTAAGAGATATTTTAAGGATGAATCAATCGCATCTGATTCCACTTAGCTATAAAGCACAAAGGAAAAAGAAACATCAGGCACTACTGTTTTTCTTCTGGTTCTCAGAGTCAGTCATAGAAATGTGATTTATGTGTATGCTGATGTAAAATGGAAAGTAAAAGGACCATAGTTAGGCATTCCCCCTGGATAAAAATAAAATGTGTTATTTTGCCACAAAATTACAACATTTGCAAAATATTAGTCTTGGTGAAACATTCAGATTCCCAGATGAGTATTTCAAGTGCTTTTGTAGCAAATGTTTTCCTCTTCTAGCATTCAGAAGAAAGATTGTCAGATTAATAGACTAGAAGGAGGAGGAGTATTGGATACACTTTTCTGATTCTAATATAAAAATGCAACACTTTTTTTTTTTATTATTGTGACTAGAAAAGCAGTTTATTTAAATTTTAATATTTTAGAAATTCCCTTTATCTCTAAACCAGCCCATTATAAAATCCATTTTTCCAAAGCAGTTCTCCAATTTTTATTTTTGTCTCATCATTTTCCTTTTTCTTCAGTTTTAAATGAACGATCATGTATCTGGAGCTCACACTAGGTAACATCCATTTCAGAAACCGTGAAACCACTATGATCAAGTGTATTTTAAGAATTAAGTGCTACTTAAGGATACAAGTGGAAAAGCATTATTTATTTTTTACCATTTATTTATACTTTTTTAAGGAGAAAAACAGTACATGCATGCCAGGTGGGGTTTTAGAAGCTCTCAGAGCTTTATTCTAAATTTCTTATTATAAAAGGATAGTTCCCATGGTAACAATTACATCATTTGGCACACATACTACCTGAGGAAAACAGAACCATTTAATAAAGAAACACACATTCACCATTGTGAGATGTGAATTGATTTACTTGTTGCCTAATTATGTTTCCTAAAATCAGGAGACTGCAACAGTTTTCAATGTCAGCATGACCACTTGCTTGTCAAAATTATCCTTTCTACTCCCAGTTCTTTGCAGCTCCAAAACCCCCTCTGCCATTCATTTCTTAGAAGCCTTGACACTGTTCAACTATTGCTGAAAAACAGCCTACTCTATCTATGCCATTTCTTTTTGTATGCTTATGCTCTTTCTTATTCTGATGTTGAATGGTATTGGAGATTTTCTTTATGAAAATAAAATAAAATAAAATAAAATAAAATAAAATAAAATAAATACAGTTTGACTCGAAGAGATGAATGGTTTTGCTAGGGGTATTTCTTTTAAAATATTTTTCACAGATTTAGCTAGCTGCTTGCAAAACAATTTGGATTACACTCTTACAGGACTATGCAAAGGACAACCACTTTTTGTGCTCATATGCTCTACATACGACCCTTTTACAAATACTACACATGCAGTCCAATGAGTTACACAGTAAAGACCTGTAAGCAAGAGCTGATATTATCCAATACCCAATTTTTCCTATTGGTCAATATTTTCTCTCACTTTTTTTTTCCCCATTCTGTGTGTTTTCATTTAATTTCTGCCTCTCAGACTGTAATCTCTCCTGAGTACCTGTCTCAGTTCTTTGGGATGTTAAAAACCTAATTCTTTCTTCCTTTCCTAACAATTAATTATTATCTCCAATTATCTATGCCTAAGCTGGAAGTAATTCTCTTGACTCCTTCTTAATTTTTTTTGGTTGCTGCATAAGGCTCTGCTTTTTGATAAAACAAGAAAATCCTTCTGTCCTTCTGATTTGTAATTTCTCTAGTGGTTATTTGAATTCCGTCTTTCTTTTACTAAAAAAATTGAGAGTATACTAGGACATGCCTGTGCTTGTCAATCTGGAAAAAATTGTATGGTGAATACTTAACTGCCTTAAGCTTCATGAGTTAGGCAAAAAAAAAAAAAAAAAAAAAAAAAAAAACTGTTTTTTCTTTTATTAAACTTATGAGGGCACACATTTTCTAAACATTTAAACCACAGTGTTTTAAACACTAAAAGACACACAATCTGCCTGCAAACCCTATATCCCTGAAAGATGCTGTGACAATTCTGCTACTCTCTCTTAAGATAAGTGCTGTTTAAATTAATTCATTTCCTGGGAAATTATTTTCTGATCTATCAAGGCAAATAGGTACTGTGGGATGCAAAATTAATCAAGAAAAAGGAAATGAGGGGTTTTTTTGTTGTTATTGTTGTTGCTTTCTCTCAAAGAAACCTCTCAGTATTACAGCGGACTAAAGTGAAGTCAAGTGGCCAAAGATAAGGAGAAGTATAGAACTTAGAAGAAGTCAAAAAAGGGCTGAGCCAGACAGCACCTTTTTAAGAGAGAGAAGAGTGTAATCGTTTGTGGATGACTGAATTTCACTAACATGAATGGTAAGGCATTGTACAGAAAGTTCTTTTCTCTTTGTCCTGTATATAGGAGTTGAAAAAGAAACAGTCAAAAAATACCTTTGAATTAAGGCTGTAAGTTCGTCGCTTTTCAGAGGCAATTGTTACCCTGAACTCTTCAGGTGCATTGAAATTATTTCTTCTCAATACTAGCTACATAGAGGATTAAGGTGACTCAGTTTTGCAAAATTGCCATTGTGTTGTTCAAGCCTCTATATGACTATGTACTCATAAATATATGATCAGATTAATCTTCCTGATTGGTCCAGCTCCTTTACAACCCCCTTTAGGATCAGAATATTTAATGCCTTAGTTTCAAGGGCTTTTATTTTCCTTGATATTTTTTGCATAGTTAAAACACTTTGTTATCTTTTTAAAATTCATAAAGAGGTTTAGAGGACAAAATCTCCTCATAAAACTCCTCTTTTTGCTGTGCAGTGCCTTGTATTCCCAAGTTCTTACTTATGACCTTTCATGCTGGAAACAGATTACACCTAAACAGACAACACCTCAGTCTTCAGAGAAAGCTTTCACATCAGAAAAAGATGAAATAAAAGTGGAGACAATGTAGCACTTTCATTACTTTCAAAGGTCTGCAAGTCTCCAGTGCTTTAACAAAAAAAAAGTGATGAAATTCCTGGCCATGCACTTATATGACCTAGGTGGAACTCCTAAAAGGAGTAACATGATTTATTTTTTATTTAGAAATATTATTTAATTAATATATTATTAATACCAATGTGTATGCTGAGACTTGAAAACTTGACTCTGTGTTTAATTTTTCCTCAGAGTCTAGATTCAGAGCCCAAGGACTCTTGTATCTTCTGTGAGGAATTAAAGAGGGACTCTCTGTTAGTGAGATCCTCTCTGGCTAACATGAGACCCATAAGAGTGGATCCCTGCAATGGCTGAGTGACTGACAAGCTAATAGGATGCTGACTCCATGACTACTCAATCACTCTAATTCACCATAAATCTGCCCTGCAACCAGAAGAAGCAATCTAACTCCCATATCTGCAAAGAGTAAAAGCATTTTTCCAACCAGATGGCCAAAGAAACAGATTATGTCACTGATCTGGTACAAAATGGTTGTTTGTTTTCCTGATTTATATGTCATGTAGATCAATTTGCATTGCTTCATGACTACTAGTGCTAACAAATGGAAATGTGTAGCTGGGGACAAGAAATGTGAGCATCCTTTTGGACAGCAAAAGTGAATTTATTGCATCTAAAAATGGCTGTATATCTGGGAACTGACTAGATCATATTAACTTCTATAGAGCCCTCCTACAATTTTCACCTCTGTTTTCCATCTCAAGATAGAGGGAACATCTCTCCTGCAGTTAGCCGGGAGGGCAGCAGTTTCAATTACCATCCTGTAGGCTTTATAGATGTCTTTAACAAGATGATTGGCTGTATTCATCCTAATGTAAGTGAGGCCAGCTAGGAGAGTTCTCAGTGACTCTACCCTCCTTAAGCTTCTGTCACCCAAGATGATGCTCTGCATACAGCGTTATTCAGATAGTAAACTGAACTCATGCTTCAGTTTAAAACAGCTAGAGAAAATCTAAAGTGAAATTCAATGTGCAAAACATTCAATCAAAAACTAAATTGCAATCTCATTTGTGGAGCAATTCCAAGAAAAGGCAAGTCAGTCTGATAACAAGAATGCAGAGTGATGCAGGCTCAACAATTTACTTTTCTTCTTAACGGATAAATGAAAATTATGTTCTCAGTGCCAGGCACGTTCTACTACAAGCATAATTAAGGCATTGATTCTGATCTAAATTAGAAACACAAAGAAAATAGAGGAATAGGAGATTTGCCTTTTACTTCAATGTAGCAGTAATTCATCACTAAATTTTATTTGTTTTGTTGTTGTTGTTGTTGCTTTATTATTATTATTATTATTGTTGTTGTTATTGTTATTATTATCATCATCATTATTGCTATTATTATGATACAGAACCCTTTCTTCCACAGTCTTACAATACAAGAAACAAAACCTGAACATTCTAACATTAATGTGAAGTACTGAGGAAGTGTGTGAGCCTCCATTGCTACTTTCCTGTTGTGAGCATTTGCCATATAGCTGGTCTGGACACACTCTGGCTTCATTTTGCCGGCATGGTGGAATGAGACTTAGATGAACAACAGGCATTCAGTACACACTAAAGAAAAACCTGCATGTAGTGGCAGAGGTGTAGCTGGAGTGAGCTCCATTAGATCTACACAGAGCACATGCTCATGTGAGCCAAAGCCTGGACATATGTCAAGAGCTTTAAAATCTTAGTCTGTGCATGACTGAATAACCATCTCCACTAACAACCTGTTAAGGTTGCATCTTAATCCCTGTTCCTGAAACATCACTTAGTGACGCAAAATCAGAGGTCTGTAGAGAATCCCATTCTTTAGGTTTGGTGGATACTAATGGAGGAGGTACATTCCCATCTAATTTAACTTTTTTTTGGTTTAAGTTCTTTCTTATTATTGTAAGTCTAATAATAATAACTGATTTTTGAAGATCTTTTCAGCATCAAGGGATTGATTCACTATGTTTTTCTTCTGATATGACCTCTCAGACAGGTGAATTCAAATGAACAGTATGAATCTCTCATTTTTCTTACCATAAAGGCAATATAAATCATCCTTATAATGTAGTATTGACAGAAAAGCATAGAGAAAAAAAGAAAAACATAGACAAATATTTATTTGCATTATTTAATGGACTTACTTCGGCCATGATCTCTGTTATTTGCTCACCATGTTAATTTGAACAACCAGATTTTATTGGAACAAATGCCCACAGATAATGAAGCTAAAAGCAATGAGTATTTGCAGAGGCCAAACATTTAATTCAGACAAAGGTGCTCATTATGGAAATGTTTTCTCACTTGTGAGAGAGCACAGTAAATCATGCAGGAGAGCTCTGCAAAACAAGGCAATATATAGGACTGATCTGAAATCACAAATTTGAAAGAGTAAATATATTTCAAATGATGCAAATTCAAAAACATGAATTGTCTGATAAAAAAGCTGGGTACTCAGCTCTAAGCTTTCTGTTGCTAGCTGATATATTCCAGACAAGGAAAGTATATTTTTATTTTAGAATAAAAAAAATAATAGTCAATATTCCTCAGTAAGTTTGGTATTTTTGTCAGGGGAAGGGAAAAAAAAAAACCACAAACAAACAAACAAACAAACCCAAGTAAAACCCACCAAAACAAAAAATGCAAACAAAATAGTCAGAAGTAGCTGTAATGAGAAGAATATCCTTTGAAACAGCTATCTTGCTTTCTTTCTCAGTATTTTTATAAGCAGACCAAGGTTTTCTCTTGTTGAGTTTTTCCCTTGAGTAGGGGAGCTGATGAGTATTGATTTTCACAAACATAGGTTTGTGGTGCTGAAAAATTAAACTTTGTAATTTGGTACAATCCAATTCTGTGATGTGTTTTTTAATAATTATTTTTTCAGAGTAAATTATTTTCTATGAAGTTATCTAGACAATATCTAAACATTTCATCCTAGCAAAAAAGGAATAATAACAGTATCAGTAAACGGAAACAAGTGTATTTTGATAGTTTTATGTTCCTGTAAAACATTTTTTTACAGCTCTTTTAAAGGTCTCATATACTTTAAATTCTCCAAAAATTTCTTATGTGGCTTTTATTTCATTTTATTTCTGTCAGCTCAGGACCTCCACAGAAAAGCTCTCACAGAACCGTATACGCAGAATTCATACCCGTGAAGATGATGGAAACAAATTGCAATTGATTATGCCTGATCTCTGAAAGTGACTAATTCCCCTCTTTAAGAGTACTTGAAAACAATCTCTGGAACTGACCCGGTGACTGTTTCATATATAAAGATGATCTGGCTAGCTAACTAAATATCTGCATAAAACAAGTGTCTGTAACTCAGTCTTTGTCATTGTTGTTGCAACTGTTTTTTCTTTTTTTTTAGCAATAAACATATTTAGTTAGCCATGTTGTTGTTGTCCTGTTACATACCCTACTTTATACCAGTGAAAATTTTGAAGATCATACAACTTATAGATATCATGCCCATTAAGTAACTTAATATTGTCAGCAGGAGGAAATTAGATAATTTTTGAGCTGTCTTACTTGACTACAGTGGAAGTTAAATGTGCGAGTTTTAATTCTTTGTTTTCTATCCACTCAGGAGTTTGGTTTTGAGAGGTGATTTTTTTTTAATGGTAGTATTTGTTGAAGTGACATCGGATTTGCTAGATGTTCCAATGATTTGATGTGTTTATTGTTCTCATCTCTTGTTGAGCACCTGCAGGCAGCATGTAATTGGAACACACATTTTGATCTTTAGGACTTTTTCTATATCTCAAGATTGGATTATCTGTTTATTTGCCATTGATGTATTTAGCTTTTAAGAACTGTATTTTTCCTTTTGTTTTGGTGATTTGCTGTTAACTCATGAAGACTCTATAGTTACAACAGGCAGACTCCTGCAACTCAGACTCCAACCGTCTGACACAGGGCACAGGCACTCAGTAGAAATCCACATGTTTAAAAAGTGGTGTTCTAGGAGCAGCAATTATCTGTGCATGATTACCTCCTAACCTGCTAAATGGCTAGTTCAGATCTCCTGCTGTCAGTAAACAACCAGGGGCTGATTAACAGTCTTCTTATCATTCCAAATCCCTTTGATGTATGCTATGCTACTTTTGACCTCTTTTTTTTTCAATTCTATGTGTGTTTCTGGAGTAAGTTACCAATTTCAGTAGTGGAAAGAAGAGAGTAATTCAGCATGCCTGACCTAAAATGGAATATCCCAACTGAATACGAAAGACTCGCTGTCTTACCTGATTTTATTTTATAAACCCTTTTCCAACCCCCACAATATACTTACTTTCACTGTATCTTGTAAATCCCTGAAGTTATTTTTATTTCCTTCTTTCTTTAAGCTGTGTAAGTATTTATAACAGAGCACACACTGACACTCTTGCAAGTAGAAAACAGGGCACAAAGTATCCATAACCCTGGAAACGTAATAAGGTTTTTCATGTTGCTTAAATAATTCTTTAGCTTTACTTTTAAGACAGTTGCATTGCAAAGCTTATATTAATTCAGTTCTATTCGTTTCTTACATAGGTGATTGTTATGGGATGTGTAGCTTGTCTCTTATGAAGTAAATTAAAATCATCAATTAAGTTTGCGTTATTCACCGAAGACCTTATAGGTTGTATAGTTTCTGGTTAATAAAATAGTTTCTGTACCAATGACCTATATGGAATTTTTTTTGTCCCCTTTCTCCAGTTTTCTGCACCTATTAGTCTGATAATAGCCTTCAGTTCAGTGAGAACCTGATAAAAATTTAAGTTGCTGTTGGCAACTATTGAGACAAGAAGTTAGCAGCAGAGGTTGATAACAATTGTGTAAGAACATCCAGAGCAACTCGAATGAGGAAAGCAAAAGTACATTTTCTGAAGTTCTTCAAAGGTTTATGCACACCTCAAGGACAGCTTATAAATAATAAACTCTATTGATTTTATGTGGAACAGAGGTATTCTGGCACCTCTTCATCTGAAAAGCATTATACTCTTTAAAAGAATACATCTTTGCTGCCACTCCTTATTCAGTCCTGCTCAGTTTCTTCTGATTCTTTGAAGTGATCCTAAGGACATAAGAAATGGTGGGTGAGGCTGGCCCAGCTTCATTCAGCCCAGGAGATGTTATATAGGAGAAGCTAAAAAGTCTACCCATTTTTTGAAGTCCATTCTCCTTGCATTCCCCCAGCATGCCACTATGAGAGATGTTGGAAAGAACATCTTTGCCCAGTTCTTTCAATAATCGCTTTAAAATCTGCAGGCACGGGAAGCATAGTGGCAGCTGTGGAGAGGACTTTACATCTGTGGTGAGGAAAACATGAAGAGGATACCTTCTGTTACTTTGGTTACACTGGAAGGGAAAAGGCAAAATTTTCTGAATAGAAAGAAAAAGAATGATTCTCTGAACTCCAGCTGCCAGTCACAGGCTGCAGCTCTATTCCCACCACAGTTCATGTCAGTGCCATGTTATACCACTATAACATGAGGCCTGCCTCTAACACTCTGTGCTGTTCAAGGAAATTTGAATCAGGTTAAAATGGTTCTATCTACCAAACAATGAAGGCAGAATAAAGAAAACTCATATAAAAAAGTAAACTACATGCAATTAAGAACCAAACAATGAAACAATTTGTTAGTGGTTGTTCTTTTTCTGGCATGGTAATAACATTCATAACTGGAGCAAAATTGTCATGTAGGAAACAAAGTTCTTCACAGTGTGGTAAAAATTCTGGTATGAGCTGACAATAACCATGGGTTTGAATGAAGGGCGCATTTTTTGAACTTGCTTTATTTGATATAAACACAGAGAGGTATTAGGAGGGAAAAAAATTTTTAAAAAAGGAAAAATAAGGCGGAGAAGGAGGAGGAGCAGCCCCAAAGGAGACATATGTATACCTTCAAAATAAAATACTATATTGCATACTTTTAATTGAGAGACAATGAAAGTATAGCTTGACAGTCAACAGGATAATTCCCTATAGACAATATTCTGGGTATACAGCCAGACAATTTAGCAGTTAAGTTTTACTTAGATCGAACACAAATTTTGCAAAACTCTTTTGTATGTCTTTCATTGAATGCATCTCTTTATGCATTTCTCACACTGTGAGTTTCTGACTAATCCAGAACTTTCTTGGTCTTCTCAGTAAGAAATTTAAGCTATGAACTTCATTATAGATTAATAGAATTTGTTCCTAAATTTCTGTCTAGCTTCAAGTGTGTTAAATTCTCCTCTTTCTATGTTTCTATGGATAATCTTTCTAATGTAGTCTTTCTAACTGTTATTCAGTCTTCATTTTACTTTGTCACTTGCCTCTTGACTTGGAGGGGGAAATTACTTTCTAGTAGACTGAAATTTGTATTGTTTTCTCTGTAGGAAAAGAAAAAAAAGTAATTATCCTTCAGAAACTGTAATAGTATGTTTTGGAGTCTAAAGCACAAAATAATGCAATGAGTCAATGAGACAGCCTAAGAATTTCTCAGACAAAGAAGAATATAAATGGCTATTAGAACATATTGATGAAATAACCTTGTAGGTGAATGTGTCCTCTGCTGTAGATAAGATACCAAAGAAAGTTTTTGTAGCTAAATTGTTATAACAAAACCCCAGAATCCTTCTTAGTCAATTCTGATAACTTTTACCATGATCCTTGTTTAATCTGAATATTTGAAAATTAAACTTTGAAACTGAACTTTGGGTGAACACTAATTTTCACACACTCTAGGATTTTGTTTAGAACTACATAAAGTCAGGAATAGCTTGGAACTCTGAAAACAGAAAACAGAAATGCCATAAGACCTTTTGTGCTAGTTGTAACTGCGGTATATTGATAGGGTGGTTTACTGTAAAAAGTAGGTCATCAATACACAGGTGTGGTTAGAAAATTAAGGTTCAGGGATAGATATTGACTGACTGGGAAGGAACAGTAGAGGCTAGAAAGAAAAATAAGTGTTTACAGAAAAATTGGTAGAGTTGAATCCTAAGAAAGATGCTATAGCTTTTTAAAAGATACTAAGAAAGATCCTTGTTCCCAAATGAAAACAAAAAGCTAAGTGTAGATGTTTCTATGAAAGCAGATTAGGATTTCCTAGATGAACAATTAATAAACTCTGCAAATATATTTTACTTCCTGACATAAACATGAACTGCAAATAGACATCTTACCATGACAGCTTACTTTTTGTGCCAAAAACCCAAACCAAACCAAAGCAGACTCATACTACAACAACCTTCTTCTCCTGGCAGATATGTGCATTATGTTTCCAAAGCCTCTTTGTTTTTTTCTGCATATAGGAGAAAAAGGCTGACAAATTCTGATAAATCTATTCTCAGCGTCTAAGAGGTTTAAAACTTAAGCTTATGGCAAAATAAAAGGTTTAAAAAGGGAAAATAAAAGATCATTTTCTCTCTAGGAATAAGAAGAACAAGAAAACAGGAAGGAAGAAACCTAAGAAGAAATTAAGAACATGACAGTAAAAGAGAGTAATAATGTGAATGACACACATCAGCATTTCTGGAGTTCATAACTCAGGACACTCCTTTGTGGTCTGTATGTCTGTGTTATGTATTGTCTCCTCTGATGCTTCATGTATGCAGCTGAGCTAAGAAACTTCATGACTAGGATCACTTTGATATTCATGCAGAAAGAGAATTCTCCATTCCTTCCATTGCAGCTTGCCACTTTTACTTTTTGGCCAGAAACAGCCTAAATGACAGCCTATTACTGTGCCAAGTGGTAGCTGACAGATTAAACATGTTCCTGAGCTTGCATTTGTTTTTCTATGAACACCTGGGAATGGACAACATTTCTAGATGGCTATGAGGCCACATCTTGACGTTTTTATTCTTTTTCTATAAACTGTGTTAACTTAATTGACTACTGGGGATGAGATAATCCCGGTAGACACACACTAAATACAATTAACCCGAGAGTATGGCACAAACTGCCTTGTCTTGCTGTTGATTCCCATTCTAAAAACAGAACCTCTTCAGCATGATTTTCAAAAGTGACCTCCATGTTTTAGTTAGCTGTGTGTGTTTAGCTGGGGATAAGGCATTAGTCTTATCTTTCATTTTCTGAATATTCTTTTAATTCTGAACATCAAATCCTTTAAAGTTTCTCTTGTTAGATACCCAGAATTTCCAGGTGCTTTTGTAAACTATGGCCCTACTCTCAGTAGATATTCACTAAGCCCACATTATCATCACTCCTTCTAGGTTTGTGGTCACAAATTAAAATTGGTATGACCTAGTTCTTACAAATGTGGCACTTGAGATTTACACCTCTCTGCATAACTGGCTTTGTACAAAAGGCTAGCATATCCAAGATGGATATTTCTGTCAGGGAATTTTTGTGACTGGCAACAATTTGGGAAGGGTTATAAGATTTCACTGTTTCTTATTATATTTTAGACCTTTGTATTGGTTTTTATTATTTTGTTAGCCATTACTTCTACTTAAAAAAGACAAAGTCAGAATGATTGCAAGATAAAATACTGCTTGTCTCATCCTTTGCGCTAATGTCATTAGGGACTGAAATACCAGCTTTAACACAGAAATCTTCATTGCCTCCTGACACTGAGCCACACTACACCTGCCAGTCTCCCAATAGTCAGGTTTTTTGCTTCTTTTTTTAAAACTAAGCTGAAGCATCTAATTAAGTTTAAAATAGAATGGCCCTGGGAAGAACTCCTCTGAAATCTGCAGTTGAGATAGCAGCTCATCTTCACTGGGGGCTATGACTCGCAATACCGTGTTCTTTCATGAAATCACAAGAGTTTTGTGTAAGAAAAAGTGAGACTTTTGCAAACTCGGCCAGCACAAAGGAGCCATGTAACTAAAGAATTTGGTGTACATACAAAGGAGAAATTAACTTTGGGAGAGAATGAATGCCAAGTAAAATGCAAATAGAGGGATGAATAGTATTTTTGCTGGCATGGAGTTCCTAGGCCTGGTTTGGCAACAACGTAGTTAAAGGGAGAAGAAAAATGTTTTTTTAGGGTTCAGCATCATGTTCTGAAAGTTTCAGCTTGTGACTTAGTGGCAAAATCTCCATTGTAGTTATCACAGTCAGTGTAAAACTCTAGGCCCTTTTTCCAAAGAGGCCTTCTACATGATAAAATGTTAGGACCCAGAGATAGAAGCTGAGATGAGGAATTGTTGGTTGGGTTTGTGCATGAACTATGAAAATCAGTTTCAACTACATCCAGAAGGCCTGATCTTCAGTGCCTGCAGTACCATTTGAATTTATTAACCTCAGTCAGCAGATCACTGAGGGTCAGATTGTGATTCTGAGATACAGGCCAAAACCAATGAACAGGATGTCTGAAAACTATAGTAGAAAAAAGTCCAAGTAATGCAAATCCCTTTCCTTCAGCTCTGTCTTACATCTAATAAAAGAAAAGAACAATTTATTGTGTTATGTATTGATTTCTTTACATTTTCTCAGCTGCATTAGCTAGGTAGAATAAAATCACTTTTACTTCTAATAGCCTAATATTTGATTTTCATAAAACAAAGATATTATAGCTCACAGAGTACTTTTTAAGCACCCCTACAAAAAGAGAATACTTGATCCCAAAATATCTGTCTATTCAAAAGTTGACTTTGTTGACACTACCAGGGTTATGCTCCCTGGAATTTTTTATTTTCTTTATTATTTTTTTTCCATAGCCAGAGATATTGAACAAATGAACAGGTGCTTAGAAAAATCCTTGAGAGTTAAAAACAATTCACTTCTTTTTGCAATAGGCCTAGAAAATAAACACTTCTTTTTCCCTGAAATTTAACCTGGTATAGAGAAAAAGTACTTAGATGTAAAAAGAGGAAGGATAATCAAATACCAGTTATCCAGTTCCTCCCTTTAAGTTTGGACTTTTGTAGCAATATAAGATATATGTAGTGTTGGATATTTCTTCACCAAGGTAGCATCTCTAAGTGTATGGGAAATAATATCTAGCAGTTACAAGGTCTGTTGGGTAGAGAGGAGCTGTTCATTGGCAAAGTTGTAATCTCTTGCTTTGGTTCCTCAGGTAGCTTTATTAAAAGCTAAACATCCTCCTTTCTACTCCATAACTATATCAATGATCAAGCAGTATTCAGAGAATGTAGAGGGAAGAAAATTATATACTTTCGAGTGAATGTCAAGAAATGATCTTATTAAATCTTAGTTTTGCAGGTATCTTATAAACCATAGTTTTAGGATGGTACCAACAATAAACAGCAGGTGGGCTGGGGAAATGGTGTTTATAACATTTAGAAACAGACTATCAAGATAAAATCTTCTTCGACAACAACAGGCCTACTTATTTGGTTTGCAGAGCTATACTTGTAAAAGACAGAAAACGTACAATTTTAAATTATGTTCCCAAGATAGACATATCCAAGAATCTTTACAGGAAGGTGATCTCCCAGCACCTGATAGCCTGCAATCATCTGTGAAATCTCTATTAAAAAGAGAGTTATCTTGTCTGTTTAATATAAATATCATCTTGGCAGAATATAGTGATTTCTTTTTGAAGTGTTTTCCTGACAAAAATTAAAAATTTTAGGCATGGAATATGGTAATGCTAAGAGGAAAAGCCCCCAGTGCAATAACTACTATGCTCTTAACACCTAATTTAGAGACTGGAGTACAAGATAGATGCAGCTATCCAACGTTATTTCAGACTGTGTGGCTTTGACATTCATATTTCAAGTTTAAAACCAGAAAATTATTACCTAAACAGAGAAGAGAATTTCCTATATGTCTTTCCCAAATACTCTCTCCTTAGAATCCTTTCTTTCTACTGGCTAGAGATCTGTGATTAGTTCTTTCTACTGTGTTGGCAATTGACAATGGTGACAGCAATGTTTCCAGTGCCAATATCTCCTTTCATTATTTTCTCTTCTTTATTCTTCATAGGGCAGGACTGGGAAATGAGAGGAAGACAGAATAATATATATAACATAACAACAGAATGTTCTGTTTTCTTTACATCTACTCATGACTTACGGCAATATCATAGAGCTCTCTTTTTATTATAGGATTTCTTTTTTTTAATAATTCTGCTCCCTGGAGAGAAGTATTATAAGTAGGGATTTTTTCCCATATTTGTGCCCAGACATAAAAGTAAATTCTAAGGGTATGTTTGGCAAATGTACTACCAGAACACTATTAATAACAAATGTTGGGTGTTTAGAGAGAAAAAAGGCATAGTGACTACTCCCAGAGGCTGCCATTAAGATTTTCTTTAACAAAACATCTTACCTGGAGAGCTTTTAAATAAATTCCTAAAACTAGCAATCTTTCCTTAGCAATTTATCTTGTAGGAAATACAGACATTATATAACACCAAAAAAGGCAAACTTTAAAAAATTTTGTTTGTTATTATTCTCTGTGCCATTCTCCTTTTAGTTTCTACAAGTTTTCTGGAAATTACTTCCCGTGTGGAAGATGCCCCTCACATCAGTGTGCTATCAGTGTTTACACCCCTGGAGCACTGCACTTCATGATGATCCTGCTCAGATCAGCCAGGTGCTGCCCTAGATAGCAGTCTTTCCCTGTGGGCACACCCTGGTTTGTAATGTAGGCATGCAACCTACTTTAAAAATTCCCACCCACATACACAGAAACACTCATGGAGTTAGCCTTTTCCTTGCTGAAAGCAAGACTTTCAGGAAATACCCTCACTGGAATAGTCACATTTCTACTTGATAAGCAAATCAGTAACAGGGGAGCCTATAATTTGGTTTAGTGTGACCTAGCTCTCAGATATCCAGCCAGTAATGTTTTTGTTGTGTTTATGTTTGGGTTTTGAAGTTTGTTTTTTTTTACTACAGAGTAGCTATTCTGTGATTCTATTTATAAAGTAAACCTCTGCTTCATTGAAATATTCCTCTTCATGAACTTTTCGAAAGGCAACAGGGTTTAACTAATGTAGAAATTTGCAGGCCGTTATGGGCCATTTATAAAGAAGTGGTATGATATGGTGGGCTAACCTTGACTGTATGCCAGGTGTCCACCAGAGCCATTCTATCAGTCCCCTCCTTAGCCTGTCAGGTGAGAAAAAATCCAAGAGGCTCATAGGATAAGAACAGGAAGAGATCACTCACCAATTACCATCATGGGCAAGACAGACTAAGCCTGGGGATTTCAGTTTAATTGATTACAAATCAAATCAGAGGAAGATAATGAAAAATAAAAAAAAATTTTTAAAAATATCCAAATGTCCCTCCAACCCTCCCTTTCTCCCAGGATCAACTGCACTTTGAATTTTCTCTACTTCCCAGGTGGTGCAGGGGCACAGAGAATGGGGCCTGCGGTCAGTCCATCACATGCTGTCTCTGCTGTCCTTCCTCCTCAGGGAGAGGACTCACACTATTCCCCTGCTCCAGCGTGGGGTCTCTCCCACATGAGACAGTCCTCAGCAGCTTCTCCACTGTGAGTCCTTCCCACAGGCTTCAATTCTTCACACAGATCATCCACAGGGTCACAAAACCTGCCAGGAGACCTGCTGCAGTGTGGGCTTCTCTCTTCACAGGGCCACAGGTGCTGCCAGGAGCCTGCCTCAGCACAGGCTTCCCACAGGGTTACAGCCTCCATTAGGCACATGCACCTGTGCCAGTATGAGGTCATACATGGGCTGCAGGTGTACCTCTGCTCCACCATAGACCTCCATGGGCTGCAGGAGGACAGCAGAAGCTGCAGGGGTATGTGCTCTAATGCCTGCAGCACATCTGACACTGGTGTCTGCAGAGTGATTTCTCTCATATTGTCTCACTCTTCTTTTTAGCTGTAGTTGTGCGGTCATTTTCCCCCTTAAATATGTTCTATCCCAGAGGCACTACCTCTGTCTCTGATGGGTTAAGCCTCAGCCAGCAGTGGATCTGTCTTGGCACTGGTTGGCATAGGCTCTCTCAGACACAGGGGAAGCTTCTGGCAGGTTCTCACAAATGCCACCCCTGTAGCCCCTCATATTTCCAAAACCTTGCTGTGCAAACCCTATATATATGACTAGGAAAATATGTAAAGATTACATATAGAAGAGAGCACAGCACTCTCTTACTCAAGTTTTATTTAGAAAAATGACCACAGTAAAAAACAAATCCAAACAAACAAACAAACAAAAAACCCAAACAAAAACCCCCAACAACAAACAAAACCTAAAAAACAACAAAAAACCCAAACAAAACAAAACAACACCAACAACAGCAACAAAAACCGCAAAACACAACACCCATATGAAAGGTTAAAGGAGACTTTGATCCTAGATTACAAAGTATGTAGTCAACCACAGTGAAACAGTAATGTGATTCTTGTTCTACATGTTAATAAAAATGCTTTAAAGCTTCTTACAGAAATCTGTGGGAGTTGCTGAACCTGACAATAGGTTTCAGGATAAAATTAAAACTTAAGCTCTGCTACCAGTAAGAAAGGCAGTAGCTTAAGCAGGACATAGGTAGTACATGGGCATTCAATGCTTTTGACCTCCCTACAAAGCAGTAAATTTCCCTGTACATCATTAATTCTATATAATCCAAATCTCTGTAACAATGCCAATTTTATTGTTTTGATCATTTTCTTGGCAGCAGTGTTAGAACTGGTTAGCTACAAATTACTCTGACTGAGTCTCCAAACATGAATATGTTTATGAACTATAAATTATGTTCAAAGACATGTCACTCCTGCCTTCCCAGAACTATACAAAGTTCATTAAACTGTACATAATATGGTGTTAATGCAATTTCTTCTGATGTCAATAGAGAAAAAACACTGGCCATGTGCTCATTGCACTGGTAGGGATTTTGATGAACTGGGAGCACAGACTGACTGCTGTAGTGCTAGAATGTCTTTCTGCATTCCAGGGCAAGTCAGTAAGAAAAATAACGTCATATAATTTCTGAGTCAAAAAATGTGCATATTTCATGTAGTTAAGTTTAACTACTAAGTTTAATCCTAGAGAAAAATTAAAGACAGTGGGAAACTCATTCCATCTTAGCCTGATGTATTCATTACTGCCTTTATGGACTGTAGAGAAAAAAAAATAAACCTAAACATTTCAGTATGAATTTAATCTAATCAGTTTTGGATGTTTCCTTTAGAATGCTATAATTTTTGAAACTGATAAAGATGTTTCTTTCCATTGGAGCCTAGCTTAGAAGCAGCTATCTGCAGACGTGTACACCCAGTATCAGACCTTTACCAATGAGATTCCCAGTACTCCTGTTGGCAAAGGTAGAGAAGCCTTCATTCAGTTGCCTTGTGTTGCAGATTCTGACTGGTATCTCTCAGCCTGTGAGGAGACAACTTGTGGGACTCAGGTGCTCTGAGTCATGCTGGTAGAGCCAGGAACTGAGCAACTACCTGTGCTGGCGTTGGTGCATTCATTGTTACAGAATTTGAGGCTGTGTATATATTACTGATTTAAATCATAATTAAAGGTCATAGTAAATTGGTAGCTGTGATCATCAATACTGCCTGAAGACTGTATCAAGCCACATGGATCCCTTAGTCAAAAACATAGTTAGAGAGGATAAGATACTTATGTTTGAACAAGAAATTAAGAAACCAGATCTCATTTATAAAAAATAGGTTACATATAACTATTTTTTTCTCAATCATCACTATGATTTTTTTTTTCTCAAATATCTATCTATAAAGCAGAGAAAATACTACATCCTTTCCCTCCTTTTTTTGCATACTCTTACGGCAGAAAAATGTCCATTGCAATATGCAGTTTCTGGACATATTCTTGTGTATGAGATTCCAGATCTTGTTTAGGAGAAGAAGGTGATTTATGAATTATGCTAATTATATTTTATAGTAATTTGTTTCATTGATTCAAGATAAGTTGCGTGATTTCCCAAGGGCAAATATGCCTGACCAACCTAGTGGCCTTCTAGGGCAGAGTGAATACATCAGTGTACAAGGGAAGAGCTACACATGTCATCTGTCTCTAAAGACTTTGACAGGTTTTCTGCAACATCTAAACTGGGGAGGGAGGAATTTTATGGATAGACAGTTTGTTGGATGAAGAATTGGTTGAAAGGTTGCATCTGAAATATAGTGGTTAATGTCTCAATGTCCCAATAGACATCAATGATGAGTTATGTTCCACGGGGTCTGTACTGGGACTAGTACAGTTTCATTTCTTCATCAAGGACATTGACAGTGGGATCAAGTGCAGTCCCAGTAAGTTTGCTGACACCAACCTCTGATGTGTAGATGACACACCTGAAGGACAGGCTGCCATCCAGAGGGGCCTGGACAAACTCAATAAGTGGGCTTATGTGAAACTCATGTGGTTCAACAAGACCAAGTGCAAGGTGCTGCACCTGGCTCGGGGCAAGCACCAGTATCAACACAGGCTGGGGGATGGACAGATGGAGAGCAGCCCTGCTGGGGACTTGGGGGAGCTGGGGGATGAGGGGCTGGACATGACCCAGCCATGGGCACTCACAGCCCAAACCAAACGTGTCCTGGGCTGCATCCAAAGCAGTGTGGGCAGCAGGCAGGGAGGGGATTCTGTTCCTCTCCTCCTTTCTGGTGAGACCCATCTGCAGTGCTGCATCCAGCTTTGGGACCCTCAGAACTGGAAGGAAATTGACCTATTAGAGTAAGTGAAGAGGAGAGCCACCAAGATGATGAGAAGGCTGGAGAAACTTTCCTACGAAAACAGGCTGAGACATTTGCATTTGTTCAACCTGGAGTAGAGAAGGCTGTGGGGAGACCTCATTGAGGCATTTCAGTACTTCCAGAGGGCTTATAAGAAAAATGAGGAACAGACTTTTTAGTAGGGCCTGTTTCAGAAGGACAAGGAGTAATTATTTCAAACTAGAGGAGGGTAAATTAAGCCTGGATATAAGGAAGAAATTTTTTACACTGAAGGAGATGAAATGCTGAAATAGATTATACAGAGAGGTGGTGGGTGCCCCATCCCTGGAAATATTCAAGGTCAGTCTGGGAGACATTCTGAGTAGCCTGATCTAGTTGAAGATATCCCTGCTTATTGCAGGGAGTTAGAACAGGTGGCCTTTTAAGGTCCCTTCCAACCCAAAATGTTGTATGATTATTCAGAAAAAAACTCCACATACTATTTGTAGCTGGCATTTGATGATTAATAGGGCTGTCACATGGTTCCTCCATTACACAAAGAAGGCACACTTGGAGACTCTAGCAGCCTCAGGTCCTTGAGTTCAATCCCCTCCCTTTTAAATGCCAAGGTTTTTCTTCCATCCTTAAGTTTTATTTTACATAAGTAAGTTGCCATCAAAACTGTTTCAGACTAAGTTAGGTGAAATCTCTGAGCTTTTCAACACAGACTGCAGATGTTGAAGCCTATTAGAGCTGTGTTCCATTACCACCTTTGCATTCCACTTGTCTAGAAGGCTGCTAGAAGAATTTAATTATATTTTTAACACAGTTTTCTCCTTTATATGAACACTCTGTTCTTAGCAATTGGAACGGATTTCTGTAATCTAAAAATTCTCCTATGATTGTAAAAAAAAAAAAAGCTATTTATTTGATGTCTTTGTATGTCCTTTCAGCTACCATCTGCCTGTGTATAGTTTTATTTCCAAAACAAATGATAAACAGATGATATTGTTCCTTCTCCAGTGTTTATTTACATAGGTGGGGCTTACATTATAAAACTAAATGCTGCAAGCATCCTGTAATGCACACACAGCTTGGTGCTTGCTGCCAAGTCTGACTATGATTCTTCCGAAGAAATTTAAGTTACAATAAAATAAAATATTTAAGAGATGATTTTAAATACCATGTTTCCTGAATGCCTTAATGTTTCTCAGTAGGTCTCAGTACTGTAAAAGAGTGTGAAATTTGTTATTTGCACACACAAATATGCATAATCAGATATTGATGTTATGAGGACCACAAAGACACATTTAATGCATATTTATGGTATGGTGTCTAAAATTATATTGATATACAGGTACTTCACGTTTCAATTCCAACCTAGCTATGTAAAAATCTATCATCTGTGAGCAACTTCCCTACCTCTTGGCCTTAGACGTGTATGGACATGACCTATCTTACTTATCTGATTTCTAGGACAGGTTAATAAAGGGTAAACACGTCCAAAGCAGTGGATAAAACTTTGGGTCTATAACTTCATCTCCATTAATTAAATTCAGGGAAAAGAAAATAGATAGCCAGAAATATTGAGACTTCTTAATTTGTTCTTTCTGTCCTTGAAAATAGCACAGCTGTGAAATTGTGTGTAGAAATTCATTTTATAAACCTAGATACCATGCAGACCATATCATGCAGAGCTACAACAAAGTATGTTATAGCATAGAGTTTATCATATTATACAGCAATCAGTGTATTTATACAAAATGTCTAAAGGTATGTATGCTTAGACTGGGAAATTTGCACTGAATTGTTCTGATCAGTAGTGTAAACAAATAACCCTTTTGGAGGGAAATTCATATTTGCTGAAGAAGGGAGCAATGTTAGCACATGAGGAATTTCTGAGCTACTGGAATATTAATGGTGGGATTTTTTTTACTACACTGTGCCATACAGTGATACACTGCAATTAAAACTATAACACTGAGCAGCATGATTATGAAATTGAACATATATCAAATACATGTATTATTTTGGTTCTATTTAAGATAAAAACCATTTTTGTTATTATTTGTTCCCAAATTTTAAATACTGCTTAAATGCAACCCTTGCAAAAATACTTATATCAGCTCCAAATCTCTTCCAGCTTTTGTAATTCCCTGACCTTAATTTTAATACTGCCAAACATTTGCAATTGTTTACCTCTGTTGATTTTAAAATAATCACAATGTACCATTTTGCACATTTCATATAAACATTTTTCAGTTTTTTTTCTACTTGTTTACAGTCTGCCCATAGTACTGCAAATTGTGGGCTTACAGACTGTTCACAATTCAAAGCACAATTTCAGCTCCATCATTATATATGTTCAGTCTCAAATTACCAATTCCTTACGTTTCACTATCAACAAATGTTCGAAAAACAATCAATCCAATTTCATAAACAATATAATGTTATCCACATCTCTTTTACATCTGCACACATGCAAATGCATGCATTGTTTATCACAATGATTTTTGCTCTATTTCCTTCCAGAAGCTAAAGAAAATTTTATAAACTTGTTAATTTTGATAAAAATGATTCCCATTGCCACATTCCTTCCATTCCCATTCCTTCTTCTTGATGTGGACCACCAAGTCTCGAGATAGCATGGCCACCATTTTTAACCTTCAAGATCCTCTAGAGTGATGGGGCACTTTGGTACTCAGCCATTTTCTCAAATATATGGTAGTGTAATGCAGCTTTAAAATTTCTGATCTTTAGTATTCCATTCTGAAAACATTATCTAAGTTGTGTATTAATATTTTTACTAAATAATTATGTGATACATAGTTAAATAATTTCTTCACTCTGCTACACATCTGATAGCTAACCATAATACACAGGACTGCTAACCCACAACCATGAAAATTAATAAAGTAGAACAGTAACCAGCCTTATCTTTTTAATACCAGATCTGCATATTCACCCTTATCTTGTCACACAAATGGTAGAGAGAGTTTGAAGAAAGTTGTATTTTTTCATTAATATTAATTTTTATTACATTTTTCCTTTTCCTGAAATACTAATGGACAGTGTATTCCTTACTCCTTCATTAAGAACACTGTTTCATTTTCTCCAGAGAAGGACCTGGGATTCCTGGTGGAATACAAGTCAACCATAACCCAGCAATGTGTCCTTGTGGCCAAGAAGCCAAATGGTATCCTGGGCTGCATTAGGAAAAACATTACCAGCAGATCAAGGGAGGTGATCCTGCCCCTCTACTCAGCCCTTGTGAGAGCTTGTCTGGAGTGCTGTGTCTTGTTCCGGGATCCCTAGTTCAAGAGAAAACAAGGAACTGCTGGGGATGGTCCAAAGGGCGGGCCACAAAGATGATTAGTGAACTGGAGCACATCTCTAACGAGAAAAGGCTAAAGGAGCAGAGCAGAGTTAGCCTGAAGAAGTCTGAGAGGGAATCTTATCAATTCAAGGATCAACATTAAGGATCCCTTGATGGAGGGGGACCTTAAGGATACTTAAGGGACAATGGGGCCAGATTCTTTTCAATGGTGCCCAGTGAGTGAGAGGACAAGGGGAAAGAGGATCAAATGAAAACACAGGAAGTTTCATTTGACTTTGGGGAAAAAAAAAATACTGTGAAGGTCACAGAGCACTTGAACATGGTGCCCAGAGAGAACAGGGTGTCCAGAGATATTCAAAACCTGCTTCAATGTGATCCTGTGCCACTTGCTCTAGAATGAATCTGCTTTAGCAGGAGGATTGGACTAGACGGTCTTTTCTAGAGGTCTCTTCCAATCAGACTATGATTCTGTGATTTTGCAATTCTGTGATTCATGTGAAGCACAGCAACATACTGTTAAGAAATTATTGCCTCTGAGATGGCCTATTTTCAGCAGCAAATTAAGTGAATATAGCTTATGGCTTCTATTAAGCCTGTCAATAGTTAAAGCTTAAGCATCAAAATGAAAGACACTTGTGAAATACTGATTGTAGTGGAATCAATGGCAATAACCTCATTGACATAAGTGATGTCAGGTTCTCAAATACTACGACATGCAAAATGGCTTTCATTAAAACTACCATAATTATAAGGTTGTTGATGATGCCAAGCCTTAAATTCTTTATTCAGTTGAGTTGAAATCTGAAGTAATGACCTAATAAGACTAAGTACTTCAGAATCTCGACTAACAATAAAAACAAAAATATAGTAACAAATAATACAGTGCATTTACAGCTATACTTTATTTTTGCTACAGGCTACTGTAAGAATAATGAGAGCCACAAGTAGTAGATTAATGTCCCTATTTCTTATTATAGTGGTGAAGATACAGACAGATGAACAAACATCCATAGACTGCTTAACTGATCAGTTTTCCAACCAGCAGACATTCCCTAAGCATCTGTCCTCATTCCAGTGTGCAGACTGTTGGAGCAGACCCTGAAGGGCATTTCAAAAGTGAAACAGGCTCCATGGAATGGCTGATGTAACTGTACAGAAACCAGCAGGTGATCTATGATTTGGAATAAGTCCAAGATTTCTTATTCATGGGACACTGGAACTCAGGAACATGGCAATTAATAATTTCTACCTGGAAGGATACCTGAACTGCAAGAAAACACAACATTATTTTATTCTTTTTTTTTTGGATCATGCCTCTGAGGTTATCTAGCAGTACAGCCGTTGTTTCTTTAGTTTTGATTTCATTTCTGCCCTAACAAATGCAGAAAATAGCTCTTTCCTTCTTTCAGATATGAGATATGACAATTCATACTCAGAAATGAAAAGCTCTAGCTATGCTCATCTGAAGTTTGTAATATTCACACTTCTTTAAGGACCTAGTGCTGCAGTCCACACTAGCATTGTCTCCAGAATACATGTTCCTTCTTATACTGTACACTGTGTAGTCTGGTAGTGAAGAGTAGTCAGTTCTCAGGACAGATGCCTTCTCCTTTGGATTTTCAAATTCCTCCTTAAAAGTCACCTCTATGGTAGTGCATTAAAAATCCCCACTTTCTGACACTGGCTATAGAAGGTCAGTGGGCTGGTCAGGCAGGACTTGACCTGGATGAAGCCATGCTGTCTGTCCTGAATCACCTCCCTGTTCTCCATGTGCCTTAGCAAAGCTTCTGGGAGGATCTATCCCATGGCTTACCCAGCCACAGAGGTGAAGCTGACAAGTTAGTAGTTCCCAGGATTCTCCTTTCTATCTTTTTTAAAGATAGGTACATTGCTGCCCTTTTTCCAGTCACCTGGGACTTCACCTGAGTGCCATGTCTTTCCAAAATCATGGAGAGTGCTTTGACAACTACATCACCCAATTCCCTCAGGAATCTGGGACACATCTCATCTGGTGCTATAGACTTATGCGCATGGGGTGGTCATGAATCTGACCTTTGCTTTGAGTGGGAGGCATTTTGCTCCCCCAGTCCCCATCCACTCAAGCTGGGGGAAGAAAGGGGAAGGTCCAGGGACTCTCACAGTGCTGATGTTTGTATTCCCAAGTATCTGTCACACATGATGAAGCCCTGCTTTCCTGGAGATCACAGATTCCGTGCCCATGGGGAAGTAGTGAATGAATTCCTTCTTCTTCTTCTTTGCTTATGTGCGTGGCTTTTGTTCTATCTATTAAACTGTCTTTATCTCAACTCAAGAGATTTCTTGTGTTTGCTCTACTGATTCTCTCCCCCATGCTTCTACAGGGGAGTGAGCAAGTGGTGCTGTGGGGCTGAGTGGCTGGCTAGGGTTAAACCACAACTATCTACAAATTTTGCACAAAGTGTGTCTGTACTAAAATATCCGATTATTCTTGCTCTTTTTTGAACCTTATATAATGTGATGTCTTTAAAATTTAAGGTCTATAGAGCAAGGGGATTTTGTGAATGGGTCAGTAAATACAGTACCATTCTGGTGCCAAGTAATGCCTTCTACCACAAGAACAGATTCAGTAGAGTCCCTTATGAAATAATGAGTGCTTGGCAAAATTCAAGGTATTCCCATCTGTCACATACGTGTTTCTCTCATATAAATAACAGTATGTGTGTGTGACTATGTTTGTGTGAGAGAAAATTTATATACACACACACACACACGCAAGCATGCAGACATATTAGTCTCAATACGGCCGATTCGTGTTGCAAAAATAGCGGCAATAGATGACAATAATAATCTCACCGGAAATCAGGATGTTATCAGCCCTAAAGCTCTTCTGAAAGTCTTTAACCAAAGAGTTAAAGAGTTAATTCTCAGAGTTCACTCTTTCTCAATCAGAACATCTGCCTACATTCAAATGTGTTTTATATATATATATATTTATATGTGTATATATATATATATACATTTTATATATGTACATACTTCACTTCTGCAAGCGAGCCAAGATACATTTCACTGGGAGAGATACATTTCATTTTCTTCTCCAAGTGGCTGAGGGGCCAAGAAGGACAGGCGCTATACTGGACATTTTTCTCTCTAACTATAAGGGATTAGTGGGGAATGTGAACCTCAAGGGTGGCCTTGGTTGCAGTGAGCATTAACTGGTGGAGTTTGAGATCCTTAGGGTGGAGAGGAGTGCACACTCTAACCTCCCTAAGCTGGATTTCAGGAAAACAGACTTTGGTCTTTTCAGGGATCTGCTTGGCAGAGTACAGTGTGATAAAACCATGAAGGGAATAGGAGCACAAGAAAGCCATTAGAACTTCATGGAGTTCGACAAGGCCAAGTGCAAGGTCCTGCTCCTGGATCAGGGAAATCCCAAATACATATAAAGGCTGGGTAGAGAATGGAGTGAGAGAAAATTTCTGAGGAGAAGAATTTGGCGGTGTTGGTGAGAGAGGATTATGACATAACCTGTGAATGTGGACTCACAGCCCAGAAAGACAATCGTATCCTCAGCTGCACCAAAAGGAGCATGGCCAGGAGGACAAGGGAGGTGATTTTCCCCTTTTTCTTCTGTTTATTGGGACCCCAGCTGGGTATTACACTCAGCTCTGAGGTCCCAAACATAAGAAGGACATGAACCTTCTAGGGCAAGTCCAGAGGAAGGCCAAGAAGGTGCCTGGAGCACCTCTCCTAGGAAGATAAACTGAGAGAGCTGCTATTGTTCAGCCTGGAGAAGACAAGGCTCTGAGTAGACACTAAAGCAACCTTTTAATTCCTGAAAGGGTCTAGAAGAGACCTGGAGAGGGACTTCTTGCGAGAGCTTGTAGTGAAACGATGAATGTTCTATCCCCGGAAGCATTGCACAGGGCTTTGAGCAACCTGGTCTAGTGAAAGATATCCCTGCCATGACAGGGGTGTTGGAACTAGATGATCTTTCGGGTCATTTCCAACTCAAACTATTCTATGGTTCTATGATATTTCTTGATATACAACTATCCTTCCACTAGGTTGAAATCCCTTTACTCCCAGTCATCAAGAAATTACAATTATGAGCATTTCTAGTGCAATTAATAGGATAAGAAACTCATGATTTGGCTTAAATAACATATTTTGAAAATTATTTTTCTTTTTTTTTGACAAATCCACCCTGTCATATCCCATCACATATATCTGTCCAGTGGTAGCAAAGCCTTGCAGAGGCTCCTACTCATGACCTAATGCAAATGGCATCGAAACCAATAAAGTAGAATGCAACATACTAGAAATAATTCCATCCCTAAAGCTATAGCTATCATTTAATGTAGCATATGGCTAACAGAATTGGAGTAAAATGCTAATTTTTCCTCTGTTGACTTTTATAGAATAACAGAGACTGCAGTGACCTATATTTAGAGAACATGAGGGGTCAAAGTCATTGGTGGTATTTGTTTGCTTGTATGAATGAAAATAAAATCAGAGCTGCAAGTGATATGGGAAAAATGGGTGGAGGAAGAAAAACTAGCAGTTTTCAACTCTTCAAATCTGCATTTTAAACAATTAGTGTTATTTTCCTTATATGATAAATTTGATCTGCCTGTCTAGATCACAGTTTTTAAAAATATTTTTTTATCTTTTTTTAATAAGAAAAATGTCAAAAATAGGGTAGTTCTCTTCTGCATTGTAGAGATATTTATTTGGTTCTATTGCCCTCCTGCTATTTGAGATTTCACTTCAGATTTTTCAATTAAAGATGTACATTGATTGCATGCTAAATTTACTTTAACATGGTGTCTTTTATCTGATTTTATGATAAGTATTGATTTTTATTTAACATCTACTGTTTGGTTTCAATAAAAATAATAATGAATGTTGTTAATGCATGTTATTTATATTAGACCTGATTTTTATAGCTTGGAGACTTTGTTGAAGACATGTGCTATGTTAATAAATATTCTGACTTGCTCATCCAGTTCAGTTGTCAGGTATGGAAATGTTCCTGTTGTTGCCAGAGCAACTTTAAGATTACAGCCTTACACTGGAGGGTGCAGGTACATCAAAAAGAATGTGTTTATCTGCTGTTTGACTTTTTAAAGTGGCATATTAATCCTCTGCATTTTATTTATTTATTATTTTCTTTTGCTATAGCCTATTACTGCAAAGTCATAGGCACCCTATCGAGCATGTAGATCATATGGATATGTGCAGCTCCCTTCAGGGGTGTTCTCACTTTACAAGCCTCTTTTCACCACATCTATACTGTGCCATAAGAGTTGCACAAATCCACATTGTCTACCAGCTCAATACCTTTCAGCCAGAATTTGTGATGCTAGGAGGAAAATCTGAGGTAAGCAACATCTTCTATAGGTTTGGGGTTTTTTCCCAGACACACACATTTGATCTAGAAAACTTGTTTTCCCTTCTATGGTATCTCATGTCTTGACCCAGCACAATAAAGGACCAGGGATCATCCATAGAAGAGAAGGTTCTAACAGCATTTGCTCCAGGACAGAGAGATAATCTTTTTCAATCGTGATGCTTACAAAGGAAATATAAGGAATAACATCTCAAGAGACCTCTTGGGTTTGAATTTTCTCAAACCCTAGAGATAAGGTGCCATGACTATACGATTTGACCAAGTAGAATTTCTATCTATTCTATGCTACAGAAATCATGCTACAAAAACATTCTGTAACACTGCTCTCAGATTTCTTTATCCAGAGGGCCTCCACAAATTCATGACAGTCTAAATCATGCTTTCAGTACTCTAGTGTGAATCACAAACAATTTCACTGAAATGTCAGTCCAATTACAAATAACACACACAGTAAAGGCAAGAACTGCCCATAAACAAAGTTTTTAAAAGAAACCATAAATCTTTTTTATCTATTGTGAACAAATATCATATAAGACATGCTGGTTCACTGTCCACATATATAATGCATAATTTATTATTTGGTAACCATTTGTTTGAACTATGATTACGCACTCTTTATAAATCAGAAGGTACTATTTGTGTGTCCTAATATAAGAATGCAATTTATTAGACCAGATACCAGAGAATGACAGCATACAAACATATGAATTTTCAGGTAAAAGCTACTAATGAAAAATTACTGATAATTTCAGATTTTACAAAAAATGCCATTTTTAACTTCATCCGCAGAAAAAGATGACTCAAAAATAAAAATAAAATCAATTTTGTTGAAAAAAAAAAAAGTAAAAATTTACCATAAACTACATGCAAATATTTTGTTGCCTATAAATATTGATACAGTAATCCCATTAATTTATGGCTAATTTTATGAATCTGTAAGCTTTGTAAAATTGTATTGCTAACAAAGTCGATATTGCTTTACAAAAAAGGAGAGTCCAATAAAACTCTACCTGATGATATAATGAGTTTCTTTGAAATACAAAGCTGAGTTTGACATATCCAGACTATACTTATATAAAATTAAAGGGAAAAAAAATTATCTATGACTATATCCATCTATATCTATATCATCTATATCTCTCTATCTACTATCTATCTATCTATCTATCTATCTATCTATAGATATATATCTTCTTTTGCCTTTTTTTTTCCATTTTATTTTTCTCCTTTAAGATGATCGACCTAATGGCCACTACTTTCATTATTTATTCATCTTGGAGGACTGTTCTTTATTTTGAAGTCTTCCTCTGTTTAGAATACAGAGTCCTAGAGGTCACTTATGATGAAAGAATCTTTGAGCATCCAGTATTCAGACACAGAAAGATTAGAACTGTCATTTCTAGAAGGAGATATTGACAGAAAACTGCTATATTTTAGCCTAATTTTGTTTTGAGAAACTGTTTAATACAGCACTGTCTATCAAGTGGATATAGAGGGCCTAAATATGAAAGATAATTTGAAAGCACTCGATGTCAGTGTTATGTCACTTACCAATTACAGTATATTGAAAGCATTCTAGATGATGTATGTTCACATTTTTTCAATGAAGATACTGCAAACAGAGATATGTATCTGGTGAACTGTTTTCACCTGCATTTTCTTAGAATAAAAGTTCATGTAATGATCTGTCTTTTTGTGTTTACATGTGCCTGTCTGTCATTTACATGTGCCTCTATGTCATTTCTGAAAAATATTTTTGAGCTCACTGGCATATTTGAATCAGTAAAGAAAAAACCACATAAATATAATGAAGCTTTGTGAAAATAAGCAGTGGAGTAAAGAAAAGAATAACATGAGTTCTACAGCTTTCTATTAAACCACAGAGAGCATATATTTATAAATGCCCCAGTCACTGAATAGAGCAACACTCACTGCTTACCGATCAAAAATCTGAAAAAAACAACAAACACTTCATTAGTACCATTCCCACAATGCAATTTTTTATAGCTTTTTTGAACATTGTTCTATGAGGAATACTACATTTGCAATACTCTTGTCACTATAGTCTGTTAAATCCTTACTTCTCAGTTTTCCAACAGAAGAAATATATGTGAAGTAAAAGTGTGCATACACGAGAATAATTTATACAGATATGTAGGAACATGCATGCACATGTCAATAAAAAACTTGAAGCTGAATTTTTTATGACTTCAAGATTGGATTCCAGGATTTCTCTATTACTTTAGTGTCACATATAATTGCGGTGGCTTTATAATTTCTATTTTTACTATAATGTATTTATTTATGTAAACAAATTATTCAAGAAAAAAAGAGCAACTTTACTAAATACTGATCTACACAATTTACTTCTTATTTTTCTTGGCTTTTTTCTTTTTAATAATTTTTTCTGCCACAGGATCATGACCTGATTGTATGATGTTTGCACACAAGCCAAACATGAAACCACTTGAAACACTATATCCAATGCAAGAGTCTTATGTCAGATTTAAAAAAAAAGAAGCACATCTTTGAATGAAACAAATTAATAATTTATAACTTTTCAATAGACTTTTCATTTGACCTTGAATGGCAGTTCAAAATAATTAAAGGCATGTGATATTACAAGAGAATTTAATCTGATTCTTTTTCAACACTGAAACTATTCTGGAAAAAAATAACTGAGTAATAGGGGTTTCATTTCAGATCAAACCAGGGAAAACATGAAATCTCCTTTTCTGCAGTAAAGGAAAAATCCAGAAGGGGTATTTATAGGATTTTGGATGTCATAATCCTAACCCTATATAAATAGATACAGAGACATGGAGATATATGTATACACACACATAAATTTAAAAGATCTTGACAGGTCAGTAACTGAATGAGTGTTAATATTATTTGTGAATTATCATTATTCTAGATAAAACCTTATAAAATACTCAAAAACAAATGTTCTCGAGTGACGTGTTTACGTTTTAACACTTCTGCAAGTGAAATCACGGTGCTAAATTACTTTTGTTTCCTGATCCATTATTTTAATCCTCCAGTGGAGATCTGAACTGAGAATCTGGCATTATTATTCAGAAACATATTTTTAAAGCTATTTATCGCCACAATCTTAAAAAGTATTTAGGACTCAGCTTCTTTTCCAAGGCCTGATATGTTGTGGTAGGTTCAGCTAAAGACCACAGAATCTATGAGATACCTACATCCAATTTAGTGTCTGAGTGTTATTATAATAAACCAGTACCTGATAAATAAAGTTTGATTCAGTTTCCACAGAAAAGTATCTAATACTGCTTGAGATGCAATGGAGTTTTGCATCCTGACTGTCACTCCAGGGGAGTGATATAGTTGGATACCACAGTCCCTTGAAGAAATAATGATTTGCACCTAAATAGGGGTTCTACAGTCTGGAACAGAATCTCACCCCTTACGACTTGGTAAGATTCATTGCATTATTACATTTTCAGCACAATATCCTCAAAGAAATTGTTCTGACCTCTATCAGCCACACCAGATTTGTCAAGTGCTAGCACCTTATGACTTATCTCGGACTAGTTATCCTGTGTGCTGGGATTCATTGCACTACTGTAGACATAAAACTGTAGACATCTGCATGGGAGCTAGTCACAACAGTGTCAGTAACTAATTTAAGGTACAATTCCTCTTATCAGCAGAACTGCCTGAATTAAGGCCTGTGTCTTAGAAGTTCTGGCTTTTATCATTTGACTGCACTGATAGGGCGGCCAACCAATCTGTAGAGATATGAGGGATGTCAGATGGATTGAAGATGCAAAAATATTTTACTCTTCAGTGACATATATATATATATATGCTTCAGTCCTAGTCTTTTCATGCTCAAGAGGGTAGATGGCTATATCATGAATGCTAAATGCTCAATTCAACAGCAATTACGTTTTAACTGAAATTAGAGCCCGAGTTTGAAATTACTGGGAGGTAGCTAACCATGCCTCAAAGCTTTGACTGCTAAAATCTCTGTTATACATAGAACCTGGAAGACAAGCACAAAGAAAGGAATAATTGGCTATGTCTCGCTCAGTCGACCAGAGGCAGAATTGATGATGTCTGAGACTGCTAAATAAAAAACCAGGGACCTATCTATCTCTGCTCCTCATGCCAGGTGTCACAAAGTGACTTAAGAAGTTATATTGCTTAAGGACATACCTCTTCAGAACTGACAAGAGAAAACTGGAGAGAAAACTGAAGTCCTTGACACCTCACCATATACACTGCTTTCTGTTATCTCATTTCATGGCAATGTTGTGAATTTTCGTAACATTCTGTTTCTCTCCCTCTAAAGGCCAAGCCGTCAGCTAGACAAGTCTGGATATAAACTAGTTGATAACTACTTGGCCTCAAGGAGAGAGGTTGGTCTTTGACTCACTTTTATTAAGCAGTTTAGGCAAAGAGCCATTTCTGTCTTTAATCCATTGCTTTTTAATGTGGACCAGAACATTAGTAAGACAGCAGCTTCTACCAATCTGCTCTATGAACAAAATGTCTCCAGGGAAAAAGACTGTAAACAATCTTCTGGTCTTTTAACAGTCACAGAAGGTTATACTTACAAAATGTTCATGTAATTGTATAAAACATGAGAGTCTAATTTTTCTTTCTCTTTCACTTGTGACTTTGCCTGACAATTTTGCTAGCTTCTCTGGAAATTTTCTCAGCAAATTTCACAAGTCAATTTGTGAAGGGAATCAAAAGGCTGATCAGCACAATATCAGAATATAAATCACAAGAAACAATCTATTATTTTTTCAGACCTTCTGCTTAAATTTTCAGATGTAAGACACATTGATTCTGCTGATGTATTGAAAATTTGCTTTCTCATAATTATGAACTGTTAACTAGCAATTATTCTATATCAGTTCAAAGGCACTTCTTTAACTCTAATCAGATCTTGCTGATTCTTATTATATATTTTTTTCCGCTACCACAATTATGGTCCCATTTGTGATCCATATTGTCCACATAAATGATGTCTTGTCATTAAACTTATTTAATTTATTATTACAATTATAAGAGGTATTATCTTAGTACTTGCAAAACAGTGGGCTCCAATTCCTGACATTTGTTAGACTTCCTTTTGCTACATTTGCTTTCTGCTTTTGCTTAAAGCTGTTCTTCCATCTGTTTCTACAAAAAAACATGTATTTTCAGGTATTAAACATCACATATTTTATTAACTATGATTATAAGGCATGTTCTTAGCTTGGCACATTCTTTAAAATATAAGAAAATACATTTTGTAGAAGAGACTGAGTGCTTCAGTAGTAGAAGTAGCAGCCACTCTATTAAGTACAGAAATAATTCAGTAGACAATAAATATAAGCATACACTTCTTTTTTGTCTGGGGTTCTGAAGAGTTTCCAGTCTAAGCACATAGATGGAGGAGTAAATATAACTTAGGAGAAATAATTATGTGACAATAGCAAAAATACAGAGTTTTTTTTTTCTTTTTCTAGTATGCAATGAACATATGGATTAAAAAAAAAGGCAAAACCAAAACACTCTGGAAAAAATGGAGAGTAAAGACTATGTGGAAAAGAAGATAATGAAGTTGATGTGAAGAGACTGAGCGAAAGGTGAAGCAAAAGTACCAAGTCACTACAGTTCTAGAAGGCTGTCCACACAAAAAAAAGTGGCCTCACATTGGCCTTCCATGAAATGTTGGAACTGACTCAGAGGGTACTGTGGCTTAGATTATACTTTGTGATGTAGCAGACTACCAAATAAACAGTTCTGGTCCCTCTATATCTTCTACAGGTTACTAACATGCAGTAGAGGGAAAGTCAAGAGCTGTTTGCTGTAGAAAATTTGGCAAAAAAATGAAGTGTAAACATAAGAAAATGAGAAGCTCTTCAGACATTTTGTGAGAAAAAAAAAGAATACTCTTTTTTTGTAGATAGAGTTTTGGGCAAAGGTTTTACCTCTCAAGGTGCTTAATTTCTTTCTAATTTCTGAAGTAAAACCTCCCTGGTGGGAAAACTTCTTCAATGTACAAAGGTGGCCTGAGTATTTTGTCCTCCAGTGCCCATATTTTCAAAATTATTTGAGTGCTTAAGTCTAAATTCTTTAAGATTTTGTTCTTTCAAAATTCTGAAAATTCAATTCTCGATGGCCATCTCATTAATTGGTTTAGTAATAATCACTACTTGGTCCAGGTGGAAACTTTCTTTTTGGAATTTATTTAAAAGGTAGTGGGGACAAGTAAAGTCACTTTCCTTTTGCAGTGTCCAGAATTTAGTTACGTAAAGAAAGACACATATGTTGCTTAGAAAATGTGAAGTCCTGAAAGAAAATACTCTTCATAGCGGACTGTAGCACAGTTCTCATTTTTTTAATTCCATATCTCTTGCCTGTTCCAAGAAGATAAGTTTTTTTTCTCAAGTTTTAACTAGAGAAAGAATATGTTCACATTCCTCTATAAATATTATATCTATCAAGATTTGTTTTTGGAGATAAAGCTTAAGTATTTTCAAACAAAATAAGAACTGCAATATGAATATACAATATAATTTTTGAAACCTTTGTCAACTAGGTTATGATAGCAAAGGGAGTTACAACTTTCTCTGCTGTCACGGTCTAGAAGAGAAACTGTTTTAAGTATCTAATCCAAGAGCAATATTCAAGGCTGTGAAACTGATAGAACCCTAAAGAGCTTTATAAGCTAAAATTCATTTTCATCGGCACTCCACATTTCTTACATAAGATGGCTTATGCTTCTTTACGTTGTATTTTGTTTATCTCATTTTAAAGTACTTTTTGAGAGCCTGAGTTAGCTGTAGAGAAATTAAGAAAGAGAGCAATGTTGAAATTTTGGCTAATTGTTCAAATACCAAATCCATTTAAGCTCTAATTCTCAGGAACTGGTTGTACAGAAGGTATAGCCAAAAGCATCTATCAATAGTATGATTAATATAAAGGTTTCTTCATACGCGCAATTTTTTACCACGTGTATACTGCAAATTCATTTTCATGAGCTGCCTTTTCCATTCATCAGTGGTTTTAACAATGTGTAAGTCTTGGTCCCTCTGAATAATTGTAGGTGTTTGTTTAATTTTTACTAGATAAGGCATAATTAATATAGAAATTATTTTCATTTTTGTGGGGGAGAGAAGCACATTGGTATCTTAATGGGCAATGTGTGAGCAGTGGGAAAGTGACAGAAGAACTATCAGGAGAGTTCATTTGTGTGTGTTCTGAGGGAAAGAAATTACAAAATTCTCTGTCCCTTACTACTAAAAAATGTGCAAAACTATGCATCAGGAGGCAGCTTCAGAAACAGCAGGAATTGAGATATAAATGGAAACAAGAGATGCGAAGAAAGACATGAATGGTTGCCCTGTAGGCAAGCATGGTAGCAAAATCACACAGGAGAGAGCAGGAAAAGAAAAATTCTAAGGAACAAATATGGCATGATAAACATCTAACCTGAGATTCTCATTTATAATACTAGTTTTGACCTCAGAAGAAGTAAAGAAAACTTTAATGTGCTCTGTTTAATGCGATTTGTATTAAATTTACAAGGCTAGAACTCTCTGGCATAGTTACAAAATAATACTTAATCACAGTGATAATGTTTACACTATTTGTATCTATCTAGACACTAGTAGAAGACATTAATTATTATAAAAGTATTAAAATTTGAGCTACTGACAGGGTTTGGGGGCAAACGGAAATGGATGATGTCGCCAATTAGCATTTGAACATTATTTTCTCTGTCACTTTAGTTTTTTCGTGTTGTCTTAAAGATTTGAATACAGAACTGTACACATTATCTAAAGTATGCCAGTTGAACAAGTTTCTAAAAAGTATATACTTCTGTGGGACGTGCAGCTGTTAGCTTTTGAGTCAAATCTACTACATGACTGCTTCATGCTTCATTCTTCTATGATATAAGTGCCATTCTCCTGAGATAAATGAAGTTTCATGTCTCCATTCTGCAAGAAATTTCACTGAGTCGGACTCCTGTGCCCACATAAAGCCAAAGGTCTGACAAAAGTCTTGGTTAAGGAAATAGCCCCGGAGCTGGGAGACGGAAGTGGAACTACTCATATGAAGGAATTTGGTTATGAGAGCTCTTCCACAAGCCACTTGGTCTTGTCAGAGCTATCAAGGATTTAGGGGTTGTTAATGTCATATAAACCCTGTATATTACTGAAACTTTATTACCTTTAACTCAATGACAATAATATTTCTACAGATATGAGCATTTTTCATAAGCAGAAAATATCTTCTATTTGTGAGGCTTCACTACTAAGCATACAGCTCAGACTGCATCTGGTAAAAAAAACCAGCTGCTTCCAGGACTACTATAGAAATTATCTCAAAAAAATATTACTTTGTTGCAAAGGCAGAGAAAAATTTATGAGTGTTTAAAACTTTACTATATAGCCAGAATAACTCTAAAATATCTTTTTAAGACAAGACTCCTAGGATATAGCAGGGCAAAGAGCTCATAACACCACGAATCCACTGGCAACACTTTCTGAAGTACTGGGGAAGAGAGGGTATTTTGAAACTAGTGAATAAGCACAACATTGCCACTAGCTCTTCACCAGAACATATTGCTCCTGAGGGAATTAGGGGATCAGCATTCAAGCTGACCACTTTCATAAGTAACAAATTCTTAAAGATTCTAGGGTTTCAGCAGTGCTCCTGTAATGCCTTACTTATTACACTAATTACTAGAAAACACTTTGATGCCTTGGGTATCAATTGTCTACCTGGACTGGGAAGATTCTGAGAGATATTCACAGCCCAGGTAGACAGTATGCTTCAAGAACCTGAGATATATCCTAGGGAGCTGGAAATTTGTAAAGGCTCCTCCCTCTCTGTTTGATTATTTGTCAAAATCTTGGGTAAGGACCACTTAGTTATTAAAAAAAGACTAAAAGGACTTCTTATGTGGGAATATAAAACTCACTGTCACGTCTATCACCGCCATCAAAAGAAGATGAGTACAGAGCACCAGGCAACCTGGGATGATACTTTCACATATTTTTCCAGTGTTCAAGTCTTTGCAACAAAAGAACTCCGTGACCCAAAAATTGTTTTCATGTTTTCAGTAATCCCTGGTGAATTTCTTCTGTATGAACTTGTTTGGTCTCTTGCAAAATGCATAAAAACATTCACCATCTTGTAACAGGGAATTTTGTACTTAGACAACATATTTTGTAAAGAATCTAGTCATTCCTAATACAGACCAGGCTGAAGAAAATAAGAAAATAGATAAACAAAGGTATTTATTCACAAAAACACCTGTGATGTTTTGCTACACATCATGGTAGACATGGGTGAGAAAAGGAAGGAAAACCACTGTTAATTTACTAGATAAGGAAGTTCTTGCTTGCAAAATTTCTGAAAAAAAAGAATTCATAAATATCTCTTTTTATATGTCTTACATGCCAGAGAAAGTACCATTCTGAGGGAGAAAGTCTCCCATTTAGAGTCCTTCCATTTCTCTGCATTTATTTAACATTTTTCTCCAAAGCACGTTTTGTTCTCACATTTCTCTGAAGACAACCCACCCACTAACTGAAATCTATCTCACTTTCAAACTCTCTTAGAAAAGTGAATATTTCTTTTTTCTAAAAGTTGTCACCACCTTGACTTGACTCACCAGCTAACCTCAAGTTATAAAACTCTTCCTCTTTGTGACATGGTATGAACATACTTACACGTTCAATTATGACTCTAATTTGAGTTCTTATTTCATATTTGCAAAGGTAAACCCACACATTTTATTTCTGACCTCCATCTGACATTAGGCGTGAGTGTTTGTAATAATTGTACCATTCATCAAGCTTGCTGTGGAAAAATTTAAAATGCGTTTTGAGTGGACTTTAATACCTAGATGTACAGACTGTTTACACTTTCTGTTACACCACTGCACTGAAGGACTGTGAAATCTAGAAAGGGATTATAGTAAATGTTAAGATAATCATAGTTTTTAGGTTCATGGATAAAACTCCAGCTGCTGTGTAGTAACTTGGTCTTAAACAGGTCTATTGTTACATCATTCACACTAATAGTGAGAACATCAATGCTTCCTTTGTAGCTTGTGTGTTCAAAAATAAATTGAGCAGAAATGTAAAAAACCATATTATGGAGTATAGAAGGACCATTTCTTGATTGAGTTAGAAAAATGTATCTCTGTTATGCTGCAATTCTCTCCCATGCTTTCCTTATCTTTTCACTATTATTTATCAAAATGAGAAAAAGAAAGAAGAGAAAACACCAAATATGGAAATTGCATACAGGAAGGTTTGGCCAAGGAGAAACACTCAAAAATCTTATTAATATTATCCATGTAAATTCAATTAAATCAATCAGAAGATAGTTTAAGTATTTTTAAGTCTTCCATACCATTCTCTCAAAACTAAACAGCTCTATTAAGCCTTGCTCAAGAGAGTGGAAACTAAGAATATAAAATGCCCAAAACAGGATCTGTATATAAATTGATCTGCATAGCAGCAACATCTGTTAGAATAGAGTGACATGATTTGTTTTCAGCTGGCATCAATACTGACATGTGAAGTCTGTGACCCTTGCATATATGTAAGTTTGTATGAAAAAATGCTTCCCCTCCTCCTCCGAAGACTGATTCTGAGGAAATGGTCCACCCACAACCATTCTCATGACTTTTTTCACAATTATAAGGTTGTTCATTCCACTATACATATCATAGAAGCCAATGAAGTTTAACTAGAAAAAAATGAGAATAAAGTGTGAATAAAAAGCCTTCAGAACATGTAGACTTGTTCAGAAACTGTGACACATTATCTGTACTCAGAGACAACCCAGAAAAAATTAGCAGGAGCTGAAGAAGAACATTCTTCCCTTTGATACTAGACATTGCCCAAGTCCTTAGGAAATTTCTACTGAAATAAAATAGTACTTACACTTATAAGCAATAAAACCTTAAGTAAGGATTTATCTTGAGCAGTCATGGTGATATATATGATCGTGAGTATACATACAGATTTCCAGGGCATGTTAACATGATCAGTATCTGAAAATGCCCTAACTAGGGAAATATAAACCAAAATATTATGAAAATGAAAATCGTTGTAGCTATTTCAGGTAACACCAACAAGTATACTCAGCAAGGCTCATAGTAAAAATTATAACTTTAAGTGAAAGTTTAAGTGGAAGCAACTACCACTTGAATAATGCATGATTCTGGTAATTGTGTAGAATCAGTCTTTCATTGTCCAAAGTAATTTAAACGTGTGGTATAAAATATGTAAAAAGCCATTGAAATTATTGGAATGTAGAGAAACCTGATGATTTTCAAACTCAAAAAAAATATGTAAATCACCAAATATGAAACATTGCAGTTTTCATATCATACACAAGACATTTTATTGACGCATCAAAGAAAAAGCCCAAAAATTATTACATAAAAATAAGAAAACCCTTTTTAATGCAAATTACACGAGTAACTCATATTCCACATAAAACAGATTAATATGTTGTTTAGAAACTTTAAATCTAAATGCCTTAATGATTTTTATCCCCCACATATTTTGTACCTATAACAAGAGACAGAAGGAAACAGCTTTCATAATATGTTCTCAATTTTCTTTGATACAAGTATTGTAAAATTATTGCACAAATTATTGTACAATAAGCAAAAAATAGTCTACTTTTTGATAAATCCTTTGATATTTCCCCATTGAATCTGATCTTCTTTAGTTGAATTTGATCTACACGGGTAGAATCTCTGCATAACAAATCTCTTAAGGTTAAGAGAGATCCAAAGAGAGAAGCTTTACACAAGGTTATTGATTTCAAATATAATCCCTCTGGTCTTAATTGCCTTTTAAAAATTCTCTTCCTAACATTTTCAGGAGAAAATTGCCCATTTTCTTCAGAGTTGTGGGTCTCATCTAATTCTGGATATTCTGTAATTATATTAAGTATACATATATGTTCCAATATTTTATGTATAAATACATGCTATCTGTATACTAGAATACTCTCCATCCTTTGCTGGATGTAGAGAGTTGCATAGCGTCAGGAGAAGAGAAAAAAGGTTGAAGTAGTTATCACCATCTTTGTCTCTGTCTTCAATACCTGTTGTCCTCAAGACAGCCACCTCCCAGAGCTGGAAGTTAGTGGCCCTATAATGCAGGAGGAAATCAGGCTAGTGCTAATCTGCTATGCAAATTAGGCAACCATCCTACTATGGGCCTGAATGGGGGGAACCCAAGAATAATGAAGGAGCTGTCATTTATCAGCAGTCCTGGTTATCAGGAGAAGTGTCCCAGAGAGGTGGTTGAATCTCAAAGTATTCAAAAACTGGGAACGTGACACTTAGGGATATGGTTTAGGGGTGGTTATGGTGGTGTGTGGTAGGCATTTGGACTAGATGATATTGAAGGTCCCTTCCAACCTTGAATATTCTGTGATTTTGTGAAAAGTGAAATACAAATAATTTTTTTGGTCATGTAGCAGAATACAACATAGGTATATTTAGAGAAATTAGACTAAATTAGACTATGTTTTGAGTAAATGAAGTTTGCTATGCACTTGTTTCTTTGTTGGGATTTTGTTTTTCTCAAAGGGAGTTTTATAATCCTATCTCTCCAAGATGTGAACTCCACATTCAGATTTGAGTTTCCTCTGTCTGTTTGTGTATATTAAAGCAGGATTTTTGGCTACTAAAACCTTGCAATTAATTAATTTGGTTGTTTAGCATTTTTGGAATTCAAGCCATCACTTTAAATTTGCAAATGCTAATTTAGGATATCAATTGCAGGCACTTATTTCTGAAAGCAGTTAAAATTTTCTAAAATAAAAAGGTAGGCAGTTAGGGATCACATGTACTTATATCTGATATTTTCATCCACTGTCTATAGAGGAAAGGCAGTCCTCCTTATCTGTACATCTAGTTAAATGAACCCTTTTCACTGAGTCTAGAGGCAACAAAATGATGATAGTATATTTTCTTTTTTCAGAGTGCTCAACTTGTGTCTAAGAGGCACAGAAAGACAGAGGACTGTCCAAGCATTTGCAGAATTTCTAAAGCATTTATAATTTCTACAGCATTCTTCTCTGAAACAGAAGTCTCACAATCTGAACTCTAGGCAGTTTGTACTTACAAATGTAAAGAATCATATCCAAATCTGTAGAGATTTGAAATCACCTCCCCCTGGGCAAAAGATATCTTGTCTGTCATGCCATGAAATGCCTTGCATAGAAAGTTTTTTTTCCTTTCAGATGAGCTATATCTCATCTGAAGAGAGGTGAGCTATATCTTTCAAAGGAGCAAGCTAGTCTACCAGAGACTAAATCTCTCCAGAAGGTAGTGGGTGGAGCTATGAGATTCTTATCTATCATCTCAGAGTTAATTTTATTGTTCCTGTTTTTAAGTCTCACAATAACCTAATGTAAAATGCAGCCATGTCCAAAACTTAAGATGTGCTCCTTTTGCCCCTGAAACAGATTTCCTGTTGCTGGATCCTCATTTCATTCTGTCATTCTGGTATGTCTGGCTATATAGTCTCAAGAGGAAAGTTGGCATTTGATTTGTCCAAGGTGTACCTTTATTTAGACATACTCTTCTCAAATGTGGGTTTAACCTTTTCTGTGCCCATCTTGCAATCCCCATAAATTAGTAGTCATTTATGCAAAAAGCTTATTAGTATGCTCCTCTTTCTGGCAGACATTAGCCAGACCAAATGCAAAGTGGATAAAGGCACCTCACATTTAATATTAATTTACTTTATAGTCAATAGAAATCTCTGGGACATGATGCTTATGACATTCCACAGATGTGCAAAGGGAGCTGATCAGTGTTTCTCTTCCTGACAAATTAAAAACTTTACAGCAGCCTTTTTTTTGTACTAGTCATCAGTCATTTCCAGGGAAGAGTCATTTGGTCATCTTGTGAAACAGTTGAGAGGAATTTGTGCATCAAAATAATCAGGAGAGGTGATTCATTCAGGAAGTAACGAAGCTCTCTCTATGGCTAAATATTTTTTTTTAATCTTTACAAATGAAGGAGCAAAGCTAGAATAAAAGGATAGTCCAGGTAAGGTAACACAAGGGCTGATAAATAAAAACAAATGAAAAAAGACCCCTCAAACTAACCCCTAAATTAAGATGATAGCATTATCCTCTCTCAGTCCTCAGAGACACGAAATTTATTTTGATTACTTCTTTGGTGGTCAGGCATGTAAGCTTTCAGAAAGACAGTAAAATTTCAATGCAGTAGCATCTTAATGGGCAGGACTTTAATACTCTGAATTCCTGACAAATTTGTAATTTCAATTTTATATTCTCAGTCCAAGGAACAGCTTCACTTTTTTCCAGTCACTGCACATATTTTCCAGTAAATATATGGCTATATGTCAGGAGAAAAAAAAAAAAAAAAA